>JACEFZ010019453.1:0-32466 GCA_014155875.1 Cepaea nemoralis
TCGTTCGTTCGTTCGTCCGTTCGTTCGTTCATAAACCAGCTGACAAGTCTTCAACCATGGATCTCTATAACTTTATTTATAACCATATCCACTGTGATGACAAAGTTAGTTGAATGCTCTGTAAAGCAATGACCACTACTGAACTAAAATTGCCTTGTAAATAAAATAAAATAATTTAAAAAAAAGAAAGAAATGCTTGAAGTGATTCTTTCTGAACGGTCGACGCCTCATATCACCAAAATAAATGCAAAACGGTCTGCTTAAAGATTGCCAGCAGGTGATTTCGAACCCTCAAGTGGGCATGTTGGGGAATTATGGAACTGAGAGTTTCATTACCTCCTAAGCCACAGCGCCAGTCTCAATGAAGACAGAGACAGATAGTTGACGTAACTTCCCAAAAAAAGCTTCATTCCAAAATTATCACGGGTGAGAGCTTATTATAGTCTTAATATTTTCTCGCTCAAGACAACTCGTAGGTTTATTTTCTATGCAATTTTACCTCCTGTAGTTTGCCATTGCTATGTGAAGGAGAAGTCAACATTTTGCCAACTGACTGATGTGTGAAATGAATCCACTACCCGTTCGTCGCCGCACTGGAAGTTTAAGCGCTAGCGTCTTAAACCTCACGGCCATCCTGTCCTCTAATGTACACCATACAATAGCGTATCATAATTGAGGAAATAAGAATCTTTGAATAAAGTATTAATCAGAATTAGAAAGCACACATTTATTATTGTGTGGCAATTAAATAAAGCAGAAATTAACTATAGTGCGTTCACAAATGTTTGCTCCCGTATAAAAAATTCATAACTCAATAACCAAATGGGGGGGGGGGGGGGGAGAGAGAATGATGAGATTTAGCATATAACCTTATCATTATGTACACCCAACAAAAAACATTTTGTTCTGGAGATTGTACAGTAGATCTCATTGTCTGTTTATATGCGGTACAAAATTTACGGGTTAGAGATGAAGTGCATATTACAGCTTCACAAGGAAACATAAGTGTTCAATAATGAATATTTTTCGTCGTGCACGGGAATTTCCTTATGAGAAGCATGTCACATAGTGGAAAAGAAGTGTTACCCGAATTGACGTGCATTAATGTAATACTAGTTTGTTGGCGTGAAATCAATACATTTTCGTCAAAACATCAAAGACATATCGCCGTTTTCATTGATTTAAGTTGCTTTTGTACCTATCAAAGACACATCCCTTGGGCGGGAGCAAATATAAGACGGCAGGAAAAATTGCATAACTATGAAACAGATACTTTTTTTTTTAAGTTAACGTGAATGAGGGCAACCATTTTTGAACGCACTATACCAACTACACTATAAAGGGAGAGAACCCGTCCCACAAATAATAAACAATGAAGCCAATAGTCGCATACAACAAATATCACAATACAACATCATTGTTTACATAGATGGAGTTAAAGGAGAAAATTATTACATTTGGAATAGGAAATTAATTCAACAATTGAAAATAAAGAGAAATTTCAGTTAACGAATAACATATATGTTGTTATACTAAAAAGCGCTGGAAATGGTGTCATGCGTTAGAACAGATAGAATAGGAATGCCATGCGTTAGAACAGATATAATAGGGATGTCATGAGTTAGAACAGATAGAATAGGGATGTTATGAGTTAGATTTTATAGAATAGGGATGTAATGAGTTAGAACAGATAAAATAGGGATGTTATGCGTTAGACTAGATAGAATAGGGATGTCACGAGTTAGACTTGATAGAATAGGGATGTAATGAGTTAGACTTGATAGAATAGGGATGTAATGAGTTAGAACAGATATAACAGGGATGTCATGAGTTAGAACAGATAGAATAGGGATGTCATGAGTTAGAACAGATAGAATAGGGATGTCATGAGTTAGAACAGATAGAATAGGGATGTCATGAGTTAGAACAGATAGAATAGGGATGTAATGAGTTAGAACATATAGGAATAGGGATGTCATGAGTTAGAACAGATAGAATAGGGATGTAATGAGTTAGAACAGATAGAATAGGGATGTCATGAGTTAGAACAGATATAACAGGGATGTCATGAGTTAGAACAGATAGAATAGGGATGTAATGAGTTAGAACATATAGGATAGGGATGTCATGAGTTAGAACAGATAGAATAGGGATGTAACGAGTTAGAACAGATAGAATAGGGATGTAATGAGTTAGAACATATAGGATAGGGATGTCATGAGTTAGAACAGATACAACAGGGATGTCATGAGTTAGATTTTATAGAATAGGGATGTCATGAGTTAGAACAGATAGAATAGGGATGTCATGCGTTAGACTAGATAGAATAGGGATGTCATGAGTTAGAACAGATAGAATAGGGATGTAATGAGTTAGAACAGATAGAATAGGGATGTTATGAGTTAGAACAGATAGAATAGGAATGTCACCGTAAGCGGATTGGACATAACGTGCTGGACCCATTTGTTGTGTAGACCAATCACAGCCGCTGGCTGACGTCAGTATCACGCCGTACGCCTTTACTTCCCAAGGCATTTCCTGGTACCCACGGGGTCGACCTGAGAGTTCAAATTTTAACTACCTATTTTTTAAAAGACCGATTAATATATCATTAAAAGAGAATAAGAATTATAACTATATACATCATTTTTATAATATCTGATTGGATTAGTATAGGATGTATTTTTAATGACTGTGCAGTGTTTGAAAATATTGCCGTTCCAAGTTTTGTATTCACCCTCTCTAAAGCTCATGCAACATAATAGGTAAATACAAAACTTGGACCGGCAATATTTTCAAACACTGTACAGTCAAAAAAAATACACCCTGTAGTTCTATACCCTTTGCAGAACGTTGCAGTCAACTCCACCCAATGTTGATTTGCTAGGTAATTTTACGTCCAGTAGTTTGCCATTGTTTTCTGAACGAGAAGTCAATATCGAAGTACACACGATCGGTATAGAGCAGTGGTTCTCAACCGGTGGAATTTTAGTGTTTCCAGGGGGGGGGGGGGGGGGGGGGGAATTAAGATTATTTCTAGATTGCATTAATACAAGAACCGATTGCTTGATATTGTTTTTCCCTTCATACTTTACGGTTCTGTACGTATCACCCTTCTGAAGTTCATTTTATAACGTAAGTAGATCCGCAAACCACGTTTTATGTAGATGTCTAGACTTGTTTTAGTATGTGCTATTAAATTTAACTTCAATTATTACATATACTGTGTTGAGGCAGGGGGGAATTTTTAGGGAGTTAATAAGAAAGGGTGGGGGGAATGGTTGAGAACCACTGGTATAGAGAATTAAATCCTGTACCGGAATCTTAAGCGCAAACGTACTTAGCCCAGCGACCACGCTGAAGAAATTATCACACCGCAAAAAGGTCACGGTGAAAGGACTCCCATGACAGATGCAGCTAGGGTGGGAAGTGGTAGGCTTTCACATATTCTAGGTTAAAACATATGGGGTGGGGTGGCCAGTTTTCTTCTTCCTGAAAATATTGTAAAGTTCTGGTTCTTATTCAATGAATATGGGCCGACCGCAGGGCCCTACTGGTCGGGAAAAGATTCCTGCTTCTGCCGGGTATTGACCCCAGACTACAATCTGCACATCAAATGCGTCAAGCACTATGCCGTTGCGGTTCCTAATATGGTAAATATAACAATACAGGTTAGATATAATAATTAAATATAACAATGCAGGTAGACATAACAACCAAATATAACATGGGAAGTGAGCTTTGATGTGTAACTTTAATAAGTCAACTTAAAAAATAAAATAAAAAGTACAAAATCGATATGGTCAGTTGAATTTTGGGTATGCCAGAATCAAATTGTCTTATAGTAGTAGTAGTAGTAGTAGTAGTAGTAGTTGTTGTAGTAGTAGTAGTAGTAGTAGTAGTAGTAGTAGTAGTAGTAGTAGTAGTAGTAGTAGTAGTAGTATTAGTAGTAGTAGTAGTAGTAGTAGTAGTAGTAGTAGTAGTAGTAGTAGTAGTAGTAGTAGTAGTAGTAGTAGCAGTAGTAGCAGCAGCAGCAGCAGCAGCAGCAGCAGCAGATGTAGTAGCTTGTAGTAACTTTTTCTTGGACTATTCAAAATTTAACTGCTTTCATGCATCTTCCATCTGCTGTAATCAAAGTACCCGTATTTAATTACATTGACTTGTTTCAGACCACTTCCGTACACTTCAATGTTGTATTTGGAAAGGCGTGGTTTCATATGAATTAGCATGACTTGTGGTTTTCAGTAATTCAGACGAAGATCTTTGTTTTCACTTTATGTTGCACTTATTTCTATCATTTCTTGTAACTTTGTTTTATTTTCAACGATCACAACCATGTCATCAACACACTGCAGGTTATTTACATAATGCCCATCTACCTGTTGGATAGATCGTATTATTATGCTGTCAAAAGTGAAACGACTGCCCTGTCCGATAATTTGTTAATGTGTTGACAAGTTCTCCTTTAGTTGTCAGTTTGTATTGCTGCTTTTTGCTGCCCTATATATTTGTTGTAATTACCCTTAGATCTTTACCATTAATGTTTTACATTTTCAACATTCTATAATGACAATACTATCAGAAATGTATATCAACAACGGAAACACCAACAGCGACCATAACAACAATAATAATACTAAAATGGCAACAACAACAACAGCGACAATAACACCATTATTAGTATCAACAACAACAACAACACATACAACGGCTATAACATAAATAATAATACCAACAAGGACAACAACCAACAACTACATTAACATCAATAATATTAATAACAATGGCAACATCACAATTGACAATAACAATAATATCAAAAACGACACATAAACAGTGACAATAACCTCAAATATAACATCAACAACAATGACATTAACAGTAACACAACTAATCATATCAACAGCATCAGCAGCCATAATCATATCATCAACAACAACATCAACATAAATAATGTCAATAAGAACACCAATAACGGCACCAACAACAACGACAACGGTGATAACAATAGCATTGACGATAATAACAACAATAATGATAATGATAGCAACAATAGCAATAACGATAACAAGAACAGCGACAATGATAACAACAATAGCAATGACGATAACAATAACAGCAACAATGATGATAACAATAGCAATGACGATAACAACAACAACGACAATGATGGCAACAATAACAATGACGATAACAATAACAGCAACAATGATGATAACAATAGCAATGACGATAACAGCAACAACGCCACTGATGACAACAATAGCAAAGACGATAACAGCAACAGCAACAATGATGACAACAATAGCAATGACGATATAAACAACAGAGGCAACATAACGATATAACGGTAACAAACAACACATACACCTAACTCGCTTCACAACCTCAGTTCGACATTAACAAAACTGGTTTCCTTGCACCAACACTTTAACACAATGGGTGTTGGGCATTCTCCTGCCCCTTCAAGTCAGTTTGTAAAATAACCTATAACGTTCTGTACAACACTTGGTAGCATTTTCTTCAGATCTAGAGTTACTTCCCCAATGACGCCGAGTCTCCAGTTTGACAACACCGGCTGAACACGGATGAGAGCGTTATTTGTTCCTGTTGTGGGTTGAATTGCTTGGGTTTGTGTCTCACTCTGGTTTGCCCGTGTTTTCACTTCTTGAGCTGTAAAGTGTAAAATAGAAAACGCGTGTATCATTAACGTGTGACTTTGATGTTAGCGTTATATCAATACACCAATGGTTCTGTCCTTGGCTTATGAATTTGATGTCACATTATAAATACACCAATGGTTCTGTCCCTGGCTTATTAATTTGATGTCACATTATATATGCACCAATGGTTCTGTCCTTGGCTTATGAATTTGATGTTGAAATTATATATACACCAATATTTCTGTCCTTGGCTTATAAATTTGATGTTGATATTATATATACACCAATGGTTCTGTGCTTGGCTTATGAATTTGATGTCACATTATATGTAAACCAATGGCTCTATCCTTGGCTTATGAATTTGGTGTCACATTATATATACATCGATGTTGGCAATATATATATATATATATATATATATATATATATATATATATATATAGTTGGAGCCAAATGTGCAGGTTAGCAGTTAACAGAAAGCAAGTAGCACTGTCTACTTTTCTTTAAATGTTTCATATCCCTTACAGTACGTTGCAGTCAACACCAGCATTTTTCAGCTGCTGTTGATGTACTAGGCATGTTTTACGTTCAGTAATTTGTCATTGCTTTCTGAACAACCGGTTCACATACCCCCGTAAGTTACCAGCGTGCTGCGAACCGCTGCCGATTCTCGCAGCTGTTGTTTTCCCCAGTGGATATACGGGATTACGAACAATGTCGTTAATTCCTTGGCCAAGGAGACGGTACTATCTACTATAATACAATTATTTGTTGCCCATCTGTTCAAGCTTTCTTGGATTAGGAAACACCCCCCCCCCCCCCGCCACTCATTCAGTCATCGTCATAATGTTCCCCTTTTGCATTCAAGCGTCGTGGGGAGGAATAATTGTCGTTCCAGGTCTGGTGGGTGGCACTGGATAGTGTCATTACAAGTGATTGTATAATTAATGTCTTTGATGTCGTCAATCCATTTTCTTCTCGGGCGTCCTTTTGCTCTCGTGTCAGATCTTCTTTGATGTAGCGCCAGTGCTGGTAGTTGATGGTTTTGCATTCCAATGAGATAGCCGAATCATTTTTATCTGCCTGTCACTATATATAGCACAAGGTGTTTATCCCACTGTCCGTCTGATAATAGCATTTCCTACTCTGCCTCGGATAATTAATTGGCATCTCTTCTCAAGCATATCATCATGCAGGTGTTGATTTTGCATAACTGTGATTTGGATCACGTTTGACATAGGTAGCATATGGTTGGTGTGAATAAGCTATTTATAATTCAGTGTGTTTGTGAAATGCTACGCCGCGATTCATACCTCATCGTCTGGAGATAGAGGCGGAGTTTTAACTTTCACAGCCACTCCACCCCTAAATATAGAAACTCTGGCAAGGAAATACTCACCTAAACTTCGTGGCTTCGTGTTCTCCAGTCCGTGAAAACTGGTCACACCTTCTAAGTTGACTGAGCTGCCGCTGAAATCAAGATCCCGTCCCATCTGAACCCCAGCAAGAATTGAGACAGTCGTCTGAAGAAATGTCTGCAGAAATTCGAAAACTTTATTTTCACGCTGTTCTCGTTTAACTCTTTTTCTGATCTATCGAAAGACACAGTGAATGCAACAGAACAGATTCTCTCACAGCCCTTTTCAATTCTCACTTCCCTTTCATAGTAGTAGACTCACCCGTGATCCACTTACATAATAGGGAATACATCTGTAACCAATTTTCTTAAAAGTGAAGTCACCCATGACTCCAATAATAATAGCGAAGACACCCATGACCCCAATAATAATAGCGAAGACACCCATGATCTCAATAATAATCATGAATAAGTTATCAATGACCTAATAATAATAATAGTGAAAACACCAATGACCTCAATAATAATAATAGTGAAGTTATCTATGACCCCAATAATAATAATGAAGTTATCTATGACCTCAATAATAATAATAGATAAGTTACCCATGACCTCAATAATAATAATAGATAAGTTACCCATGACCTCAATAATAATAGTGAAAACACCCCTGACTTAAGTAATAATAGTGAAAACACCCATGACCCCAATAATAATAGTGAAAACACCCATGACCCCAATAATAATAATGAAGTTACCCATGACCTCAATAATAATAGTGAAAACACCTCTGACCTAAATAATAATAGTGAACACACCCATGACCTGAATAATAATAGTGAAAATACCTATGACCGCAATAATAATAGTGAAGACACCCATTAACTCAATAATAATAGTGAAGACACGCAATAACTCAATAATAATAGTGAAGACACGCATTACCTCAATAATAATAATGAAGTAACCCACGACCCCAATAATAATAGTGAAGTTACCCATGACCCCAATAATAATAGCGAAGACACCAATGATGTCAATAATAATAATGGATAAATTACCAATGACCTATTAATAATAATAAGAAGAAGAAGAAGAAGAATAGTGACGACACGCATGACCCCGATAACAATAGTGAAGTTACCCATGACTCCAATAATAATAGTGAAGTTATCTATGACCTCAATAATAATAGTGAAGTTACCCATGACCTCAATAATAATAGTGAAAACGCCCATGACCTGAATAATAATAGTGAAAATACCCATGACCGCAATAATAATAGTGAAAATACCCATGACCGCAATAATAATAGTGAAGACGCCCATTAACTCAATAATAATAGTGAAGACACCCATTAACTCAATAATAATAATGAAGTAACCCATTACCCCAATAATAATAGTGAAGTTACCCATGACCCCAATAATAATAGTGAAGTTACCCATGACCCCAATAATAATAGTGAAGTTACCCATGACCCCAATAATAATAGTGAAGTTACCCATGACCCCAATAGTAATAGTCAAGTTACCCATGATCTAAATAGTAATAGTGAAGTTACCCATGACCTCAATAATAATAGTGAAGTTATCCATGACCCAAATAATAATAATAATAGTGAAGACACCAATGTCCCCAATAATAATAGTTAAGACATCCATGACCCCAGTAATGCTTGTAAAGTTACCCATGACCGCAATAATAATAGTGAAGACACCCATGACCCCAATAATAATAGTGAAGTTAACCATAACCCCAATAATAATAGTGAAGATATAACAGTATCTATGTTATGGGATTTAAATTAGCTAGAAAGTTAGTCAGAGAGTTAATGAATGCTGCGCATTCATTAACTAATGGGGAAAGAAAGTTAGTGAACGCGTGAGCACGAATGGGTTTAGGTATCCAGGGGTGGCTCACGCGTCACTTGAGATTCGGCTAGGAGGAACAACAACAAACATGTCTGTAAATAACATCACCAGTTTGAAGATGTATTATTTCAATCAATAAACGCATATTTATATTGTAGTCGAGACTTTGTCAACTATATCGACACGAGCCATCCACTGTACACAGCCTTATCGTGTCATCTGTACTGTTATACAGGCTGTTTTGGTGCCGTCGATCCCAAGATTTCCAGCATGGGTCGTCGCGGAGATAATTGACACAAGCGAAGATTTGTTTTATCTGCGTCTGGAGATGGATGTTTATTGGTTTTCTCAAGTAGATTATGAGAGACGCAGCAACTGAAAGCCCGCCCAGGGGTAGTTGTTGTGATTTCCCGGTGTTTGCTAAGTGGATCTTAGTCAAGGTCAGGAGATTTGCTTAATCTTGCTTCATTGAGAGACCGATGTTTTTGATATACCTGACTCACCAATATACAGTGCCTTGATCGGTGACATTACGCTGCTTTTTATTGAAGTCAAGAATTGCTGTTTTGCATCGTAATTTTTAAATGATGTCGTCACTGCTAGATACATCATACAACCTGTGAATCCACCTTGTAACCTCGGGAAATAAATTATCTGTCTACAGCCGAACGATCAGCTCAAATTGGAACAGAAAAATCTCGAGGATGATAAATTTTATGAACGTAGTCTCAGCTCAATGGACTGTTTGAGGTCGAATCAAGGTCGACTTTCACTTTTTGGACCAGTAAATTTCTCGAATCAAGGTCAACAGTCACTTCAGCTCAGTGAAAGCGTTGAATATGTTCAACTTATCTCAAATCAGTGGTGACAATTGATTTGAACTGACCGTTCCACTACCACAAATACAACTGAATCATTTTTAAATTGGAGACCATCCAAGGGGTGAATTCTCAGTGAAGATAGATCTAACTTCTCGATAACTAACGGTCAAATATTTGTCGATTGGAACATCTTCCGTCACTTTGTCGATTGGAATCATCTTCCATTCCTTTGTCGATTGGAACATCTTCCGTCACTTCGTCGATTGGATCATCTTCCATTCCTTTGTCGATTGGGCCATACTCCGTCACTTTGTCGATTGGATCATCTTCCTTTCCTTTGTCGATTGGAACATCTTCCGTCACTTTGTCGATTGGATCATCTTCCGTCACTTTGTCGATTGGACCATACTTCATTTTCACCCATAGACATTGGACAGGCATCGTCAGTTGGGAAACCCAGGACAAACAACAGAGCAGTATAGGTAATGGAGGATCTACAGCAAGTATAATCATAAATTTTGATTAATAATAATTTCAGATTAATTAACAACATATCCAATTGAACAGAGTATTTCTTGCTAGCTTGCTTTAAGATAATATTGTCTTAAAATATTAGTATACTATATTGGTTGGTACTTCCCATTACAGATTTTTTAGAATGGAAGCCCAAGATTTTTCTCAAGTACTTAGTGGAGTTGGTGGGGCAATATCAAAGTTGGACGCGGTGTTAAGACAGCAAAGTGTAGTCAGTGATGTCGAGAGGTTTAATGGACAGGCGAATCAATTTAAGAAATGGATTATATCTATTGAGAAACATGCATATCTAGTGAACGCTACGGATGAGGAGAAAAAGAATTTGGCTTATAGAACTAGTGCAAGTCCGGTTTCTGATCATATAAGAAGAAAGCTAGAAGCTGGAGGAGGTGAAACCTGGGAACAATTCAAAGACGACCTAGCTCATAAATATGCAGAGATTACTGACCCTCAACACGCATTCTCAGTGTTGCGACAGACGAGACAAAATACTACAGAAAGTGTGCAGCTATATAGTGATAGGTTGATCAATTTAGCCGAAGAGTCATTTTTGGGTCAGAATGTACGAGCTGAAGAAGTGGAACGGATGTTGGTGGGGATTTTTGTTGATGGGATTAGGTCAGATGGATTGAAATTTAAATTAATGAGAGAGAATCCTGCAAGGTTGTCACAAGCTGTAGATATAGCTATACAAGAGGAAAGCTTGAGGAGAAGGTTTAGATTGAGGGTAGGACGAGAGTTAGGTAGTAGTTCGGAAGATAGAATTGAAGAACCAATGGAAATAGGACAGTATAGATATGGATGGAGAAGAAGAAAAGGAGATATACAGATGGTACAAGGAAACAGTAACGTATATAATCAAGGTAGAGAAGGACAAGTGAGAAATACTGTAAGAAACATGGTAGGTAACACAAATAACACAAATGTGGTTTGTTGGGGGTGCCACCAACGTGGACACATTTTTCGCTTCTGTGATAACAGACGTGTCCAATCGAATACACAAAATAATAGAGGTGCTCAGACTAGTACACAGAATAGAACTGTAAATAGTAGATCATCAAATGGGAATTATGGAGAGGTGCAGAGAAATTTTATAAGGTCAGGAGATCAGGGAAATTGGCATCCCGCTTACTGAACAGGATCGGCAGTAGGGGGGAAAATAGTAAGGTCCAAAAGATGACATTTAGAAATAAAAAACACAAGAAGTGGCCTCAACTTGGGGAGATAAAACAGTTGTCACTAAATATGATTGATCCTAGTTCATGTATTATAGAAATAGGGAAATATAAAATTAGAACATTAGTTGACTCGGGAGCACAAGTTAGTGTGATTAAAGAAACATTTTTATATCGAATATTAAAAATTTTTTAAATATTTAGAATTCAGGATAATCTTCATTCGGTAACTGGACAAAATTTAGAAGTGCTTGGTCAAACGATGATAAATTTTAAGTTAGGAGGGATAAATGTTAGGCATATGTTCCATGTAGTCAAGGATTTAAATAGAAATATGATATTGGGTAGAGATTTTTTATTGAAAAATGGGGTGAGACTTTATTTTGATTTACATAAATTAAAATTCCAAGATGTTTACGTGGATTTAGAAGAGGATATGCATGTGTCGACACTAGTTAGAGTCAAAACGACCATGAATTTGAAACCACAAACGGTTAATTTAATACAGGCAAAAATGGAAAAAAAATCCGTACTTTTCGGTTGGACAAACAGTTAAAATAACGGAATTAGAGAGAGACATAATAGATGAACCTGGTTTGGAGGTCACCGATGGGTTAATAAGGTTAGATAAACATCTCAGTTTTCCAGTGATGCTCCTAAACAATACAGGAAAAAATATTAAATTATATAGAGGCTGTGTAATCGCTAAAGTAGCGTATAATAATGATAACATGTTAACTACAGAAAAAGAAAACATGTTGGGAAATGATTATTCAGAAACTCCCAGGGTCAGAAATGTCAGAAATAATTATAAAAGACGGAATGATGAATTGATCCATACATTCAAAAAATATCCATCTCAAATAAATACAGTAGACAAAATGACAAGAGAACAAGAATTGTTATCACAGTTAAAAGCCCCACCGGAGAATAAAGAAATATTAGAACAGTTGGTAAAAGAAAACCAAGACGTTTTTGCAATTAATGATTTAGAATTGGGAAAAACTAGTACAGTTACAATGGAAATAGACACTGGAAATCATCCACCAATTAGTTTAAAACCATATAGAACTCCTTTAAGAAACATAGAGATTGTAGAGAAGGCAATTGAAGATATGTTAAAAGCGGGAATAATAATAAGATCGAAGTCTGAGTGGCCATCTCCGATAGTGATCGTGACCAAGGTCGATGGTTCACATCGATTCTGCTGTGACTATCGGGCGTTGAACAAAATCACTAAGAATGTAGCGTACCCATTGCCGGTGATTGATGATATTTTGGGCTTACTTAATGGCTCTACATTCTTCACGACACTAGACGCAAGATCAGGATTCTGGTGTATCCCGATGTCGGAGGATGCTCAAAAGAAAAGTGCTTTCTGTACTCATATGGGTTCTTACGAATTTTTACGAATGCCATTCGGAGTTCGAACAGCTCCATCTCACTACATGTTGTTAATAAATGAAGTATTACGTGGGTTTCAAAAGTTTGCGTTGGCATATATAGATGATATTTTAATATATACATCAGGAGATATACAAGATCATCTAAAACATGTAAAATTGGTATTTGATAGGCTAAGAATACACGATGTTAAGTTGAAATTGAGTAAGTGTGAGTTCTTAAAAACAGAAACCAAATATTTAGGGTATATTATTAATAGAGAGGGAATTAAGCCTGATCAAAATGAAATTAAAGTTATTAGAGATTTACCTTCTCCGACCAACGTGAGAGAAGTTCGAGCTTTTATAGGTATGACCGGGTATTATCGACGTTTCGTTCCAAATTTTGCACAGATAGCAGAACCTATTATAAAATTGACCTGTAAATATGCAAGGTTTAAGTGGACTGAAGAGTGTCAGAAGGCGTTCGATTTTCTAAAAAATAGCTTAACAACAGTTCCACTATTGGCACATCCAGATTTAAATAGACAATTGGTTTTGTATACAGATGCTTCAGATAATGCCATAGGAGCATGTTTAACACAACCGTATGAAGGAGAAGACTCAGGAATACCAGGAGTTAAGAATGAAAGACCAATCTATTTCTTGTCACATAGGCTTAGCAAATCTCAGAGGAAATGGGCGACTATTGAGAAGGAGGCTTACGCTATACACTATGCTCTCCAAAAACTAAATTACTACCTACATAACGCCAATTTCATTATTAAAACTGATCACATGCCATTAAAGTCTATATTAAAAGCACCAATACAAAATAGGAAAATACAAACATGGGCACTAAATTTACAGAGATACAATGCTAAAGTAGAGTATATTTCAGGAAAACTTAATACATGCGCTGATTTATTGTCTAGAATTCCACATACAACAATATCTGAAACCACTACTCAAGATGAGGGAGAACCAGAAATTGACGACAGGAATTGGCAAGTAAATATATTCGATTCTGCTAAAATAAATTGTAAAAGCTCACAGACAGAACAAGATGGTGAATCAATAGAGGAAGATACACAGTTGATGCATTTTAATATGAAAAATGAACAGGAATTAGATCCAAAAATAATACAGATTAAACAAAAATTGAAAGAAATAGGGGAAAACAGTTTTAAAAGAAAATTCTTAGAGCTGCAAGAAGACAATCAATTATATTATGTCGGTGAAAAACGGGAGACATTAAGAAAATATATTCCGAAACATTTAGAACGGGAAGTTTTAAAGGCATATCATGATGCTTGCTTGCTTGTGTTCGTTGGCTTGAGCTCCAACGCGAAGTCCTGTATGTCGGATGAAGGCATCCTGTTGTCCAACATCAGTGTGATGTCATACAGGACCTGAGTTTTGCGTGAGTATCCGTTGTCCCATGTCTGGCTTATTGGTGTGCAGACTGGTGGTTCCTCGCCGTACAGGCAAACACTCTCCGACTTCGGAGGAATCGGCGATCCTACTGACTTTAGCCAGGACCCCGAAGGGACCTGTTGCCCAGGACGCTCGACGAGGACGCGTCAATAGGTCTTGGCCAGTATATAACCCGGCCCTGGTGCCTTGGAAACACCTCTGCGTCCCGCATATCATGATAATAATGGTCATTTTGGACGAGATAAGTTAGTTAAGGCTATTAGCAGTAAATATTACTGGCCGAATTTATTTAAAAGCGTATATGAATATGTCGATGCATGTGAAAAGTGTAGATTAAGAAACATGAAGATAATTAAATGTCCCTTACAAGATACAGATATTCCTCAATTTCCAATGCAGAAAGTGAGTTTGGATATTTCAGGTCCTCATCCAAAAACATTATCGGGAAATGTGTATTTACTACATATCATAGATTCATATAGTCTCTGGCCAGAAGTTTATCCAATTCCAGACAAGAGTTCCGATTCTGTTATAAATATGTTTTTACAAGAATTTATACCAAGGTTGGGTGTCCACAGATAATACTTACAGACAATGGGAAAGAATTTGTAAATAAAAAGTTTGAAAAATTGTTAAAAGATTTGAATATAAAGCACATTAAAACTTCGTATTACAGGCCATCTTCGAATGCCAAAAATGAGCGACAACATAGGACATTATACAATATACTGGCGAAAAATGTAGAAGAACACGATATGGATTGGGATCTTTATTTGGGAACAGCACTGGGGGCGATCCGTACACACCAAAATGAGGGAACAGGGTTCTCACCATTTTATTTACTACATGGAAGAGAACCAATATTACCGATTGACAATTTATTGAAGCCTAGAGGAAAATATATGGGGGAGAATTTTCAGGAATTGATTTTGCAAGAAATGCACAAAGCACATATACGTTTAAGAAACAATATAATTAAGGCTCGAGAAAGACAGAAGAAATACACAAATAAAAATGCACACTTACAGGAGTTTAACATAGGTGATAGAGTTTATTACAAAAAAAACATAGGAGAAACTCTAAGTTTGATGCTCATTGGGTCCCGGGATATTATATTTTAGAAAAAAAGGGTCCAGTATCATATACTATAAAAAATCAAATTACGGGGCATGTTGCACGTTCACATGCAGAGCACTTAAGACGGGATAATGAGGAAAAAGATGCAGAGGACAATAATAACAATTATTATTCAGAAGAATTATTTTCAGATGGACAGATTGTCAGACAAACGGAATATCCGATACCTATAGATAATGGGAGAGAGTTGCTACAAAAACAAATAATAACAGCATCTACTACTGGTGAACAAGAAGAAACAATACCAAAAACGATCGTGACAGAGGAAAATAACATGTATGACGGTTATAATAGTGAAGAATCAATCAAAGAAAAAATAGACGCTCCATTTATGTATACTAGACAGGCAGTAAAAAGAAAGTTAGATAGACAGAAAGAAAGAGAAATTAAGAGGCAAAGAAAATTTAGAGAAAATTCCTCAAGTGATGAAGATATGCCACTGTTTGAAAGATCATTAAGACATCAAGGTAGAAAGATTAGATTGGATTTAGAAAGGAAAAGATTAGCAGTTGCTAGTGATGGGTATACAGACGCGGAACAAGAGATGGATGAAGAGTCAGAAACTGATGAGGATGCTGCTATGAAAGAAGATATTTCTCCTCGGGAAGATGACGACATTGATGTAGAGATTGCACTTATAGGAAAAAATTTGGAGTTATGAAGAAAATTGAGAAGTGATGAATAGCTTAGTAGAATATTTTGCAGATTGCAGATAGAAGAAGAAGTTCTCGTGATGAGTAGACATAATATTGTATTAAGTTAGGAGGGATTGATATATGCTTTATTATCATTTTGATTGTTAAGTTTGAAGTGTTGAGTTTTTCTTAGACGGAAAATGATTGATTAGTAGTCATAATATATTATGGTGTATGTATATATGATTTTTCATTTCATCACATATGTTTATTTTGAATAATGTGTGGGGATAAAAATGATGTCAAAGAATGAGGGAGTTGATATTGTTTGCTCTATTGTTTTAACTTTAGTTGTTCGTTATAAAATGTAATGTTATGTTACCTTAGCTGTTTATTTTTACAAAACTTTGATTTTGTGTTTTTTTTTTAGTTACCCTGGGTGTGTTTAAAATAATTTCTCAGTTGACGTTCAGTTATGGGGAAAAATGAAGAGTTGTTCTTGGGAGCTTACAGAAAATATGAAACATGGAGTAGGGCCATGCTTCGTTTTATGAATTTTGTGACTTGAAGTTGAGTTGCTTAACGTGTATAACGTTTATAAATAGAAATTGAGTGTGAAATATGATTGAGTTAAGGGGGAAGTTGTGGTGATTAGCGAAGTAACTCAGTATATAGTAGAGAAAGTAATGGAGGAGTACATTTAAAAGTGGCTGGGGTTGTCAGCAACAATTGATAATTACACGGGGGTTAAAAATGGTTTGGGGGATTGAATTAGGGACTACATTAGACGGTTCGTAATGTAAATACATGGATTGGAAGCCATGGATGAGGGGAATGACGAGCGATACTGGGTAGATGGGGGTTGAAATAGGAGCTGGGTTGAACAGCGTTTAATGGGAGAATATGGGAGGAATGCCAGGTTGAATTTTGGCATTTAAATACGTGGACTCTGGAGGTTTTGAAGGAATGGTTGAACTTGACGAGGTGAATAATACAAAAGGTTGTAGTTTTAGATTAACATAACTTTTTGATAACAAAAATTATTATTGACGGCAATGAAGATAAATTTTGAAAACTTTATGTTATAAAGTTTTGAGAATGCATGGGAAGAGAAATGTGATTACTTCTTACTATTTTCTTACTTTCTTACTTTTTTCGGTGCGCACCAAACCAATATAAACTAAACTTTTTTTCTGTCTATCCTGGAATAGCGAGAATGTGATTAAGTGAGAAAAAGATAAAGAAAATATCTTCAATTTTTGTCAATCATAATTTAGATGGACACTTTAAAAGCGGTTCGCTTATAGAGAGTTTTTGTAGAGAGTTTATAGTAGGGATTTTGTATTACTGACATTTATAAAATATGTATCTGATTAGCGTTTGGCTATGATGAGATAGGAGGATGAGATTTGAATTATGAAATATATGTTGAGGGATTGTTGAGTAGAATCGGTATAGAAGAAGAAATATTTCAGTATTGAGTTAAGTGTTTAAGGGTTGGAGTTGAGACTTTTCCAGAGAAAAAGTCTTGTTGAAAAAGGGAGGTATTATAACAGTATCTCTGTTATGGGATTTAGATTAGCTAGAAAGTAGTCAGAGAGTTAATGAATGCTGCGCATTCATTAACTAATGGGGAAATAAAGTTAGTGAACGCGTGAGCACGAATGGGTTTAGGTATCCAGGGGTGGCTCACGCGTCACTTGGGATTCGGCTAGGAGAACAACAACAAACATGTCTGTAAATAACATCACCAGTTTGAAGATGTATTATTTCAATCAATAAACGCATATTATATTGTAGTCGAGACTTTGTCAACTATATCGACACGAGCCATCCACTGTACACAGCCTTATCGTGATCATCTGTACTGTTATAAAGACACCCATGACTAATGTTGCCAGACGTCCGGCAAAGAGAGGACATGTCCTCCTTTTTAGCCTCGTGTCCTCCGTCCGGCAGGCAAAGCTAAAAACCTTTAAAATGTCCGGCTTTTCTTATATTTTATTTTATCATTTTTTATGTATTGTTGTTACAACTTACAATGTATCTACACTCTACCGTGTGTTTACATTCTTTATTAAAACCCATTGCTTAATAATATTTATTTAATTTTCCTATTTATACCAAATGTGAAACACCAATTATTTGTATAATTTGAATCTAACTGTTGCTCTATTCGGCAACACTAACAATGCTGTAGTTGCCCAAATGCATGTTGCTTTTCAGAGTTATTTAAAATTTGTGAAGTATTCTTCTGTATCCCTGGACACAATGGCAATATGGAAAGAGTGTTCTCCTTGATAGACAAAGGAAAGGAACAGACTCTTACTCGACTCTGTAAAGGGCATCATTCTCACAAAGTGCAATGTGAAGAATCATACCTGTGAACAGTGTAATGCATATGTGATTGCTAACGAGGATCTTCTACGAAAAGTTGGCTCCTCCGAGAAATATGTTGCGTAATTAATACAGATTATAAGGTAATAATTTACAATCGGCTGTTTAAATAATGCTTTTTTAGCATTTTGAAAAAGTCTCCATTGAATTTATATTTATTTTTTAACATGATTGTTTCTTGGTCGATTCACTAACAGTAAGATACACTTATTGGCAGCTATTGTAATAAAATTGTACTGATTGTGGGTTTAATCTGGAACGATTTAAATGAAACATTCAATATGTCCTCCTTTGTCCTCCTTTTTTGTCTTATTATGTCCTTTTTGTCTTATTATGTCCTCCTTTTTGCGCCCACGTATCTGGCTACCCTACCCATGACCCCAATAATAATAGTGAAGTTACCCATGACCTCAATAATAATAGTGAAGTTACCCATGACCTAAATAATAATAGTGAAGAAAACAAGAAATATTACAGATCCGCCATAGCACACTACAGAAATGATACAACTTGAGTTATGTGTATGGCTCCTGTCTTTTAAAGCGGACAACTGTATTAGGTTTGCCCACTGTGCTATGATATCGATTCTTAAATTAATAAATCAATCAATAAGTATTTATCTTCTTCATCATCCTCGTTCGCTTGAAATTTGTTGTCCATATCGGCAATGTTGTCTCTTGTATAAACTTCACTGTCTTTTTTAGTTCACTCAGTGGTAGATAAAGCTTGTCTTCCACAATTTTAAGTTTTCACAAATCAGTGTTATCCCCTGTGACATAAATTATGTCAAGCCCCCTACTCTATTCTGACCCGCGCCAAACTACATCTCCGCAATTCCCGGAACACGTCAGCTGCAGGCCACCTGCAAGATGACGAAATTTTGGCGCCAGGAAAAATCCCAATTAGAGTTATTATGATTGGTGTAGAGGGGGTGTAATTAGCATAAGCTTAGTAACATGAGCACTTAGCATAAGTTTATTTAATTAGCCTAATGGAATTCAGTTAATTACACTATTGATACCCTCTAAAATAGCAATGGCCAACAACTCTAGTAACATGATTTCTATGGATTCCGATATATTGAAATCAAGGACATTTTAGTCTAGTATTTGTGGTGAACTCGAGTAAACAATAGTGAGGGGAACTGCAGTAAAGCTTAAAAAGGCGATGAATGAATCACCAAAAAGACAAGAAGTCGATTGTGAGCTTTACTAAAACACGGCTTTTTTTTTTTTTTTAAGTTCGCATATCCTTTACAGGACATCGCTGTCAACAGCAGCATCTTTCAGCTGTCTGTTGATTTCTTGGCAAGATTACGCTCAGTAGTTTGCCATTGCTTTCTGAGCGGCAGGCTCAGTTATCCCGCAAGTCACCAGCGGGGGTCGAACATCTCCAGCTCTCGCCCCGCTACGAGACTCTGCGTGATAAACGGGATTACGGAGAAAGTGTTGTAACCCCTAGGCCAGAGAGACCGGCAAAACACGACTACAAGAGACAAAATGGCCTTTGCGGCCAAAGCCTTCGTCAGCACAGGTCAAACAAACATAAACCGACACAAACCTACATGAAACACACTACATGACAATATTAAACTAATTAAATGTGCTTATCTGAATCTGTATCCTTGCTAGGAAAGACCGACACGCGTAGGGCTGTCAGTGGATTAATAGACCGGATTATGGTACACGGGTTAAAGGTCAAGCGGGAGGGGAGTGGGGGTGGAGAAGCGCCCATGTGGGCGCAAAAGTGAAAATTAGGACCGGCAAAGATGTCGCGGACGCAGTTCACAATTGGCAATTCTCGTTAAGCACTCGAAACACAGCTGCGGAAGATTACATTGTGTTGGTCCTCACAGAGGGGCATGTGTCGCGGGTGTTCAGAAAACGATAGCAAAACACCGAACGCAAACCTGCCAAGAAAGTTGACTGCGCCGTCCTGTAAAGGCCTGCGCGTACCTATGGTGGACTGTAAACTAGTGGATGGGAGGGGGATGGGGTTAGGAAGTTAAATGAATCTGTGTTGGACATTGAGACCGTGAGGGGAGAGTGTGCCCAACTGGAAGATGAGACGGTGTTCCAATGTCTTCCGATCCCGTTCGAGGGATGCGCATGATCTGATGGCCGTGACCTGTATGTCGGCCACGCCACGATGGTCAGGACTGTTGAAATGCATGGATACTGGGTTGTGGGCGCCACTGGTGATATCAGAAAGATGTTGTCTAAATTTATCACCAAGACGTAAGCCTGTCTCACCGACATATCTCAAGTCGCAACGTGTGCAGGTAATCGCATAGATGACGTTGCGACTGATGCATGAGAAACCCTCACGGATGTGGAAGGTCGTCTTGGGGAATGTCAGACTCTGGGTTTTAAGTACGTGTGGGCATGTCTTGCAACGCGATCGAAGACAAACCACCGTGCCAGGAAGAGACTTGTGAGGTTGGGGTAGACTGCTATGGACCAGCACATCCCTGAGGGTACGATCCCGCCTATACGCCATCAGAGGGGCCTCTGAGAAGACATCACGAGTGGTCGGGTCCGCCCGGAGAATGGATAGATGTCTCAAGAGGATATTCTTGGCAGCAATATTGTGGGGATGGTAAGTAAGTGAGAGGACAGGTCTATTATTTCGTGGTTTGGGCCTGGAGGAGAGAGCCTCAGTGCGACTGATAGACTGGCAGCGGTGAAGAACTGTAGATAGAACATTCTCAGGATAGCCTCGAAGGCGAAACAAATCAAGCATTTCGTGGGATTTTGGATGGAAGTCGTTGTTATCCTGGCAAAGCCGTCAGAGACGTAACAGTTGGGAGAAAGGAATAGAACGTTTGCATGAGGGAGGGGGTATAGAGAAGGAATGAGTGCGAATCAGTTGGTTTATAATAAACCGTCGTGCATAGACCCGCGGAACCTAAAGAGACTGGGGTTTAAGAAGTTGACGGCCGACGAAGAAATGGTGGAGGTTAGTTTGATGCTGGGAATGAAGTCGGAGAAATGGTGGAGGTGAGTTTGATGCTGGGATGGAAGTCGGAGAAATGATGGAGGTAAGTTTGATGCTGGGGTGGAAGTCGGAGAAATGATGGAGGTAAGTTTGATGCTGGGATGGAAGTCGGAGAAACGTCAGAAACGTTGTGAAATCATGAGGAATATGGGCTTTCCATCACATGTAACACAACTCATAAGAATGCTCTATCTAAACCAACAAGCAGCGTTTAGAATAGATGGTCCGGGAAGGTAAACCCGGTCAACAAATAACCGCAGAAGTAGGATGAGTCGGCCTCCGTATCACCGACACCGTAGGAGTCTCCGTGACGAAGTGGTCAAGCCGTTTGACTCGGGCTCCGAAGGTTGTGAGTTGGATGCCGGGCCGCGAACCTTCGGTTCACGAGTTAAATTTTTCGGAGACTCCTGTGGGTCGTCGCTAAAGCCACAGAGTTCGTGCTTTGTGCGACGCTTTCCGCGTTGCGGCAAGAGACCAAGTCATATGAGATAAAACCCGGTGCAATGAAGTCGACCCTGCGGACTTTTAAGCGACTTTTTAAGGCCTAACGGCGCAAGAACGCAGCTCTGCAGTAAACACACACAACGCATTCACGTCCGAAAAAAAGTCTCTGGATGAACGCAGAAAAAGAAGAAGAATAGATGACGAGACATCAGATTGGTTTGACATCAAGCAAGGAGTCCGTCAGGGATGTGTGCTGTCCCCCTATTTATTTAAGCTGTACGTCGAAAATATAATGAGAAATGTAAGAGATGATATAAACAGGGAGCTATATGATGCCCTAAAAATTGGTGGTCATGACCTAACAGAGATTCGGTATGCTGATGATACAGTATTGCTATCAACAACACAGAATGGCATAGAAAACCTAATAGCCTCAACCCAATTGAATAGTGAATATCACACCTTATATCTTAACATAGCAAAAACAAAGATAATGCATACAGATAAAACTACTATGGAGAAAGAAATATATGTTAATGAGGAACAATTTTAGGTGGTGGAAAAGTTTGAATATCTTGGGTCACTGATTACCAACAACGGTGACACAATGACAGAAATTAAACGACGACTATCAATTGCTCTTCAAAGACTAAAACAACTGAATAAATTATGGAATGAGACAGACAGAACTACAATACGCCTGTGAGACCTGGACACTTGCTAAACAAGCTGAACAGCGCATAATTGTCTTTGAATATAAATGTTATAGACGAGTTCTAAGAATATCTTGGATAAAGAAAAGAACAAATGCATCCATACTTCAAGAGCTGAATATTGCAGAAGGCTGACTATTAAAGACGATAAAACAAAGAAAATTGAAATATTTTGGTCACTTGAAACGTTACGAAAGTTTGGAGAGAACAATATTGGAGCAGTATTTGCCATGGGAAGAGAGGAAGAGCAAGACCAAAGAGACGATGGGTGCAGGATGTAGCAGATGATCTCCAGATGGGTGTATCAGACGCGTGACATCTTGCTTATGATCGTGAGGTTTTCTGGAAGGTTGTTATGGGGGCGAGGTTCTGCAAAGGACATGCTACTGAATGAATTAATTCTAACATAACCCCCCACCCCTGTTTTCCCATTATAATGTTATAATTTATAACAAGGAGTTGTTATCTTTTCTTGTCGGTTTGTGTAAGGTTTTGTGTGTTGAATATGATATTGCTACATAATTTAACATCAACTCTGGAGAGCAGTATGTGGCAGGAAGACTACACGTTTTTCAGTTTTCCCAGAGTGGGTTTTCTCCTCTCTGAAGGGCGGTAACTTTCCTGGCCCTCCCGACTTTCTACGTGAAAACCTTTCTTTATATCTATTAGAACCTTACCTTATGACCTGTCTCCACCCCCATGGAGACTTACGAGCAATTTCTGGTTTTCTGTAATAGTCGGTCTTAACCAATAGGGATATCTATCTTCCCTTCTAAATCTACTTTACCACATCCCCGCTGGTAAATCCATGTGGACAATGGGCTGGAATTTGACAATAAAATACCTAAAACTCATGGATGGAACACTACCAACTTTGGCCTAATTCCGGTCAATCTGTATTTGTTGTGCTAAATCATGACTGGGTACATCCTAATATGTCTTTCCGGGGATGTCAAGTTCCTGTATATACCTCGCTGGTTTCTGAGCTTGGAGAGGGACAGGAGAGCTCTGCTGGGGAGTCATCGTGACCAAGAGTTTACTCCACCTGGCTCGCGTTCCGAGCGTTAAGGATTCGATTCCGAGCCACGTCGTTCGGTTCACGAGTACAATTTTATCGGATACTTCTGGAGGTCGTTGCTGGAGCTACGGAGTTTGTGATTTGTGCTATGCTTTCGGCAGGTCACCCTACGAAAAGATACCGAAGCCTTATGGGTTAAACCGATAAATTCGACTATCTCGCCTTTTAATGAGACGTCTTCAAAACTTCACCATAGAGGTGATCTTTTGGTACTGGGTCGGGAGAAGTCTCTACACCAATCTCTTTTCTACAGAAGAAAACCTTTTTCAAAGACTTAAACATCGACGCAGTGGACTCATCATCATCATCGCTCATCGTGTTCCTCTTGTACCTTGCAGTGTCGAGGTGAAGCATAGACGGCAGGTGAGTGCCCGTTTATGGGCTTCGTTTATTGAGACTTCCATGGACTCTGTAATTCCCTCTGTCCATCGTTCACATGGTCGGTCTTTTCTTCTGGTTCAATTTGATCTTGTACACCATTCGCCTGTTATGGATTCACGAGTTAGAAATGAAGCCCCCCCCCCCCCACCCCCCCAGATGCCTTATAACCAATCCAATCAAACAAACAAGCAGTCAACCAACGAGATAATCAATCAACCAACAAATCATTCGATCAATCAACTAGCCAATCAACTAGTCAAACATTCCACTAACCAACCAACCAAACTACCAATCAAGTACCTACTTAGCTAGCCAAAACAGCCAATGAACCAATCAGCTAACAAAACTAACAATCAACCAACCAACGAACCGAATCCACCTGCGAACAAACATTGCAACCCACCTTACCAACCAAACACTCATCCTACAGACCAAACTACCAACCTACCATTCAAACTACCAACCAACAAATCAGTCTATCAATCAGCCAAACAACCAGCTTACCAATCAACCAACCAAACAACCAGTTTACCAACCAACCAACCAACCAACCTACGAACCAACCAACCAAACAACCAACTTACTAACCAACCAATCAACCAACCAAACAACCAGTTTACCAACCAACCAACCAACCAAACAACCAACTTACTAACCAACCAATCAATCAACCAACCAAACAACCAGTTTACCAACCAACCAACCAACCAAACAACCAACTTACTAACCAACCAATCAATCAACCAATTGATCAACAATGCAAGAGAATGAATAAATACCCTTGTTGAGTTCATATCCGCGTCCTTCA
Organism: Cepaea nemoralis; assembly: GCA_014155875.1. Lineage (NCBI taxonomy): Eukaryota > Metazoa > Mollusca > Gastropoda > Stylommatophora > Helicidae > Cepaea > Cepaea nemoralis. The sequence continues at coordinate 24,834 of JACEFZ010019453.1, forward strand.
GAACAATAAACACGGTCCTCAGGGGTGTCTTGGGATTGCTCTGGATAAACTGGATAATGGCAGTTATAATGCTTTTGGCAACTTGAAAAGGTGGATAACTTTGTCCTCCCATACCAAGAGCTGGAAGTGCTATGGTTCCATAGCCAGCGTCTGTAGTAAGTTGCAAACACTCCTTGACAGCTTTTGTCAGAGTCTAGACACAGATATAAAAAATATGTTATTACTTCTTAGCTAATGCCAATCCGTTAATTAAGTTTAACTCTTTTTATTCCAAACAGTTGTTATGTGTATTATCATGTGCCTTGCTAACTGGCAACGGTCTCTGTGGCTGAGGGCTTGCGAACGCGGTTTGTGAGCCGGTATACCTGGGTTCGAAACAAGGCGATGCTGGTTTTTTCGAAAAAGGTATAGGGGCCGGTCGTTCAGAAATCAATGGCAAACTACTGAACGTAACACTTGCCTAAGTACATCAACAGCAGCTGAAAATGCTGGTGTTGACTGCAACGTCCCGTAAGGGATACGCAACACAATTTTTTTTTTGCTAACTGGCGTGGGCGATCAGGCTTCTCCGCATCTTGCGATCTCGACGCACTACAATAGATGCTATGTATCAAGCATAGCAAGTGCTGACCGCAAAAGAGGAAAACATTCGGGTGCTGACACCTTTTCAGTGTCATAACACAAGACTATCATCTCTCGATGTCTTCCTCTTTATCTTTCTCCAAAAATCTTTCCAGTTGTCTCAATATGGTCTAGTTTTTGTCTTCTCAGAAATGATGACTGCTTCTTTCTAGTGTTTGTAATCAGACGTGTTTGTGTCTTGTTGCTTGCTTGCCCTTTTCACAACGTTTGGGTTACACATTTTGGTTGTCCATGGAACTGTCAACAATCTTCTGTAAAATCACATTTCTGAAGCTTCGGGAGATTGATTGGCTTCCTTACTACTTGTCATGGATCTCCTCGCATAAAGTGGATAAACTTACTTGTTCACTTGCTTATTTACTTACTTGCTTATTTACTTGTTTACTTGCCAACTAATTTGTTTACTTACTTGCTTACTTGGTTACTTACTTGTTTATTTGGTTACTTAATACTTATTTGGTTACTTACTTCCTTATTTGGTTACTTACTTACTTATTTGGTTACTTATATACTTATTTGATTACTTACTTACGTATTTGGTTACATACTTACTTATGTGGTTAGGTACATACTTATTTGGTTACTTACATACTTATTTGGTTACTTACATGCTTACTTGGTTACTTACATATTTATTTGGTTACTTACTTACTTATTTGGTTACTTAGTTACTTACTTACGTGGTTATTTACTTACTTATTTGGTTACCTACTTACTTAATTGGATACTTACTTACTTATTTGGTTCATTCATTGGCACCTTTCCGTCTTGACAGACGATAGTTTGGTACATTGTGCTTCAAAAAGGCTTAATAACTACGATCCATGGCGGTGGCGAGTGTGGCTGGTAAGGCCAATTCTTGCTGCAAATGTTTGCCCACAGTAGGTGCATGTGAAAACATGGTCATTTCCACCATTTTGCACCATCTTACGTTTCTCACGCTCTGTGTGTGCTTTATCTGCAATCATTTTCTCCTTTGTCTTTATTCCATTTCTGATAGTTGCCCTCCATGCAACACGTTCAGCGGCGACGTGCTCCCATTGTGCATTATCAATGCCTGTATCAATCATGTCCCGCTTACACACATCTTTGTATCGTAGTAGAGGCCGACCCTGAGATCTCCTACCCGTCTGTAATTCACCAAAAAAGATGTCCTTTGGTATTCTACCATCATCCATCCCCCTAACGTGTCCTATCCATCTCAGTCTACGAAGACTGAGCATGGAATACACCGTCACACAACCTGATCTTTCCAATACTTCAGTATTTGTGATTTTGTCTTGCCACTTAATACCAAGTATTCTTCGCAGACGCCGCATATGAAAGCTGTTTAAACGTTCTCTTGGCGTGAGTAAGTTGTCCAGGTTTCACTGCCATATAGAATAGTACTAAGGACACAGGCTTGGTAGACGAGGACTTTTGTTTTGGCAGTAAGCTTCCTGTTCTCCCAGACTCTTTTTGCTAACATGTTCATTGTTGTTGCTGCCTTGCCAATCCTGATGTTGATTTCCTGATCGAGGGATAATTTGCTATTTACCTCTGATCCAAGATATGTAAAATGGTCTACTATCTCCAGTTCGGCGTCGTCAATAAAGATTGATGGTACACCATGTGCACCTTGTGACATAATCTGTGTCTTCTTTTTGTTAATTGTTAAACCAAATTCAGAACAAGCATTGGATAATGCAGATAGTAGATGTTGTAATTCTTCCTCAGAGTGGGTCGTAATCGCAGCATCATCCGCAAAAAGCAACTCTCTGATTAGTACCCTGCTAATTTTGTTCTTGGCCTTCAATCTCTGAGCATTATAGAGGCCACCATCTGAGCGTGAGTGAATGTATATACCGTCATCCTGATCACGAAAGGCATATTGCAGTAGAAGTGAAAAGTATATCCCAAAGAGGGTGGGGGCTAGTACACAACCTTGCTTAACTCCACTCTTGATTTCAAACTCTTCTGAAGTTGAGCCATCAAACTTGATTATACCCTTCATGCCTGTGTGGAACGATTCCACAATGGACAGAAGAGTTGGTGGACAGCCAATCTTCTTTAGTGCTTTGAACAGACCCTCACGACTGACCAAATCTAATGCCTTTGTGAGGTCGATGAAGGCAATAAACAGTGGCTGATTTTGTTCCCGGCATTTTTCTTGCATCTGTCGCAATGAGAATATCATATCAATGGTAGACCGGTTCTGACGGAAGCCGCACTGTGATTCGGGGTAGACTTGATCTCCCAGGACTTGAAGTCTGCGCAGGACAATTCTGGCAAATACTTTCCCAACAATACACAGAAGTGAGATACCCCTATAGTTGTTGCAGTCGCTCCGATCTCCCTTGTTCTTGTACAGCGTTATGCTGTTTGAATCTTTGAAATCCTGTGGGACTTGTCCTTCTCGCCAGCATAGCTCTATCAGCTGGTGGATCTGTAGAGCGAGGGTGTCTTGCCCACTCCTGATCACCTCTATTGGAATCCCATCCTTACCTGGAGCCTTGCCAGATGCAAGCTCATTTATAGCACACTTAACTTCTGTTATAGTGGGAAGTGTGTCCAGGTGGTCAAGAGTTGGCAGGGCCTCTATGGCGTTGAGGGCATCATCCGCCAGCTTGGTCTCACTTGAGTAAAGCTCTAAATAGTGCTCGACCCATCTATCCATCTGCTGTTTCTTATCAGTGATGATTTCTCCAGTCAAGGTTTTCAGCGGTGCACTTCTTTTGATCATTGGACCACAGGCTTTCTTTATCCCTTCATACATGCTTCTGATGTTTCCCTTATCACTTGCGATTTGAATGGACTCACATAACTTGATCCAACAATAGTCATTCGCACACTGCCTGGCAGCCTTTTGTACATCCTTCCTCGCTTGCTTCAGCTCACTCAGAGTGTTACGCGTTGGTCTTTCCTTGTTTCTTAAGAGAGCTATCTTCTTTTTATCAATCAAGGGCTGCAGTATCTGGCTGTTTGCCGCAAACCAGTCCTGCCTCTTATGATCCACAGTGCCGTAAACCCCTACCGCTGTTTTATAAATAGTTTCCTTAAGTTTACTCCATTTATCATTTACTATACAATTTTCTGATGTATCATTGAAAGCGTCCTCAAGTTGCTGTTGAAATTCAAAGCACTTTCCAGGATCGTGAGTGTTAATAATATTAATCCTGGGGCTAGACTTGTGTTTAGCTGTGTAGATTCTCTTTGGTCTCAGTCTAACCCTTGCAACAACCAAGGAATGATCTGTATCACAGTCAGCACTGTGGTAACTTCGAGTTAATAATGTATGGTTCAGATGTTGTCTCCGTGTGATAATGAAGTCCAGCTGATGCCAATGGCCGGATCTTGGATGTTTCCATGTGACCTTATGCATCTCTTTTGTTTTAAAAAAGGAGTTTGTAATACATAGGTCATTTCTAGTGCAATGCTCCAGCAGCCTTTGCCCATTATCATTCATGCGACCGATGTTGTATTTTCCAAGGCACACTGGCCATGAACTCGAGTCCTTGCCCACACGAGCATTGAAATCACCGAGCATATAAATGTAGTCGGATTTTGGAACTGCCTGGATCGCAGAGTCTAGCTGCTCATAGAACGTATCTTTCACATCATCAGAGGAAGTGAGTGTCGGTGCATATGCAGTGAGAATGGTGGCAAATCCACAAGAGGTTGCCAAGCGCAGTGATAATAATCTTTCATTACCTCCAGCTGGGATATCAATCATTCCCAGTAGCGAATTCTTCACTGCAAAGCCCACACCGTGTTGCCTTTTTTCTGCCTGTCCTCTTCCCTTCCAAAAAAAGGTGTAATTGTTTTCCCTGAGTGACCCTTCCTCAGCGAGGCGAGTCTCCTGCAGGCCAGCAATATCAATGTTAAGACGATTGAGTTCGGCATCAATCACAGCCGTTTTTCTCACATCGTCAATATTTGTCAAGTCAGTGGAAAATCCTGGACACATGGTTCTCACGTTCCAGGTTGCAAGCCGTAGCTTGAGGTTTCTATTATTCTTTTTATTTGGTTACTTACTTACTTAATTGGTTACTTACTTATTTAATTGGTTACTTACTTACTTAATTGGTTACGTGCTTGCTTACTTACTTATTTACTTACCTACTTGGTTTCTTACTTGTTTATTTATTTATTTACTTATTTACTTACTTACTTATATACTTACTAACTTACTTATTTATTTACTTACATACTTACTTATTTATTTACTTGCATACTTACTTATTTATTTACTTACATACTTACTTATTTACTTACTTACTTTTTTACTACCTTACTTATTTATTTACTAACTTACTAACTTACTTACTTACTTACTTACTTACTTACTGACTGACTGACTGATTGACTGACAGATTGACTGACTGACTGACTGACTGACTTACTTACTTACTTACTTACTTACTTATTTACTTACTTACTTACTTACATTACGTACTTACTTACTTACTTACTTACTTACTTACTGACTGACTGACTGACTGACTGACTGACTTACACTAGACATAGCTATAAGAAAGAGGCGGTGTTCAAAACTTGCTACTGTCATTACTGCCTATAGTACATTGCAGTGTAGGACAAAACTTGCTACTGTCATTACTGCCTATAGTACATTGCAGTGTAGGACAAAACTTGCTACTGTCATTACTGCCTATAATACATTGTAGTGTAGGACAGAACTAGCTACTGTCATTACTGCCTATAATACATTGCAATGTAGGACAAAACTTGCTACTGTCATTACTGCCTATAATAGATTTTAATGCAGGACAAAGCTAGCTACTGTCATTACTGCCTATAATAGATTTTAATGCAGGACAAAGCTAGCTACTGTCATTACTGCCTATAATAGATTTTAATGCAGGACAAAGCTAGCTACCGTCATTACTGCCTATAATACATTGCAGTGTAAGACAAAACTAGCTACCGTTATTACTGCCTATAATACATTTCAATACAGGACAAAGCGTGAGCCATCGCGTTTCTGCGCTACCCTCTTGAGCTACGACTTCGAGCAAACACTTTCAGATCTCCTGAATAAACCTGCACATACTCAGGCACCAGTCGGCTCCCTGGTCGAGGAATTAGCAGCTTTCTCTGTTAACCCCGAATACTCTCGTGGTTGACGTGAGCGCACGAGAATTAGAAGTGGTTCGAGTCGCGCTAGTGACTTATGAGAGTATGGAGCTGGTCGCTCAGAACATCGTCTCGTGCTGATGAGCGTAATCAAGCCTAGGAATCAACATACAGCTGAAAGATGCTGGTGTTGACCGCAATATCCTGAAACAGGAAGGAAACGCGGGGGAAAAAAAATACTCCGGCACCGTGCATTCTGTCATGTTCCATGGTTGTGGATGATAGACCTGGCTAGTGAAGACATGTTCCATTGTCGTGGATGATAGGCCTAACTAGTGAAGACATTTTCCAAAGTTGTGGATGATAGACCTGGCATGGATGCCGGTCGTTCAGAAAGCAATGGCAAACTACTGAACGTACACGGGAGAGTCAATAAGTAAATCACACAATTTTGTGGGATGGCAGGTAAATGTAGTTGGTGTTTTCTACAGGTGTCATTAGGTGAAAGCAACGTCGAACTTTGTATTCCCGTTCGTCAGGTGGCGCTAGGTGTCTCATGCGCATGCGCAGCGCATAAACAATATGGCGACTGTATTTAAGGAGTGTACAACCAAAGAGCAACGTGCTGCTGTGCGTTTTTGTTTGTTTTGTTTTTGTGTTTTTTTTTTGGGGGGGGGGGCAAAAGGACTGCCTGCAAATGACATTCATAAGGAAATGCATCCTGTTTATGCTAACAAATGTTTGTCCTGTAAAGCGGTGCATAGCCGGGTAGAAAAATTTTCTCAAGGACGCGAATAATGCCGATGTTGAATGCGAAGTGAAAACGTGGTTTAGAAAACAGAGCACACAGTTCTATGCAGCCGGTTTGGGAGGGCTGATAAAACGATGGGTTGAGTGCATCCATGTTGGTGTAAATTATGTTGAGAAATAAAGGGACAGTGTATGTATAAAAATAAATTGGTTTCAAGTTTTAATCATATTTATTTATTTTTCTACAGCCATTTGTGACTTACTTATTGACTTCCCCTCGTAAAACCATGCCAAGCCATCAACAACAGCTTAAAATGCTGGTATTGACTGCAAACATTCTGTAAAGCAGGGGTGTCAAACTCAATCGCTTAGCGGGCCAAAACTCAAATCACACGTAAGGTTGTGGGCCGGACAGGATAAACATTCAATAAGCCGAAAATTAAACCTTTTTTAAACATTAATATAAATTAAAACAGAAAAGTTTTAATAATAAAATAGCATTGGTATACATATTTTCACTCTTATGTCAATGTGTCAGAGCACGATGTTTGGCAACTTGTCTTGGCTACAAGTTCGTTTATGTTGGGAATAATGTTCATTGAGATTTTTATTTATTGTCATTGAGATTCTCATAAAGGACTGCACGTGTTTAACAGTAAGACGACGCCTGTGTGATGTTTTGTTAATCTTCATCACAGAAAACAGCTGCTCACACATATATGTGTTACCAAACATGCTCAAGTGTCGAGCCGCATGTAAACGAAGCCGGGACATCTCTTCAGGAATGAAACGAGTGATCTATGCAGGCCCTACAGTGTCGTACTTTGCCGTTAGTGTCCCATTACACTGCAGCTCCATTAACTCCATCTGCAAATTTACAGGTACAGTTTCCACATCTATGGCACATGGATTATGAAACAGTTCGAAATTACTTTTCGTATATTCAGCTTCCCATCGGCTTTGAAAGGCTCTGTTTTCATAATCAGCTTTTCTCTTGGCCATTTTAAAGGCTAGCTTTTATTTTAATAGATTGTGCATCCATCTACCGACAGACGCTTGATTGATATCAGGTTAGCCGTAGCGGGAAAAGTTGATGTAATATCCGGGCACTGCACTACTTTCATTTTTTATGCGCCAATCCAAAACGAGCATCTGAACGTTGCTAGGA
>JACEFZ010019454.1:0-2500 GCA_014155875.1 Cepaea nemoralis
ATAAAATTAAAAGTTTCTGACAATGTCAGCACACATCATAAAGTCAGCATCAAAACTACATTAAACTTTGCCATTTCCCTTGTCGGGTCCGTCTAGTGACGGCGCGCCAATCCTATCCCTATGTAATGCCCCGCTTCTCCTATCCCTACGTAATGTCCCGCTTCTCCTTTCGTCCCGACCGCTTGTGTAACAAGTTTTGAGGCACAGCCAGCACTCCGCCAGATGTCACGTGGAATTGTTGTATACAACCCAACCGATGACCGTCATATTTCAACAATTGTCGACACGTCTGACAGTTGGCTAGTTTAAAATTAGCGTGAACTTATCTCGCCTTGACATACAGTTGATCCCTGGACCTAGATTTGCCAAGGCTTAAAATATTTCCGTGTGTGATTTTTCCCCGTGTAATTTCCCGAAAAATATGAACATTTCGGAAAACAGTACCGGTTTTCTTGCGGGTTCATATTTGCTAAAATAGTTCGACTCCGCAAAAGGATTTTTCCCCATAGCTTGAGGTAAGTACAACTTAACATTATAATTATTATTATATGTAATATTAGAAACGTCATTGTTGTCATTTATCACCAACGATATGGCGCGATTGTTGGTGTCTGCAAAAGGAATTTCCTCATAAGGCTTTAGGCCGCTCGCCCAAGCGGTTGCCACAGGGCCTAAAGGATAGAAACGTGGTCCCTGGACTTTCTACCCTCCACTTCTTATCCTCACTCTTCTCCTTCTCCTCTTCCTCCCTTTTCACTTCATTCTCACCCTCCTCACTTCTCCTACTTCACTCTTCTTCTCCCCTTATCTTTCTCCTATTCCTCTTCCCCTTCATTCGCCTCCTCCTCCTCCTCCTCCTCCTCACCGTCTTCCTCCTCATCCTTTTCCTCTCCTTCTCCTCATGTTTTCACTTCAGTTTTCCCTTCTTTCTCCTCCTCCTCATCTTCTTCACTCTTCTTCTTTTTCTTCATTTTCTTCAATTTCCTCCTGATCTTGTAATTCTTGGAATGTATTAAAGATACAGTCGGTCTCCCTGGCGTAGGTTCTAAGGACGCTGTTCATAATCCCGTATACTCTCGTAAGAAACACAGCTGCGCGAGATTCGGCAGAGGATCGCGACGCGTTGGTTACTTACGGGAGTATATGTGCTGGTGGTTCAGAAAGCAATGGCAAACTACTGAACATAACACTTGCCAAGAAATCAACAGCAGCTGAAAGATGCTGGTGTTGGCTGCAATGTCCTGTAAAGGATATGCGAAAAAATAAAAATTAATTATACTCCTGTGTCCGCCTTTACTTCACAATGCATTTAATGGTACCCATCTTAGACTGATCGATCTCGCAGTCCAAGTCAATTTCAAAGAGTCGTCCCAATCCGGATTCGAACCCCGGACTCCAGGGCCGACAGAAGAGCGTCTAGCCAGTGCTCTAACGCACCTGTGTCATATGGAAACTCTAAGGAAACTATCAACACACTTACATGCCGCCATGTACTGAGCAATCAACCCATAGATCGTATACCCAAGCTATCATTTCCATAGATCATATACCCAAGCTATCAACCCATAGATTATATACCAAAGCTATCAATCTATACAAGAAATACTCTGGCAATCAACCTTATAGATCCCATTTTTAAGCAATAAACCCATAAACCACATATTTAAGAAAAATAAGCAATTTGCTGACATATTTAAGCAGCCAACCATAAATCACATATGTAAGCAATCAACTCAGAGATCACGTATTTAAACAATCGACTGTTAGTTGACATATTTAAGCTATAAACTCACAAATCACACATATAAGCAATCAAATTCTTAAGCGATCATAGATCACTTATTCAAACAATCAAACGATATATCACAAACGAAATGAACTTATAGATGATACACTTCTCTAAATAATTTGAGTGGTTACATCACGCAGGGAAACACCAGTTAAAGTGATGTAATTTTCTAGACTTGTTGCAGTAGTAGTAGTGTAGTAGTATAGTAGTAGTAGTAGTAGTAGTAGTAGTAGTAGTAGTGTTGTAGTATAGTAGTAGTAGTAGTAGGAGTAGTAGTAGTAGTAGTTGCAGTAGTAGTAGTAGTTGCAGTAGTAGTAGTTGCAGTAGTAGTAATTGCAGTAGTAGTAGTGGTGGTAGTAGTAGTAGTAGTAGTGTTAGTATTAGTAGTAGTGTTAGTATTAGTAGTAGTAGTAGTAGTAGTAGTAGTAGTAGTAGTAGTAGTAGTAGTAGTAGTAGTAGTAGTAGTAGTGGTAGTAGTAGTTTTTGTGTGTGGGTAGGTGCGGGATATGTGAGATGGCGGGGAGATGTGTGTGTGCGTGGGGGATGTGTGGTTGAGGGATGTGGGTTTGGCTGGGTGGTTGGATGTGTGTGGGTGGAGGAGGATATGTGGGTGGGTGATTGTTGGTGGGTAATGGGATGGGTGGAGGATATGTGAGTGGGTGGGGAGATGTGTGTGGGTGGGGGATGTGTGGGTTGGGAAATGTATGTATA
>JACEFZ010019454.1:7500-32602 GCA_014155875.1 Cepaea nemoralis
ATTCAGTTGTTTTAGTCTTTGGAGAGCAATTGATAGTCGTCGTTTAATTTCTTTCATTGTGTCACCGTTGTTGGTAATCAATGACCCACAAGATATTCAAAATATTCCACCACCTCCAATTTTTCCTCATTAACATATATTTCTTTCTCCATAGTGGAGAGATAATATATATTCAGACCTACAAGCACTTGGAATCAACGACTGGCAAGAGAAGGTCAACCAGAGAGACGAATGGAGACGGACTGTATCTGCAGCAAAGAACCTCAATGGCTCGGAACGCTGAAGAAGAAGAAGAAGAAGAAGAAGAAGAAGAAGAAGAAGAAGAAGAAGAAGAAGAAGAAGAAGAAGATGAAGAAGAAGACGAAGAAGAAGAAGAAGAAGAAGAAGAAGAAGAAGAAGAAGAAGAAGAAGAAGAAGAAGAAGAAGAAGAAGAAGAAGAAGATAGTGGTTGTATCTTTATACAAAGAATGGGAGAGAAAAAAAGATACAGTGAGAGAAAGGAGCCCCGTCTTACTCACATGTTCACCTAAACCAATTTGATGTTACACCGGCTAGTCTGACCGCTACTTGTTGATCGTGATATACTGATTCAATTAAGTGGATTAAATATTCCGGAAACCGTATGTCTCTCACGATGTTACATAGTTTCTGATGCTGAACACAGTCAAATGCCTTACCGAGTCGTTGATCGAGTATGAAGAAGAGAGAAACCAGAATCTAGTTATTGGCAGAGAGGTATTATTTGCTAAGGAATTTTTAAGCGGGTGTCTCTCACACAACTTAGGAATTTCATCTACACTGGCTAACGTGACGATTATAATAGACTAGTCACAGAGCTTTCCTAATAAATTACTTGGTGGATGATTAACTCTTTTCCTTGCCTGTTCTCTCTTGATATCACAGAAAAGGGCGGAAACATATTTTACGGGTTTGTATACGCCTATATGTTTCGGCAACACAAGTGGAACTGGCTGTTCTGGACGGGCGGCTGAGATGTTTTACATCTGTCAAACAGGTTAGACACGATCACTGGACCCCATCTGTACTTGGACTTGTGGTACTTGACTTCGCTAACGTTGCACTGTCAAATGATTTAACCCTTTATGTCTCGAGTAAGCCATCGTCTGTGAAAGGCTATTCTTCATCAACCATATTAATATCATCAGCCAGCGAGTGTCGTTGGGGCTATACACATGTGGGATCAGGGCCATATGTCCAGTATGCCCTGAGATGTGTGAGATTTTATCGTATCTTGAACTATTTGATGTGAGTAACATTATTAAACTAACGTTGTAGTGTTATACTTCTTCTTCTTGCGCCCTCTATTCCCCATTGAGACATATGCCCTCAATCAGGTCACTCCAAGTCCCCCACCCCACCCCCACCCTGCCCCCAATCTTTAGCTATACCATGCATCCATGTCCTTCCCATTTTTTCCTTTAAATTTCCATTTCTTTATCTCTTCTCCGTGAGTTTTTAGGTCTTCCTATATTTCGTTTGCTCTGTGGGTTCCAGACCCAAACATTTTTAGTTGTGCTATTTTCCAGTTGTCAATGTATGGCCTATCTACGGCTAATGTCTTTTTTTACCCTTTAATTCATTGTTCTCTCCATGAGCTACACATTGGTGGTTTAGTCATACTATTTTATTTCTTTTTATTTTGCGCAGGCACCAATTAGTCAATGCTTTATTTGTTATTGTTTTCGTTGTTCTCTGTGTTTCAGATCGACGCTGCAGTACCGATTTAACGTTATAATTGAATATTCTAAGTTTTGTGCTCAGTTTAATTTCTTTGGTTACACAAGTTTCCTAAAGCTATAAAAGCTCCTTTACCATTCTGTATTCATATTCTGATATCTTTACCGGTTTCATTCCCTTAGCCTGTAAGTGTATGTATCCTGTATGTATCTAGGTAGGTGTATGATTCTGTTTATATATGTATCTTGTATGTATCTACCTATGTGTATGATTCTGAATATTTGAAGTGAGGTTTCCCCCAGGTAAGCTGGTATACCAGAATTACAAAAATTGTGTATACATTTGGTGGCATTATACACACAACAGCCCTCCAGACATTTGACGAGACTCTGTTGACATTGACATATCTGACACCCGTGGAGGAAACAATAACAACCCAGGCCAGAGGTTCCCAAACCACGAACCGCGGGCCACATGTGGCCCGCCAGCTGACAGAAAGTGGCACACGAAAGAGTTCACAATAGAGGAGGATAATATTGCAGTCTTCATAAATCCGTTCGTATTTCCTGATGCCAAGCTCTGTCATTTACAGCAACACCTTCAGCACGAAGTAATTGATTTGAAATGCAATTCTGCACTGAGATGTGAATTTCTGGAACTGCCTGCTTCATCTTCAACTGATCATTTGATTTCATTCTGGCGACTATTACCTTTCGGACAATTTGAACACTTGCGTTCATTCGTCGTTTTGGTTCGACTTACAGATGCGAGCAGTCATTTTCCGCAATGATCGTTAAAAAAAAAAAAAGCAACGTTCCACTCACCGATAGTAACGAAACTGCGCTTATGACTTTGGGCACGATAGATTTGTGCCCAGACATTGATAAACTGGCATCTGAACTGAAGTCACTGGTTATGAAGAACAGTTACAGTTGTAAATTAATTACATTAAATGCGATTTTCGAAATTGATTAAAAATTTATTGTTAAATGAACTGTTGATTTTAAACCCCCCCCCCCCCCCCCCCCCCCCCAAAAAAAATAAATAAAAAATGGCCGCAGTGTTGTACTGACACTGACTGCCTTTAAAGTTTGGGAATTTTGTTGACGAAAGTTAAGAAAGGTAAGAATGATATTGCACGACTTTCATAATTTTATAACGCTGTGGCCCGCTTAACTACCAAAAATAGTAGATATGGCCCTCGGCTTGAAAAGCTTGGGAACCACTGACCCAGGCTTTATCTCAGCCGATCCGTATGTGCTGTGTATAGCTGGTTAAATCCCAATAAAGGACACGCAAGATTTGTTTTCCATTTAATCACCTTTCCTTGTTTTCATTCATATATTAGTATGCTCTATTTATTATAGTTGGTTGGTTATTCGGTCGATCGGTCGGTTGGTGTTTTTCGTTGGCCAGTCGATCGGTCGATCGGTTGGTTGGTTGGTTGTGAAATCTCCGGAATATTATGTGTTAAATATAAGGCCAGTGCTTTAGCAATCAATGTACGACTGCCAGCCCCATGGTCACGAGTTCAAATAGCATCAAGACGAATTTAAACTGTTCACATTTACATAGGCTCCCGGGTCAACCAACTGTAAACTGTGAACCAGGAATTGGCTTGCGAAGTAAATTCGGCCAGCTGATTCTGATCACCCAACTTTGCCGATTAAGAGCTCTATTCGGCCAATCCTGATGTATGGACGCTAATCATAGACGATAAGCAAACAAGCGAGGTGTTATGTTGAAGCTGCAGAGATGTCATTTTATAGAAGAATGGTAAGATAGACACATTGGACAGATAGAAAGACCAATGAAGATATCTAGAAAGAAGTTAACTCACAAAGAAAACTGTTTACTTGCATCAGCAGAAGTCAGCCTACTTTCTCTGGGCATGTCATGAGATGGGGAAAGCTGGAGCCTGTCGTTACAACGGGTAGGCTGGAGGGGAAGAGAGGCAGGGGGAGACCAACCGAGAAGATGTTGGACAGTTTGATATCATGGCACGGTGGAATATCAGTAATAGAAACGATTGGAAACACGAGAGACAGAAGACTGTGGACACCACACGGCATGGATTATCAGAAATCTTTCGCAGGCAATCGTTCTTAGTTACTCCTGCAGTATAGAGTATTTGCAGCTTTCGTCTCAGTAACCACAGCTCCTTTTCCTTCAAGCTCGTCTTAACTCTTGTTAACATTCCAAGATTCAGATTTAGAACCGGTTGTATACAACATTCCAGTACTCCCTTTTTGACATTTAGTGAGAGTGACATGTTAGGTAAGCTATTTTTCATCTTCCAAAATACAAACATTTCTTGTCCTACTCTGCTCGTAATCATGTATATGCCCGAATTGTTTCCAATTATGAAATGAGATATCCGTGGAAAATATCATCCGTGCAGCTTAATAACATAAGGGTACATTTTTAGCATCTAGTATGTAATCCCATTCTGGCATGTATAAATAATAAAACAAGGGAAAGAGTTAATAGTGTACAGGCAACGCGCTCCAAGAACTGCGTCATGATGGTATATGTAGGCCAACTACCTGGATGTGTTAAATTAAGCAGGACGACTACTGGTATTAGCCCATTAAGATTAGAGGCAAGTTGATGAAGGTAGCTGAGTGGTTCAGCGGATAAGTAGACAAGGAAACAGCGGTTGTGGTTTATGATCATAGTTTCTGAGAGCTAGAGTCAGGAATAGAAACACTAGGAAATGTAGATTTGTAATGGGTGAACGTTCTTCTCTTCGTCGTCCTTGACTTTGGGGCGCAAATTACAAGTACCTCTGAAGTCGGAGTGGGTTTGCATGCTTTCGAGTGAGACTGGTAATAGGGAAAGGTAATTATCAATCAAGTGCACGAGAAGTAGTAGCACATGAATGTACTACGCTTGAGTTCAAGGCCAGAGAACGCATAAAAAAGAACACCATCTTTGAGTTGTTGATTTAACCGTCGCTTGAACAATCAAACATCAAACTAAAATCAGAAACGAACAGATCTACTTTCACTTAAATGACATCACCAACAGACTAAATGGACATGGTGTGGAGAATTCATCTGTAAGCACACAATTTCACCATTTCTAATCGCCATCATCAGCATGAAAGAATTTTAGTCCCAGGGCAGGTTGTGAAACCTGCTGAGTTGATAGACGTCTCGTGCAGATCTCTGTAATTACACAAGCCTGTGTTGTACATGTGCGCGTTAAACAAGTTTTCCTAGGCCCAACTCAGAGGTCGGAAACCTGTTTTACTGCGTTGTATATGAGTGGTTTTAAAACCACTCAGCGTGCCAACCAAAGTCCTTGTAAAGTCACATTGTATGCCAACCTAAGTCCTTGTAAAGTCACACAACGTGGCAACCTAAGTCCTTGTCAAGCCACTCAGACTGCCAACCTAAGTCCTTGTCAAGTCACTCAGACCACATGTCAGGGTCTTAAACCTGGCTCGTTATACCTAACACATGTGAGACAAGTACAAGTACAACATGATTGGACTTGACACACAACGATACTAAGTTCAATGGATTTATTTACAAGTCACATGCAATACGATCTAGTTTGGCATGTGATGATCATTACAATACATATGCAATACATTAATACACTTACAGACAACCCACAGCTTTACAGTCTATCTCACAAGATATACAAGCATTCGACTTTCGGACACAGAACTACACAAAGCCTGTCTCTACCCACACGTCCAGTCCGGTCCGAGTACCCAAGCTGTCTGTCTGTTTCTCGCACAGCGCTTTCCCTCTGTGGATTGGCTTCACGAGGACTGCGTGCGTCTTGCTTTGTCCTTGCCTGACCGCTGGCTATCACGTCAGCCAGCAACTCGCGGGCAGGTAACTAGTACTCGATTACTGCATCCCGGTTGGGGACTATTCGCCTGGCGGGCGTAACGATGTTCCTGCATCTCGGTTGGAGACATTCTAGATTCTGACACGCTCCCCCGGGGCTTATTCATGAAAGATCTTATCTTTCATGTATACTCTATATATGTACAGGGTTACTATTTTAACCATGTCAGAATCGACCTTTCTGTTGTTAGCATAGAAATACATAAGAATACATATATTGGCATAGAAATACATAAGAAATGCAAGTTGTATGTTTAAGACATGTGGTATTCAGTCTTTACCACTTTACAAGTTTCATCCTCTCGATGGATGATCACCTGAGTTGCAATATTGACCCAGTCAGATCGGTAGCACCAGCTTCCAAAGCAACTACCTCGCAACCTCTTAAAAAAATAATAATATGCTTTTTGTAACAAAAAACATCGGGTAAGACTGTAATACGTCTTTTTTATAAGCCGTATTCAACGCTCAAGCTCCGACCTCATTTGGCCGGGAGCTCTTGTGTCGGTCTACAACGTCGGTAAACCTATACCATGCCCAGTTGATGACTTCTTGGAGTGTTAACAATCTGGCAACACAATGGCTATTTATATACAACACATATTCAAATACATTTCAAATTACCCCCCTTGGTGTAATCATGTAACAACAATTAAATGAAAGGGACATAATTTCAAAAACTATCAAATCTAATCTATTACAATTATTCTTCTATGTCTCAGCGTCATAGCTTGATGCTTTTCCATACTATCGAAAAAATGTCGATAGTATGAATAAGTTAATCAAGATATGATTCTAAGATTACACTAGTTGAAAAAATATTAATACACAATTCGTGTATTCGAAATTGGTGTTTCATAATTCTTTTAGAAGCGTCATAACTTTTTAAGGTTTTGTTTATCGTCTGCTACTTTTGGTCTAAATTTACAAATTATCCGGAAGTACACACGAACAGCTGATGTTGAAAATTCTATAACACACTTGTTCCGGTCTGATGTAGGAGTTCGGAATGTGAAACTGTTCTGATAGTTCATGTGTTCGTTGTTTCACTGGAAAACTTCTGGATTTCGATTGACTGCAGTGGTGTAAATGTCAAAGTTCAGTTCACTCTTTCAGTCACGAATTAAAATATCACTGGATATGTTCCACTCGCAGATACCACTGATAAATTGGATATTTCGCTTGAGGTAAGTTCAGAGCGAATGTGGCACTGTTCTTGTTTCGTAATATGTACAATTAATATTGTTCGCTTTCTACCACACGCTACACAATTATTCAAGACAATTACTACATTAATAATAAAATAAGAAAATATATATATAGTGGGAATGAACCCTATCACATCTCATAATAGACGTACACAGCTTTTGTGGAAAAACTTCACTGATGGCTGTGTTGGTCTGAGTGTTTTTTAACACACTGCACTCAGACATTAGTGCTTACTGGGTCGTTCGGACAACGGGACAAAAGATCGGCAATCGTGTTGGTTCTGCCAGCGATATGTCGAACTTCAAAGCTGTAATCTTGAAGCAAAAGAGACCAGCGCGCTATCATCTGGTTGGTAGGTACCCCTGAAGTAATAAATTTCAATGGGCTATTGACGGACTCTACAATAAAATGACGTCCCAGGAGGAATCTGGACAATTTACTTATATCCACCACTAGAGCAAGGGCTTCCAATTGTGGTGTCGACCAAGCGCGTTCTCTTGGTTTTAATTTTCTAGAGACGTAGTATACAGGATGTAGAATGTTGTCATGTTCCTGTAACAGAACTGCCCCAATCGCCACGGAGCTCGCGTCTGTGCGCAATCTGAAAGGAATATGTAAATTTGGCAATTTGAGAATGGGATTCTTTAAACTATTCTCAGAAAAATATGATAACACTTTCTGGAATGCAAATTTTAGGCATTCATTGTTTACAATCTTCTCAGGTTGGTTTTTAGTTAGTAGGTTAGTAAATTTTTCTGTCAGTTCAGCAAAATCTGGTATGAACTGCCTATAATAATTTAATAGTCCTAACACACTTCTGACTTGCTTCTTTGTAGTCGGAAGTGAGAGTTTGAGTATTTTGGACACGATGTTATCGTCTGTCGTGACAAAGCCATTAGATATTTTATACCCCAAGAAGGAGATTTCTTGATAGGCTATGTCTACTTTTGTAGGCTTCACCGTCAGTCCGTGCTGTCTGATCCGTTCAAATGTCTGGTGTAATGTCTTTATGTGGTCTGTCATCGTCTTTGAGTGAACACAAATGTCGTCCATGTAACAGATAATGTTTGGTATGTCCACTAGTAAAAGTTGTGTCATACGTACGAATGTCGCTGGGGCATTGACCAGCCCAAATGGAAGTTTGCACCATTCGTACAGTCCCCAAGGTGTGGCAAAAGCTGTCAGATGTCTGCTCTGTTCGTCTACCGTTATCTGCCAGTAACCTTTCGTCATATCTAACTTCGTAAAATATCTAGAGTCTGTCAGTTCTGTCAGTAGGTCTTCACAGTTGGTCATCGGTTCCAGATCTAGAAGTGTTATTTTATTTAATTTTCGATAGTCTACACATAGTCTTATCGTGTTGTCCTTTTTGCGTACCATGACCATTGGAGATGAAAAATGTGATTGGGATCGTCTAATGATGTTGTTTTTCTCTAAGCTAATGATTTCCTGATGTAAGTTTTCTTTGTAATGCAATGGAATGGTGTAAGGTCTGCATTTTATGGGTGAGTTTGAAGTGAGCGTGATGTGGTGTTGTACTAATTCTGTTTGTCCTGGGTTGTTGGAGAAGATGGTGTTGTACTGTTGTATGAGATGTTTGCAGCTGTCTGTTTCTGCTTGAGTTAAGTTTGGGTTTATTTTGATTTCTTTCAAGCAGTTTGTCGTGTCTAATGCAGGTGTTGGAATTTCGTCACTATCTTCGTCATCTTCGTGGTCTATTATCACTGTACAGGCTGTCGTATCGTCTTGTTCGTTGTCTCTGTTGTAATATGGTCTTAGCATATTGATGTGGAATATTTTGTGTTTGTCTTTTATTTGAATCTCATAGTCTACTGCTGAAATCTGTCTTATTACTTTAAATGGTCCTTGCCAAGAAGTCAGTCAATAAGTGTCGGTCACTAGGTAAGAGAAGAAGTACGTCCTGTCCAGGTGTCAACGTTATTGTCCTGTTACCTTTGTCTGCATATTGTCTATATGTAGCACCAGATAATTTTAGTGCTTCTTTTGCAATTGTACAAGATTTGATGATTCTTTCACGCAATGATGTAACATATACGTACGATGATATGGGTTTAAGCAACGGAGTGGCTTCAGTTAACATTGAATGATAGATACTCAATGGGCCACGTGGTTTGGCACCATAGATAAGTTCAAAAGGAGAGAATCCAGTACTAGAATGTGGCACTTCGCGATAAGCAAAAAGTATAGCAGGCAAATATAATGTCCCAGTTGTTGGGATGTTCTTGCGTGACTTTAGCAAGCATATGATTTAAATCACCGTTAAATTTCTCTATGATTCCCGTTGAGTGAGGGTGGTATGGTGAATTAAAACATTGTTTCACTCCTAACATTTTAGTGAAAGCTTGAGTAGATGCGGCAATGAACTGGCTTCCCCTATCTGATAGGATAGTGTCTGGAAATCCTATTCGTGAAAATATATGGAAGAAAACTTCCATTATATCATTGGCAGTTATGTTCTTTAACGGAATCGCTTCAGGCCAGCGGCTACATAAATCAATGATGGTAATAATATATTTATTCCCTCTGGTTGTTATTTGATTAAGAGGGCCCACTATGTCGACAGATATTTTCTCAAAAGGTCGACTGGCTAAGTCAGTAATTTGTAATTTTGCCTGTGGGTGTTTACCCTTTTTCACTAGTTTTTGGCAGATATCACAACTTCTGCAATATTGCTTAATGTCATTGCAGAATCTGGGCCAATAAAACTGTGTTAATAATCTTGATCTGGTCTTAGAGTATGCCATATGCCCTGCAAGAGGTCTATCATGGGCAAGATGTAAGGCTTGCTTACGGTATTCACTTGGCAAAACAGTTTGCTCTGTGGTGCTGTCACCTCTGGTATAGTACCTGGTGAGGATGTCATTTTTCAAAGCAAAATGCCATCTTGCATTTTTAGTAACCTTTGGCTTTTGGCCGATCAGATTAAAATATTTTGACAATGAAGGATCAGCCTTTTGGGCTGTTACAAAATTCTCCTTCATGGTTTTAGGAGGTAGTATCACTGGGCTAAGCATATCTATAGCCTCAGTTTGATTAATTTCATCTTGCACTCTAGCAGTAGATCTAGTTACTGCGTTCACACATTCAATGATATCAGATGGTGATGAAACATTTTGATCAATGATGTCATGAGATCTTAGTGCTACATTAGCTACCATACATTCATTTGGTGATACAACACTTTCAATAATGACATGTGATGGTGATGATGTTATGTTCTTATCAATGCAAACAGATGTAATATCATGAGGCATATCATTCACCTCTGGTAAATTTCCAATGATAATATCACACACAGGGTTAGTTAATGCTGCTCATTTTACTTTCCCAGTGAGGAAAGGTGTCTGAATATATGCCCATGCTAATGGGTACTTTTCAATATTTCCAGAGAATGTTCTGCATGTTACGTGCCTGCCTGTATAGTCTGTAGGCATTATGAACTTTCTCTTTAGTCCAATAAGTGAACTTCCGGTGTCACGAAGTACTGTAGCAGGCTTGCCATTCACATATCCTTGGTGGATGTTTATTCTGCCTTTGGAATCTATTACCAAATTAGCTTCTTCATTGGCAATAGGAATGGAGTGGCCGCATGTCAAAATGCCATCTTCATAAAAGGTATTACAAACAGTACATTTATGTGCGTTAAACATATCAAAAGCCTGTGCTGAGTTCACAGGGTGATTTTCTGATTGTTCTTCATCTGACGATGAACTGTCAAATAAGGCGGCATTTGCTTTATTGGTCATTTGTCCTTCCTTTACAAGCATGACGCCAATGACCGTACGCCTTATAAGGAAACATTTTCGTGCCTTTTTGAAGGATTTACGTTCCTTATCTTGGCTATTTATGATGTTTTGTAGGTATGTAAGATATGCCGGATTCTTGTCACACATTTCACCTTGATGGTGTGAAATGTTACAAAATCTACAATGATTGTATTTCTCAGAAGTAGGCTTAAATGTACTTTGCCTATTGTAGGGTTTTGATCGAGGTTTTTCATAGTTAGCAGATGCTACAAAGTTTGTATCAGTAGCCTCACTAGCAAAACAATGTTTATTGGCTGTATAATAAGCCGAACCACGTCTCTCAATCTGATCTACACTCGTACATTCATTCTCTTGCAAAAATTTTGAAAATGTTGATGGAAGGGATGAGATGACTTTATCCCTGATGATGAGATCTTCTAATTTTTGATAATCTTTATTTATTTTGGCTGCTGAAGTCCATTTTGCAAATATGTCTCGGACTAAGGAGAGGTAGTCAGAGAACGTTTGAGTAGGTTTTGGACTCAACTTGCTGAACTGTTCTCTGTAACCTGCCTCATCTAGCATAAAATGTGCCATAATTTTTGATTTTAGATAGTAGTAATCTTTTCTGAGGTCTTTGGGGATAGTCTCTATGACTTTCAGAGGTTCCCCTGACAAGCTCCTCATATAAATAATGTTCCATTCAGAAACTGGAACCTGCTAATGGTCCATTAAGGTTTCAAAATTCTGGGTGAAAGCTGCAATGCAGTCACCTGAGGTATAATTTCTCACAATACCTTGATATTTCTTGTACTGGTTTTCTTTTACCAGTCTTTCAGATTTCTTAGACTCTTTGTTTATAGCAGTCTCAGTATCAAGTTGTTTAATTTTTAGTTGTAATTCGAGCTCTTCTCGTTTACTCTGAGCTGCTATTTCTGCCTTCTTCAATTCAGTTTGTAACTCTGCTTGTTTTAATGCTGCCTGTGTCTCTGCCTGCTTTGATGCTGCTTCTGCCTCTACTTGTTTGGCAGCTCTTTCAGCCGCTCTTTCTTCGCGTTCATTAGCTTTTTCCTGTACTAGGAGGTGTTCAGAGTATTTTCTTTCACTCCAATTTGTTAACTCGTCACCAGTTAACTTCAGCTTTAAACCCATCTCGATGAAGTCGTTTAATGAAGACATGATGGAAAATTTCAATGCAAATGAGTTGTCAGACACACAATATGTTACACGGTGTTAGTAAAGTGTAAATTTTACAATTTTGTTTAACTTACAATTTGTGCCCAAATTTGCATCCGAAAGTATATAGAAAAAAAATATACTCAAGTGTACTGGATGCGGTGGAAAACGGTTCAAAACAAGGGCTAGGAACTGTAGGGTCGCTACTTCAAAACCAAATGACCTCTACGGGCAGGGGTTTCAGATGGCACAGAAAACCTGCTTTTTTGGGGAGGAAATAAATTAGAATCCTCCTTGTGTGAGGTGTATGCTTGTCACTAAGTTTTGATTAGGTTTGTATGGCGTTGAGTGTAATTGTAGGTCGTAATGTCGTCGGTCAACAATTTTTTTTTTCAAGATCACAAGTCACTTTCTTTCCGAAACTTTCTGCTTTCCACAACTAACTTCACCAATACAATCTAAATATATCTCAACACTTTACAACACTGATGACACATCACTTACATCAAGATGACATTCAGTAAGGACATAGACATCAAGTTTACAAGATGGCGACAAGGTCAAAATGGCGACAAGTTACACAATCACTAATGTTTTACACGTATACAAGTTCAAACACTATAATAATATACGAGGACGAATCTTCACGATAACATATTCAACTGTATGTACTTTACGTTCACATCTAGGTTCAAATCTTAATTAAATTAAAGCCGGATGAAAACCTGTACGATCAACTAATCTAATAACATATAAGGACGAACCTTCACGTTTAAATACTATAAGAGGACGAGCCTTCCACGTTCACACATGTCAGGGTCTTAAACCTGGCTCGTTATACCTAACACATGTGAGACAAGTACAAGTACAACATGATTGGACTTGACACACAACGATACTAAGTTCAATGGATTTATTTACAAGTCACATGCAATACGATCTAGTTTGGCATGTGATGATCATTACAATACATATGCAATACATTAATACACTTACAGACAACCCACAGCTTTACAGTCTATCTCACAAGATATACAAGCATTCGACTTTCGGGCACAGAACTACACAAAGCCTGTCTCTACCCACACGTCCGGTCCTGTCCGAGTACCCAAGCTGTCTGTCTGTTTCTCGCACAGCGCTTTCCCTCTGTGGATTGGCTTCACGAGGACTGCGTGCGTCTTGCTTTGTCCTTGCCTGACCGCTGGCTATCACGTCAGCCAGCAACTCGCGGGCAGGTAACTAGTACTCGCCTGGCGGGCGTAACGATGTTACTGCATCCCGGTTGGGGACTATTCGCCTGGCGGGCGTAACGATGTTCCTGCATCTCGGTTGGAGACATTCTAGATTCTGACACTGCCAACCTAAAGTCCTTGTCAACTCAGTAAGACTGCCAGCCTAAGTCCTTGTCAAGACACCCAGACTGCCAGCCAAAGTCCTTATCAAGTCACCCAGTGAGCCAACTTAAGTCCTTGTCAAGTCACCCAAAGTGCCAGACTAAGTCCTTGTCAAGTCACCCAGTGAGCCAACCTAAGTCCTTGTCAAGTCACTCAGACTGCCAACCTAAAGTCCTTGTCAACTCAGTCAGACTGCCAGCCTAAGTCCTTGTCAAGACACCCAGACTGCCAGCCAAAGTCCTTATCAAGTCACCCAGTGAGCCAACCTAAGTCCTTGTCAAGTCACCCTAAGTGCCAGACTAAGTCCTTGTCAAGTCACCCAGTGAGCCAACCCAAGTTCTTGTCAATTCACCTAGTGTGCCGGCCTGTCCACCATATTATTATACATAACAATCATTAAACAAATTACTTTGATCTTGATCTTGTAATGATTAATTTCCGATACATTAATTGACTACTGTAATCTTCTTGGATTTTTTTTCAAACCCCTAATATAAATAGTAGACTTCCTCGGAGACAAATTGGTAAGAACACTCCAACTCTTAAACTTACAGTGCGCTGATGCGAGGTAGCGGGATCGTTTTATCCACGCCTCAACTGAGACTTCAACTTAGACATCTCGTTCAGAAAGCACTGACAAACTACTTAATATAAAATTGCCTGGACAATCAATCGGTGGTTGTGGTTCATCGCTACCTCCTGCAAAGGACATACCATTGAACAGAAACACAAATAGTAACAAATAAAAATATTATACTTTGCCAAAAAATATACTCTGAACGTATTATTTGGAATGTTACTATTAAATTGTCATATGTACATTGTGTTAAGACATAAATGTCGAATAGTTTGAAGAACATAAACATGTTAACGACATCGTATTACTTAATAACAACAGCAACATTTGTGCTATGGTTGCGGCAGCATAACTTTGGCATGAATATGAAACAGTGTGCATACTAACTCTAGAAGTTGGTGGTGAGTGTGGTCGGGAGAGAAGGAAAGTGTTGGACAGAAATAGAACTTCGTTATAGTCAGTTATTGTTGTTGTACACTCACTTACCTAGTTTGCATCAGATCTAATATTTTTACCTTCAATGTCTAAAAACTTTCGTTTTCAATGGATATGAACATGAGATTAACTATACCAGAACTATGCGACTGAATTTAATTAAAAACTTAGTTGAGTTAAATAAGATCAATCAGATTGTATTTCAATGCACTCACCTTGCCACTGAAAATCGTACCTTTAGCTACCTACAGTTGGCACGCGTGTCGTAGTCTCTGTTGCCCAGTATTTTGCCTTATAGTGTGTTCTTGACCGGGCACTCTCACGAAGTTTATACTTCACCTCGACACCGCAAGGTACAAGAGGAACATGATGAGATGAGATGATGAGTGTGTTCTTTTGTGTCTTCTCGGCTTGGTGACAAAGACAAGACACCGGTTGCTGCTGTATTCCTTTGAGAAGCTAAACAAAATTATCCCGATCATAATCTTATTCATGTTTATGGCCTCAGTCTGCCGACAGCAACGGAAAAAATGTAATCGGGATTTATTTCGGAATAATTAATTGAAAATTGTTTGCATGGGCTATTCAATCCCCTAAATCTCAGACATTCCTGGGTTTATATTGATTTCTTTCTTTCGTTGGCTTTTTCATTTCGCCTGGTTAAAAAACACATTTGTTTGGAAAATATATTGAAATGTATTAAGACAATTAATATTCTAAATATATTGAGATTTACAAATAAATATCACACCTCTGAAACATGTTAAATAATTCAAATATCTGGGCAGTATGATCACAGAAGATGGTTGAATAGACAAGAAATATAAACCAGATGTCAAAAAGCACGTTCGTTTATATATCAACTATCACCCATAATAAAACATCCAAATTATCGTAAATGTCCGCTAAACAGCAGATAATAAATATTCACGTCAAATCAATGCTACCAATGTCAAACTTGGACATTATCCAAATAAAACTTAGGCAAAATTAAGACCTGTGAGATGCGATGCTAGAGAAGATCTGCCAATTTAACTATCCGAGACTGAGTAAGAAATGATAATATCAAACAGACAGTAGGATCAACACCTTGTGCCACATATATTGAAAGATAGAAGAGCAGATGGTTTGGCCATCTCGCTAGAATGAACACCATCAACGACCAGCACTGGTCCTACATCAAAGAAGATATTATGCAAGAGCAAGAGGACGCCCGAGAAGAAAATGGATTGACATCAAAGACATCGTACAATCACACAGAATGACACTATCCAGTGCAACCCATTGGGCGCTGGGGCGTCAGCTATTCATCTCCACGACTCTTGATGCAAAAATGGAAGATGATGATGCTTGCGATTTATTAAGAAAATTAAATTAATTTACAAACCAATTTAAACGGAGGTTTAGTGCACTCATCTGCCAGTATAAAGTTCCCATAATCCATCACCATTTGTGACCGGAACTACTCTGGAGTCGATGCAACTGTATACAATGTGTTCCAAATATCCCAAGTTTTTAATCTTCAAGTTGAGGTAAATTAGTCATATGGTTCTTACCCCATTTGTGTTAGAAAAATAGACACACAAAGTGTTATGTGGATAACAACATATCGGCCATCTTTACTTCCCAGCGAATCTTCTTGTACCCACTTTAGTCAGGGCCTACCTTGGACCCAAGTAATGGAAACAGCAAATCCACTGGAAGTGAATCCAAACACAAAACCATCGGGCCGGTAGGCAATAGCACTAGCCGCTGGGATTCCCTGGATTAATTAATGGCTAGCTAAAAAACGACATAATTATTTTTAAAAAAAGTAAAACACCATTTTAACGCCTTGGGGAGTATTGGATATATTGTTCTAGCTGCATATATTTGAACAAGCGTCAGCGTAATGCTCGGGACAAATTCATTAATGCACCGTCTTCATCGAAAAATGCCATAAGATATAGCTATGGGTTCATCCTGTAACACGCTGTCTGCAAATACTTATGATTCTTTACCCTACACGCGTTTCCTTGCTGGGAATAATTTATTTTACTGCTGTACCATCTGCTTTCTGTCTGTGCATTGGGATGGAGGCTGTTGACAATGAGATACTGAAAACCTGTTGAGAAAACATTACCAGGGGAGGCCTGGTTCCATCTGGTCTGTGTGTGAAGTGCTGAATCGTGACCTGTTATAGACTACACGCCTTTCCACAGGTTAAAATTGAGGAAAAATAGCAGTTTAGTTCAGTCGACGGATCAACATCACGGCACACGGGTGTAATCCATAAGTGCTCCGTTCTACTCCTAACTCAAGCCTGAGTCCGGAGAATCTCAGCTCAGTGCACGAACTCCGTAGCACCGGCGAGGATCCTGAAATGTTTTGGGTAGATGTTTTAACTCAAAATTTTGCCCGGGCAGCGCCGTTAAGGCTACTCTTTTTCGATTTCCATCTGTCAGGGGAATTTTACGTGCGTAACAATACACACGGGCGCCCTATCTCACTACCCAGAGACCAGGAGAAATATTGTTACTAGAAGTCCACGTGAAAAAAATCCCAACCCTCACCGGGGCTTGAACCCGGGACCTCCAGCAATCGAGGCGGAAACTATACCTCGAGACCACTCATGAACTGCTGTAGTAGAGCAAAAATAGCAAGAGGAAGGCAATGTTAAATGTGGGTGGACAACACCTTGAGATGGACTGAAACGCTTTAGTTAGTTAGTTAGTCTACAGATCATCCTCATTGCACATCGAACCATTCAGTCCATAAGTGCTCGGATCCCCTCCTCAGAAAATCCCGCAGCCAAGGACACCAGTTCTGTGTTGGTTAATCAATCTTCTTTGGCTTCCTGCGTAGTGTTCTTGTTTGGCAACACCTCTTTTAATTTGCTGTTCTCGCAGCCTGACCATGGTTATAGAATCACAGTCATCGCTTGGTTCTCGCAAAAGTCTTACTTCTCGTAGAGCATTCAGAATGTCGGCCTGGTCCATAGCGCGTCCGCCCTCCACAGTAGCAGAAACGCCTTGTTACATATAAGTGGATAACACCAATAGAAGGACTGAAAGACAATGGTGCATGTAGGTGGACAATACCGTGAAATGGGCCGAAAGGCAACGTTACACGTGAATGGACAACAGCCAATAGAATGACTGGAAAACGTTAAATGTGAATGAACAACACCTAGAGATGGATTGGAAGAGGTTACATGTGGGTGGACAACATCTTGAGATAGACAGTAGGTGGACAACACCAGTGAGATGGACTGGAAGACGTTACATGTGGGTGGACAACATCGTGAGATGGACTGAACGAGATTACATCTGAGTGGACAATGCCAATGAAAGGACTGGAAGTCAATGGTAAATGAGTGTGGACAGCACCAATAGATGAATGGTGTACATATAGATTACGTGTTCAACATATAATAAACACGTAGTTCCGTCTCGTCAAGTAAACACACACATGCAGCCTTGTTGTTGTTGAGCTATCTACTCTTGACAGCCAAATACCGTTCTTGTTGTTTTGGGGTCTTCGCTCGCTTTGAACTCAAGCGTACTAACCATACACACGCTACTACTTCTAATGCGCTGGACTGAATTTTGCGTATGGATTATCTTTCTTCATTACCAGTGACCATTGCCATCAGGTGAACCCACGCCGACTTCTGAAGTACTTGTAATTTACGTCCCCACATCAAGGACGAGAAGTCAACATTTTATTCTAGTTGTCCAGTGTAGGGGTTAAACCCGCAACCTCGGCATAAGCGCAACGGATGTTTAAGACCGAGCTCTCTTATCCATTCAGTCGCGTTGACCTGCATACATTTCTTATGATGGTGCAGATCTTCTGCAGTTATGCCAAGGACTAGAGAATGAGACTTTAACTGTTGAAAATGGCGGTAGTAGCTTTTAACGTAAAGTGTGGATGTTATAGAGACCGAAACAGTTTAGATGGCATATGATTCTTTACTGCCTTGTTCGAAACAGAGTATTAAACTGTGGAATTCTGCTGGGCCATTGCTGTTGTCAGTGTTATGATTATAATAACATTATTTTGTTACACATCATCATCATCATCATCATCATCATCAAGTGCTCTACCAGCTGGCGTAGGCGTTCATGGCTCTCCACAGATCTCGGTCTTTGGTTTTCTGGATCAACTCTGTGGCTGATATTCCTCCATGCCACCGTCTCAATCCACCCAGCATCATTTCTCTTGGTCTGCCTCTGCCTCTCTTCCCCTCGATCTTTCCAGGTGTCACGATGTTCTCCAATGCCTCTCTTCTCATCGCATGACCGAAGAAAGATGTTTGTCTCTTTCTTATTGTTGTATATACTGTTCTAGTTTCATTAGCCTGTTTCAGGCAGTCGTTGTTAGTTACTCTGGCAGTCCAAGGAATTCGCAACATTCGTCTCAGGAACCACATCTCTGTTGCTTCTATTTCTTCTTAATTTGTTCGTTTACATTCCAAGATTCACTGCCATAAAGCTAAACTGGTTCTACATAGCAATTCAGCACTCTCTTTCTCACATTCAATGATAGTGAATTATTGCATAAGAGACTCTTCATTTTCTGAAATGCGGCCTTTGCTTGCCTTATTCTGTTCGTAATCTATGTTGTACATCTTCCGTCTGATGTTATAAATGTCCCTAGGTAACTAAAATTATCCACTTGGTTAAGAATTTTTCCTTCTATTTCTATGTCACATATTGGTGTCACCATTTTCTTTGATATCACCATTGTTACTGTTTTCTTGATATTCAAGGAGAGTCCTTTCCTTGCACTCTCTGTTACTACAGTGTTCAACAATTGTTGTAGGTCTGATGATTTATCCGCCACCAATACTGTGTCATCTGCATAGCGTATATTTGTTACACATAGAAATCGAACAGAAATAATATTCACTATGACGAAATATTAAAAAATAAAATTCACATTTGCCCTATTAAAATTTCTTTATTATGCAAATGTGGTATCAGATTGCAAGTTATTGAGCTATTGTTAAAAGAGCTGGCGAGTTATCTCACTATCATCAAGTGGCTTGCCAGCTGGCGCAAGTGTTCATGGCTCTGTATAGATCTCAGTCTTTGGTGTTCTGGATCACCTCTGCTGATGCTATTCCTGCAATGCCACTGTCTTAGTCCACCCAGCCTCATGTCTCTTGGTCTGACCCTGGCCCTCTTCACCACGATCTTTCAAATTGGCACGATGTTCGCCAATGCCAATCTTCTCATCAGATGACCGAAGAAAGCTGTTTGTCTCACTCTTATTCTTGAATATAATGTTCTAGTTTCATTAGCCCTTTTCAGGCAGTCGTTGTTAGCTACTCTGGCAGTACAATGAATTCGCAACATTCGTCTCAGGAACCATTTCACTGTTGCTTCTAAGTTCTTCCTACGTCACCTGGCTTTCACAAAACAAATATCTTTGTTGAAGACAAAGTACATAGACATACAGGCCACGTGAAGTAGTTTTGGTCAGTGGCGACACATTCCCAGCTTGTCTGGTTTGGGTTGTCACACGTGCTAACACGCCATCGAAGGTAATCCTCCAGGGAGCAATTAGAGCAGGCAGATGAGACGACAGCAGAGAAAATCGCGGACTGGTACCATTAAATAGTTTACATGATGGAGTATATCAACACGTCTGTAAGTTGTTGGGGGAAAGAGAAATAAAGACAGACAGACAGAAAGACAAAGTGAGAGAGAGAAAAGAGAGAGAGAGAGAGAGAGTAAAAGAGAGAGTTAAAGAGAGAGGGCAGAGACAATCTCGGACTGGTAACATTATAGACTGGATCCGATGGGGTATGTCAACACATCTGTATGTTGTTGAGAGAGAGAGAGAGAGAGAGAGAGAGAGAGAGAGAGAGAGAGAGAGAGAGAGAGAGAGAGAGAGAGAGAGAGAGAGAGAGAGAGACCACCCACACAATCTTGCCAAACGGTAACTCAATGTGTAACCACAAATAACAGCAAACAACTCGTCAGTCCAGAGGCAAACCATTTGACAAATGCGAAAGCATCGATAAGTCGAAGCCGGCAGACGTGATCATTTTCAGCAATATTTATTTCCTATGTACAGCTGGTGGTCCGTATGCATAAACATATTAATAATAGAAATATTGATCAACATGCCGTTCTTGTACAGCCAAGAGGGTCGGTATGACAAAACAAGGCTAGTCACACCCAGTTGCACCTAGTGTTTAAACCTTATAACAATGTTCCATCAGCAAACTGTCATCCTCACTGCTTCTGATCCGTTGGCCGCTCTGTCACCTTGGCCAATCACCGCCGAAGCGGTGTTAATTGATAATTTCATGGCCTGTGGTTGATCCTGCCTGAGAAGACGAAGGCTCTAACGATTTAACTCTTCTATCAAGTCGTTGTTCCTAGCCATCACTGCTATCTCCTTAAGGTTTGTTGTTAATATATCTCCGTGAACAAACTCCTACCGCCTTTCATGCCGTCAGCCAAAGGTCTATCCTTTTGTTGCTAAACTATCGCTGTGACGTTGCTGCCTTCTCACGTCGACTTTTTCTATCTCTTGTTTAGAGACTATTTTCTAAGATTCTTTATGATTTATCCATTACGTCATTTATTCTGACTCGCCACTTGGCAAATCTCCCCCTCCCACACATCCCGCACCCACAAACACACACACACACATCCCCCCACCATCCCAACCTACACACACTCACACTCCCACACATCCTCCCACCCACTCGCCAAGCACCCCCTCCCCCGATATCTAATCCACAATCATACATCCCTTAACTACACATCTCACCACCACCCCACACACACACACACACACACACACACACACACACACACACACACACACACACACACACACACACACCAACACCCATACACACATCCTCACCCACCAACACATTCCTCATCCAAAAACACACACCTCCCACTCACACACACCCCACCCACACACATCCGCCTCTCACACACATCTTCTCACACACACACATTCCCCAACCATACACTCATCTCTCACATACATCCACCCACTCACATACTCATCCATCAACCACTCACACCCACACATCACCCACCCACCCATCAACATATGCATCTCTCATATACCCTCCCACCCACACACACCCAATCCACCCAGCCAAACACACATCCCCCATCCTCACATACATCCTTCATCCACCCACATATCCCACACCTCCCACACCCCTCACAATCTCTCCTCCCACACAAAACCCCACCCACAAACACATTCCCCCCACACACAGATCCCTCATGCACATCCCCGCCCACACATCTCTCACCCACACACACACATCTACCCACCCACCCACACATCCCCCACCTACAAACCTCCTCACCACTCACACATACATCCTCCATCCACTCACATTTACCCTATCCAAACTCACACACTCCCACCCACACAGACATATCCCATTTACAGACACACCCCACACCCAACCCCCACACCCATCCCCCACATCCATCACACATCCATCCCCCAACCCACAAATATCTCCCACACACCCATTCACCCACCCAAATACACATTCCCTACCCACACCCCCAACCCACCAACACCCACATACTTCCAACCATCCTCCCAAATATCCCCACCCACACACACATCCCTCACACACATACACATACATCCCCCACCGACCAGACATCCCTTCATCCATCCACACATCACCCATTAACCCACACATATCCCCCACACACAAACCCTCCACACATACATTCCCCACACCCCACACACACACACATCCCTCACGTACACACCCACACACACATCCTCACATCTAGACACATACATGATGCCTCACATGATCACTGAAACTAATAAGAGCAAACTCCCACACTTTACACACAATTGAGACACTGATGATTGTCGTAAGCATTCTCACAAAAATTGTAAGAAATTGTGAAAAAAATTGTACATGTACATTGTGTAGCGTAAAAATTAGTGATGCAATTCAACCCTCTCTCGTCTCTCTCTCTCTCTCTCTCTCTCTCTCTCTCTCTCTCTCTCTCTCTCTCTCTCTCTCTCTCTCTCTCTCTCTCTCACTAACTCGCTCACTCACATTACAGTAATATTATATTATACATGATAAAATCAATTGGCATACAAAATGATAATATGATAGATGAGAATACACACAAAATATGGAACAGCATGGTACATAACATGCGTGCGCTCAAATCTCTCTCTCTCTCTCTCTCTCTCTCTCTCTCTCTCTCTCTCTCTCTCTCTCTCTCTCTTGCACACACACACACACACACACACACACACACACACACACACACACACACACACACACACTCACACACACACATTCACACTCATTAACTCTCTCTATCTCTCTCACTCATACTCCCTAACTCTCACTCACTCTACAGTGATGTACATGTGTTCATGTTATAAATGATAACATCAGTTGGCATTCAAAATGATAATATGAACATGAGAATACACACAAAATATGGAATAGCATGTTACATAACAAACGTGCGCTCAAATCTCTCTCTCTCTCTCTCTCTCTCTCTCTCTCTCTCTCTCTCTCTCTCTCTCTCTCTCTCTCTCTCTCTCTCTCTCTCCTCACCAACACACACACACACAGAAACTCACAAACAATGCGCGCACACATACACATACACACACACACTAACACATCCATTCTCCCACTGTCTCTATCTCTCGTACACACACTAACACATCCATTCTCCCACTGTCTCTATCTCTCGTACACACACTAACACATCCATTCTCCCACTGTCTCTATCTCTCGTACACACACTAACACATCCATTCTCCCACTGTCTCTATCTCTCGTACACACACTAACACATCCATTCTCCCACTGTCTCTATCTCTCGTACACACACTAACACATCCATTCTCCCACTGTCTCTATCTCTCGTACACACACTAACACATCCATTCTCCCACTGTCTCTATCTCTCGTACACACACTAACACATCCATTCTCCCACTGTCTCTATCTCTCGTACACACACTAACACATCCATTCTCCCACTGTCTCTATCTCTCGTACACACACTAACACATCCATTCTCCCACTGTCTCTATCTCTCGTACACACACTAACACATCCATTCTCCCACTGTCTCTATCTCTCGTACACACACTAACACATCCATTCTCCCACTGTCTCTATCTCTCGTACACACACTAACACATCCATTCGCCCACTGTCTCTATCTCTCGTTCTCGTTCTCGTTCTCTCTCTCTCTCTCTCTCTCTCTCTCTCTCTCTCTCTCTCTCTCTCTCTCTCTCTCTCTATCTCTCTCTCTCACTCTCTCTCTCTCACTCGCAATCACTCTTTCACCCATTAAGTCACTCTCTCCATCTTTCGTTCACTCTGTATCACACTCTCTTTCACTCTCACTCACACATAGACAAACACACACCCTCACGCTATCAAATACACACTCCCTCGCATACGCACGAAAGCATATACACATACACACACGAGCATACACACAATATACACACACAAATACCCACGCACACATACACACATCCACACCCATACACACACCCATACACACACGTACACACACATACAGACTCACTCGTATACACTGCATGCATGCACACATACATACAAACATATGCACATACATACACGAACATACACATATATACACACGCACATACACACATATACACACGTACATACATATAAACACACACACATGTACGCACACATATAAACATACTCACACACAATCACACACACATACACATATTTACACATACTTACACATACACACCCATACGCACATTCAGACATGCACACACATACACTCACATACACACATGTAAACACACACATATGGACACACGTACACACACCCATCCATCCACCCACACACTTACACATACACGCTGCCTCATATAATCTCACCCTCTCACTCACACTCACTCATTTACTCTCTAAACCACCCTAACTCACTCTCTTACTCGCACACACAGACAAGTACACAGACACACACACTCACCCACTCTCTCTCTCACACATTCACTTCTCATGCTGAGAGAGAGAGAGAGAGAGAGAGAGAGAGAGAGAGAGAGAGAGAGAGAGAGAGAGAGAGAGAGAGAGAGAGAGAGAGAGAGATATAGAGAGAGAGAGAGAGAGAGAGAGAGAGAGAGAGAGAGAGAGAAATCAAATCAAATCAAATCAACTTTATTAGGGTCCAAATTGGGCGCGCAAGCCCGTCTTGCATTCGGCCCTTCCAATCACTCGTCTTTCGTTCATCAAGAGCATTATACATGTACATAAGAAGAAAAATAAACATTGTGAAATGAATGTTGTAAACATAAACAAGGCTAATTACCATGTTATGAAGCCCATCTCCCACCTATCCATACATCACCCCACCCACACAACACCCCCACCTACCCACACACACGCGCACCAAGGGACACATACACACCCCCACCTACCGACACACACGCACACCAAGGGACACATACATACCCCACCAACCGACCCATCCCCCTCCCGCACATCCCCCACCCACACACACTGCCCTCACCTGATCCCCCAACCAAAACACACTCGCCACCCACAAACATTCCCCCACCAACCCACACATCCCACGCCCATCCACATCCTACCCCACACATCCTCTCCCCACCCACACCTCAAACCACCCATCCCCAGCCACATCTCCATCGACAACATATTCCCCACCCACACACACAATCCCCCACCAACCCACACATAGCACATCCACTCACACATCCCCAAACCATACACACACATCCCCACCAACTGACATGTCCCTACCCCCCCCCCCCCCCCCCACACACACACACACAATCTTGAGAGAGAGAGAGAGAGAGAGAAGAGAGAGAGAGAGAGAGAGAGAGGAGAGAGAGAGAGAGAGTGAGAGAGAGAATCCCCAGTTTATGATGTTGGACTGTTGATGCTTCCATTGTGAAACCCATACGACCCACGTTCGGAAAAATAAC
>JACEFZ010019455.1:0-31849 GCA_014155875.1 Cepaea nemoralis
TGCATTGAGGTAAAAAAGTGGGAATGTATGGAATGTTTTCGTGCGGAATGGCTTTCCTCGCTTCAGAGGTCACAGATTGTGAGAATTGTATGGATTTTTTGCCCTGGCTACGCGGGAGTGCGGGGGGAATGCATCTCTTGGTGGTAGATTACAAGAGAGGTGGTCGTGCACTTGTGGGACCAGGTGGAGAAGGTGGGGGTACAGACTGAGAACCTGTATGTGGAAAGAATGAGATTGCGGGGGATCAGCAGGGGTTCTGGAAGAATCTCAAAACTTAGAGGGAAGACAAGGGGAACTTTCAATCAGATATCGGTGGTAACGATTAGTAGTATGACTCTTTGCTGGCTGTTGAACGAGGGGATGGAACACGTATGGGAATGTCCAGAGTGCAGTGACATTGGTTCTTGGTTCAACTCAAAGGTCCTTCATATATTCTGCACTTCTTATCTCTCACCTTTCATCATCATCAAGATGCCCACCAGCCATTATCATGGTCATGGGTCCGAATTTTTAACATTGTCCTGGGCTCCCAGGCTGACCCCGGCGTAAAATGGTTCCAGGAAATGTTTTGGGAAGTCAAGCATCTTGCTACTGACCCCCTCACCCACCCAGATTCTGACCTAGCACCATATACCCAATGCACATTGTGATTTCTTGCAAGTTTACATTCAGTAGTTTGCCATTGCTTTCTGAATGACCGGTACTCATACCATTGTTCAGAAAACCAACGCAAGGTGTTCTGCTGCCAAATTGCCTGTAGCTGTGTTTCGAACGCGGTATGCTGGATATTGAATTGCATCCGTTATTCGCCGCTGAGCCTGTAATACACAATGATTCATTACTTACTTCATTAGTCTCATCATGTGCCATGTTGGTAAGCATGGATGATCATGGCTCCCCATCTCAGACAATCATCTCAGACAATCATCTGAATCTCAGATTAGGTCGTGTTCTTGTCTGGACTGTGACAAGGGACCAAGCCATCAAGGTATTTATCTCTCTGGAGGTCAGCATGGCCGAATGGATAAGAATGCTCGCTCTTAAACTTCTGGTGTGTTGATGCTGAGGTAGCGGATTCAATCTCTATACTGGTCAGTTAGACTAAAATGTTGACTTCTAGTCCTTAACTTGGGGATGTAAATTACACGTACCTCTAAAGTCAGAGTGGGTTTTCCTGATGGTGAAGGACACTGGTAATGGGGAAAGCTGATAAACATGCAAAATGCAGTCCAGTGTACTAGAAGTAGTCACATGTGTATGGACTAAGCTTGAGTTCAAAGCGAACAAACATAAAAAAACAGCCAACAAATGTTGGCGTTGAATACAACATCCTGTAAAGGACAGACAGCAAACTTTTATTTGATCATTGCTTTCTGAGCAGCCTTTGTGAAAATCAATGCACAGCGGTCTGATTCCTGATTGTCAGCGACTGACTGCGAATCAGGTGTGTCATGATTGTGAAGCTACGTTCATAACCCCTAAATCACAGATGCAGACGGAATAAGAGGCCGTGGAAAGAAAACTATGTCAGCTGGTTTATGCAAAAAACCATCATTATCATCCTCATCAAGTGCCCTGCCAGCTGGCGTAGATGTTCATGTCTCTCCAGGGATCTCGGTCTTCGTTGTTCTGGGTCAACTCTGCTCATGATATTCCTCCATGCCACCATTTCAGTCCATCCAGCATCATTTCTTTTGGTCTCTTTCTGTCTCTTTTTCTACTTATCTTTCCAGTTCTCACGATATTCTCCAATACCTGTCCTCTCATCACATGACCGAAGAAAGCTGTTTGTCTCTTTCTTATTGCTGTATATAATGTTCTAGTTTCATTAGCATCTTTCAGGCAATTGTTGTTAGTTACCCTGGCAGCCCAAGGTATTTGCAACATTCATCTTAGGAATCACATCTCTGTTGCTTCTAAGTTTGTTATAATTTTTCCATTTATATTCCAATATTCAAAGCCAGACAGCAAACAGGATCCATATAGCACTTCAGTACTCTCTTTCTTACATTCAATGATAGTGACTACTGCATAAGATACTTTTCATTTTTCTGAAATGCAGCTTTTACTTGCCCAAAGAGTAAATTGCAGAATCAAAGAAACAAAATGATGACAAAAGATGACACCATCACCCAACAGTCATACCACCAGTAGCCTCACAAGCCTTACCATGATGTTAGGAAGTGTAGCATACCGAGGCTGGTTCAGCCTCAAATCAGTGGTCACTACAGCTGGAAGCTTGACCTTAATTGTCTCCAGGCCTCCGTCTATTTCACGCAAGACTTTCAATTCTCCATCGGTTTTCTCTATCTTACTGGCAAATACAGCCTGAAAATGAGTATTGACTGTTGTAGAACGGACATCGTGCATTTATATGATGATGTTAACTGTCACATTTCTTTCATAATGAAGTTAGTTGCATATTGTTTGCAGAACATTGCAGTGAACCCCAGCCTTTTTTGGCTGTTAGTGATTTTCTGGTAAGTTTACGTTCAGTATTTTTCCACTGCTTTCTGAGCAACCAGTATTGTTTTACAACCAGTAACCATTTTATAAAAACCAACGCAAGACGGTTTGCTGCCAAATTGCCTGCAGATGTGTTTCGAATGTGGTATGAGGGATTACAAATTGTGTCCACAACCCCTTCATCACAGAGCCGGCTTCATAATGAAAGCTCAAACAAATATATTCAGAAGAAAGACAAAACCATTATTATGTGACATGAAGATGACATTTCAAGTTAAGACAAGACAATGTAAGATCATTTTTATGTGACAAAAGGTTAATATCTGTTATCTTCTTCTTCATTCTCTTTCTTCTTTGTCCTACTGACTTTTATTCTTCTTCTTCTTTGTCCTACTGCTTTCATTCTTCTTCTACTTTGTCCTACTGCTTTTATTCTACTTTGTCCTACAGCTTTTATTCTCCTCCTTTGTCCTACTGCTTTTAGTTTTCTTGTTTGTCTTACTGCTTTTATTCTTCTCTTTGTCTTACTGCTTTTATTCTTCTTTGTCTTGCTGCTTTTATTCTTCTTCTTCTTTGTGCTTCTGCTTTAATTCCTCTTCTTTGTCCAACAGCTTTTATTCTTCTTCTTCTTTGTGCTTCTGCTTTAATTCCTCTTCTTTGTCCTACTACTATTATTCTCCCGCTGTTTTGTCCTACTGCTTATATTCTCCTTCTTTGTCCTACTGCTTATATTCTCCTGCTTCTTCTTTGTCCTACTGCTTATATTCTCCTTCTTTGTCCTACTGCTTATATTCTCCTTCTTTGTCCTACTGCTTATATTCTCCTTCTTTGTCCTACTGCTTATATTCTCCTGCTTCTTCTTTGTCCTACTGCTTATAATCTCCTGCTTCTTCTTTGTCCTACTGCTTATATTCTCCTGCTTCTTCTTTGTCCTACTGCTTATATTCTCCTTCTTTGTCCTACTGCTTATATTCTCCTGCTTCTTCTTTGTCCTACTGCTTATAATCTCCTGCTTCTTCTTTGTCCTACTGCTTATATTCTCCTTCTTTGTCCTACTGCTTATATTCTCCTTCTTTGTCCTACTGCTTATATTCTCCTTCTTTGTCCTAATGCTTATATTCTCCTTCTTTGTCCTAATGCTTATATTCTCCTTCTTTGTCCTAATGCTTATATTCTCCTTCTTTGTCCTACTGCTTATATTCTTCTTCTTTGTCCTACTGCTTATATTCTCCTTCTTTGTCCTACTGCTTATAATCTCCTGCTTCTTCTTTGTCCTACTGCTTATATTCTCCTTCTTTGTCCTACTGCTTATATTCTCCTTCTTTGTCCTACTGCTTATATTCTCCTTCTTTGTCCTACTGCTTATATTCTCCTGCTTCTTCTTTGTCCTACTGCTTATATTCTCCTTCTTTGTCCTACTGCTTATATTCTCCTTCTTTGTCCTACTGCTTATATTCTCCTTCTTTGTCCTGCTGCTTATAATCTTCTTCTTATTTGTACTACCGCTTATGCCGTGAAGTGTGACAGATGTAATTTTCTGTGGTCAGCTTGTCTTGCTACTTGTTCTAACGTCAAATTTGATTTCTTCAATGTATCTTTTACTCCATCTAGTCAACTGTTCCTGTGTCATCCTCTCGCCTCATATTCCCATGTTCTCATGTAGAACGTTTTAGCTGCTGGTTGATCATGTTCCATTCTAACTAAATGTCCAAACCATTTAATTCTTTGGTGTTCTATAAAATCAGTCATCGGTGTTATCCCTACACTTGTTCTTAGTTTCTCATTTGTCGCTCTATCTCTTCTTGTTTTTCCAGTTGTGTTTCTTATGCATCTGACAATAACAGCAATATGTGACAAAAAATTGACATTTCAAATGACAAGACATTGTAGGAAGACAATAATAGCATTGTGTGACAAGAAATTGATATTTAACACGACATGACACAGTAGGAAGACAATAACAGTAATATGTGGCAAGAAATTGACATTTCAAATGACAAGACATTGTAGAAAGACAATAAC
Organism: Cepaea nemoralis; assembly: GCA_014155875.1. Classification (NCBI taxonomy): domain Eukaryota; kingdom Metazoa; phylum Mollusca; class Gastropoda; order Stylommatophora; family Helicidae; genus Cepaea; species Cepaea nemoralis. The sequence continues at coordinate 4,489 of JACEFZ010019455.1, forward strand.
AAGAAGTTGACATTTCCAGCCGTGAGACATAACAGGAGTAGGATGCTTATATAATGTCACAAGACATTTTAAATGATGGGACATTATAGGAATAGAAAACCATTATATGTGTGTCAACAACTCATCTGACAGGCATCATCGGATACTTCTCCCACACCATACAAGAAAACTTGCAAGTCGTGTGCGAGGAAAATAAATGGTACATTTTATTGTCGTTGGCTCGCTACAAGCATATTACAGTCGCTATTCAACCCACACACAAAGCCACAGAATTACCTATCACTAATTGCTAACGCCTATGCTAAGTTTCTATCTATTTGGTTACACAAAAAACCCCTATCACTATTCTACGATGTGCACACTACAAGTCCCGTCCCCGGTCTGACTCCTTCTCCTCACGTCGTTACACGCCACGCGGAAGGACCTTCAAACGTCCTTTGCCTTTTGCGTGTTGTGGCACTCGCCACGCTGACCTTCGCTGTCTCTTGTTGAGTAACGTTCGTGGCTCTCATGTAGGCGGGATGCCGTCGTGACCAGAGTGCTAACCCTCTGGTCAACGCCTCCGTGTCTCATGAGAGAACAGTTAACCATCTCCTATTTCCTCATCTCCCCTGCCCTTCCCTCGGGCACCGGATCACCTCCTGGTCTCCTCGAGGTTGACTGCTCTCCCCGGTGGAGGGGTTACGTTCGAGTCTTTGACAATGTGATATGATATTATGTGATATTTTAAGTGATGAGACAAAGAAAGAGGCTAACATTTCAAGTGATGAGACAAAGAAATAGGCTAACATTTCAAGTGATGAGACAAAGAAAGAGGCTAACATTTTAAGTGATGAGACAAAGAAAGAGGCTAACATTTCAAGTGATGAGACAAAGAAAGAGGCTAACATTTCAAGTGATGAGACACTGTAGGGAAAAAAAAAGCATTATTATGTGACAAAAACAATGAAATATTGTAGGAATAGAATATCATTATTATGTGACATGAAATCAATTTTTTAAAGTTACGGCACATAACAGGAAGACGCTAACATTTCAAGTGACGAGACACTGTAGGAGGGGAGTAGTATTATTATGTGACACGAACCTTGACATTTCAAGCACTGAAACATTGTAGGAATTGAATACCAATATTATGTTTCATTATGACTTTTTAAGTGACAGCACATTATAAGAAGAGGCTAACATTTCAAGTGATGAGACACTGTAGAAAGAGAATGGGACAAGAATTGACAGGAATTATCTCGTCACATAACCTGTGGCCAGTTGAGCAAGGCTGCGATCATCTGTCCAGTCTGGTTGGCATCATCATCAATTGCCTGCAGACAAGAGGGGTAACCATGGTAAACAACAGAATTACATTGAGATTGGAGAGTTGCTTCACATACACAATCTTATATACATGTCAATGAAGTACCAATCATGCAATCACAATCACTCAAGCAAAATGCATCACCCACACAATCATATCTACATGTCAATGATGCACCAATCATACAATCACAATCACTCAAGCAACATGCATCACCCACACAATCATATCTACATGTCAATGATGCACCAATCATACAATCACAATCACTCAAGCAACATGCATTACCCACACAATCATATCTACATGTCAATGATGCACCAATCATACATTCAGTCACACAAGCAACATGCATGACCCACACAGTCATGTCTTCATGTCAACGATGCACCAATCATACAATCACAGTAGCACAAGCAACATGCATCACCCACCCAATCATATCTACATGTTAACGTTGCATCAATCATACAATCACAATCACATAAGCAACATGCATCACAAACACAATCATATCTACATGTCAATGATGCACCAATCATACAATCACAACCACTCAAGAACATGAATTACTCACACAATCTTACGGGCACCAATAATTAACCAAGAAACTAACTAGCTAACTAACCTACAAGCAAATCAGTGAACTAATTAAAACCAGCCAGCCAACCAAACCAACATCTTCGCAATCTCAAGACATCAGACTCCCGACTTAGAACTATGTCTTCCAGAAATCTTCCACCCACCCAACAAACACCCAACCAACCACACCCATCCAACAAACCACCCAATCAACTACCTAACCAACCAACAAACCACCCAACCAAGCAACCATCCAACCAACTACCTAACCAGCCAACTAACCAACCACCCACTAACCATCCATCCAACCAACCACCCAACAAACCAGCCAACCAACCACCCAACCAAATACCTAACCAACCACCCAACAAACCAACCACCCAACTGCCTAACAAACCAACTGACCAAACAACCACACAACTACAAAAAAAAAACAAAAAACACGCAACCAACCACCCAACCATTATAATCAACCAACCTACCAATAATTCAACTAACTAACCCAATCAACCAACTCAACCAACCAAGTAACTCAATAAACCAACCAACCCAACCAATATATTAACAATCCCTACATGCTCATAGACATGAACTCAGCCATCCAACCAACCAACCAGCCAAACCTTTGTCCCAACAACCACCAGCTTTCAACACATCAACTCAAAGAGACGAGACAAGCTACCTGTTTCCCCGTGAAAACAATGTCGGCCTTCTCCTCCAGGGCCACCTTCGAGATGATCTTGGCCACGTGCAGGGGCTGAAGATGGCTGTATGTCTCAGGATCGACCTCCACATGGATGGCTCTGTCAGCACCCATGGCCATAGCCGTGCGAAGAGTTTCCTGTCAATTAAACAATGTCTTATGTAAAGTATAATGCTGTCAGTGTGTGAGTGAGTGAGTGAGTGAGTGAGTGTGTGTGTGTGTGTGTGTGTGTGTGTGTGTGTGTGTTTGTGTGTGTGTGTGTGTGTGTGTGTGTGTGTATTAATGAAAATAAAAGTAAAGAACTATCATTTTTCGATGTAGTCACCACTGCATTCAATGCAAATACTCCAGCGCTGATAAAGTGTTTGGATTCCTGTAGAAAAAAATAGTCTTGGCTCGTGTGTAACCACTCCTGCACCACCTGATGTACCTCTTCACAGAAGTCACGCCGTTTTGAAACTTCCTACTCCACTCATACACTTGCTGGACTGACAGGCATGCATCACCAGGCTGGACCTCCCTACTCCACTCATACACTTGCTGGACTGACAGGCATGCATCACCAGACTGAACCTCCCTACTCCACTCATACACTTGCTGGACCTGACAGGCATGCATCACCAGGCTGGACCTCCCTACTCCACTCATACACTTGCTGGACCTGACAGGCATGCATCACCAGGCTGGACCTCCCTACTCCACTCATACACTTGCTGGACTGACAGGCATGCATCACCAGGCTGGACCTCCCTACTCCACTCATACACTTGCTGGACTGACAGGCATGCATCACCAGGCTGGACCTCCCTACTCCACTCATACACTTGCTGGACTGACAGGCATGCATCACCAGGCTGGACCTCCCTACTCCACTCATACACTTGCTGGACCTGACAGGCATGCATCACCAGGCTGGACCTCCCTACTCCACTCATACACTTGCTGGACCTGACAGGCATGCATCACCAGGCTGGACCTCCCTACTCCACTCATACACTTGCTGGACCTGACAGGCATGCATCACCAGGCTGGACCTCCCTACTCCACTCATACACTTGCTGCACTGACAGGCATGCATCACCAGGCTGGACCTCCCTACTCCACTCATTACACTTGCTGGCACCTGACAGGCATGCATCACCAGGCTGGACCTCCCTACTCCACTCATACACTTGCTGGACCTGACAGGCATGCATCACCAGGCTGGACCTCCCTACTCCACTCATACACTTGCTGGACTGACAGGCATGCATCACCAGGCTGGACCTCCCTACTCCACTCATACACTTGCTGGACTGACAGGCATGCATCACCAGGCTGGACCTCCCTACTCCACTCATACACTTGCTGGACTGACAGGCATGCATCACCATGCTGGACCTTCCTATACCACTCATACACTTGCTGGACTGACAGGCATGCATCACCAGGCTGGACCTCCCTACTCCACTCATACACTTGCTGGACTGACAGGCATGCATCGCAATACTTGGCCATCATTCGCTGATGAATTTCTATAGGTTTCACCCCTTCACTGATCACAAAGTGGACAACAAAACGCTGCTCCTCTTTGGTGGATGTCAAAAGTGGGGTGGCCATATTTAAACTATCCTTATGATGTCAGCATGTTCGTCTGTACTGTGATGACACATACTTAACACTCTTGTCATCCTTAACAACAATACTGACAGGTTACAAGACAATGACATGCTTATTGTAATTTATATCACACTTTTAAGGTTTTCATTTGAAGTCCCCTCATACATTTCAAAACATTTTCTCCCTTTATCTTCACATTCTAACAATTACACCAAACATTTTATCTTTATCTTCACACATTCACAATTATACCAAACATTTTATCTTTATCTTTACACATTCACAATTATACCAAACATTTTATCTTTATTTTCACACTCTCACAATTATACAACTCATTTTATCTTTATCTTCACACTCTCACAAATATACAAAACATAAATCTGACATTCAAAACAATGTTTACCTATAATGATTTTATATAATAAAAACATAAACAACAGACTGCACAGTTTGCCTGGTATATTTTGCTGCATCTTATCAGATACAAACTGCAAAAGTCACACAACATAAACTAAAGCAAAGAGATCAATCCTCCAAGCTCAAATATACAACACACATATTCTCACAATAATTTAAACTATCCACCACAGTAATTCTAAATCAGAAACAGACACATCTTACCATATTACTAACAAATGAGCTGAGACTACATGGTCATTAATCAAATGAGATAAGAAAAAAAGGTCACTAAATCATGATCTCAAACTGAAAGGTCACTAAATCATGATCTAAGACTGAAAGGTCACTAAATCATGAGCTAAGACTGGAAGGTTACTAATAACTGAGCTACGGCTGAATGATCACTAAAAAAGTTGGTTAAGACTGGAAGATCGTTAAAGGTTTTATAAAAGGTTAAATGCAAGACTGATTTAGCTGCACAGAGTTTTACTCTGTTTGGCTCAGTTTCCTGTCACAGAATGGCATGTCCCCTGCCTAGAACATCACACAAACCACAAACTTTGTAGCTCCAGCTATGACCCCCCAGCTAGGACCCCCCAGCTGTAGACAGAGCTGTAGCTGAACATAAAACTTTCAGCCGTACTCGCTCACCTGGCACTGTGTGGGGCCACAAGACACTGCCACAATTTCTGAGACAATTTTCTTCTCTTTCATCCTCACAGCTTCCTCCACAGCTATCTCGTCAAAGGGGTTCATGCTGTGTTTGACGCCATCTGACACCACACCTGTTTTGTCTGGCTTGACTCGAATCTGTAATTAAGTATAATTAGCATATATAGGAAAACTCAACTTATTTGGTCTCACTTACTCACTAGCACCTGGCCGTTTTAACAGACACTAGTTTGTTACATTGTGTTTCACAAAAGCCATAATAATCTCTCCATAGAACAAAGCTTGCAATAGTAGAGACCCTGTGTTGCCCATGGAGCATGATCCCACTTTTGGTCTGTCTAGTCTACTCCAGAGGAGATAGTTGCATATCCTTTACAGGAAGTAGCAGTCAACTCCAGCATTTTTGGCTGTTTTGTGATTCTTGGGACATTTTATGTTCAGTAGTTTGCCATTAGCCGGTCTCTCTGGCTGTGGGGTTACAACACTTTCTCTCTGTAATCCCGTTTATCACGCAGAGTTTCGTAGCGGAGCGAGAGCTGAGGCGGTTCGACCCCTGCTCGTGACTTGCGGGATACTGAGCCGGCCGCTCAGAAAGCAATGGCAAACTACTGAGCGTAATCTTGCCAAGAGATCAACAGACAGCTGAAAGATGCTGGTGTTGACAGCTAAGTCCTATAAAAAGGATATGCTAAAAAAAAAAAGAAAAAAGTTTGCCATTGCTTTCTGAATGACTGGCACTCATATCTTTGTACGGAAACCAATGCAAGGCAGTCTGCTTCCAAAACACCTGCAGCTGTTTCAAAAGCAGTAATGCAGGATTACAAATTGCATTTGTAACACCTTGACCACAGAGCCGGCTCTGCATCTCTTCCTCTTGATCTTTTGATTCATCATAATGTTCTTCAATGCTTCTCTTCTCATCACATGACCAAAGAAAGCTGTTTGTCTCATCATATATATATATGCTTTTTTTTTAAGTTTCATATTTTTATTAATGTTAATAATATTATTAATATTCTTTTTAATGTTGCATATCCCTTACAGGGGGTTGCAGTCAACACCAGCATTTTTCAGCTGTTGTTGATGTATGAGGCAAGATTACGCTCAGTATTTTGCCACTGCCTTCTGAGCTACCGGCTCCCTCCCCCTCTTCCCCCCCCCCCCCCCCCCCCCCCACCCCGGGTACAGGAAAAGTCAGGGGAAAGCTACCAATTCTCGTGCAGCTGGTTACTCACGAGAATATATGGGATTACGGAGAAAGACATTAACACCTATGCCTGGGAGACTGGATTAATAATACTATAATGCCAAATAAATACCATTTACTATACTATAGTCTATAAGGCGCTCCTTTTTCAGTCCACGAGATTATAGGCACTTTGATGGAACCATATTTAAGTTTGTCTAACTTCTTAAAATCTTAAGCAAGTTAACTTGCAAAACTAACTAACTGAAACAAGAAAGTTTAGAAAATTGCACTTGAAATAGTCTCAGTCACCTTAGAATGTGGTTTCATCCGGGAAGGTTAACCCGGTCAACAAATGCCCGCAGAAGTCGGATGTGTCGGCCTAACGGCGCAAGAACGCAGCTCCGCTGTAAACAGGCACAACGCAATCACATCCAGAGGGGAAAAAATAAAAAAAAAACTCAGGATGAACGCAGAAGAAGAAGAATGTGGTTTCTAAGAGATCGTGCTCAGAAACTGTCTCTCTGTTGCGTTTAAGAAAAAAAGAAGGTAGGAACTTACCTTTACTGCATAGTCAATGACTCTTTTACACCCTACAAGTACCCGAATGCCCGACATGGTTGCAAGTATCAGGAACAGCAAGAAAGGAAACCAAACTTCGGGACGTGATCTCCAGGTTGCAGATGACAGGATCTCGTCAGGCCGTCCAACGATCATGAACTTTGACCCTTCTTCCACACATCGATTACTTTTGCCTTCTTTATTTGAAAAGTCATACCATTCTTTTATATAAACGAATGAAAAGTTCACATTTATTGATTTGATTGATTGATTGATTTAGGAATCGACATCACAGCATTCGGGGCATTCCCATAAGCGCTCCATCCCCATCCTCAGCAGCCAGCGAAGAGTTCCAACACTAATAGTTCCAGTAGCAATCTGATTATATGTCCGTCTCGCCTTTCCTCTGAGCGTTGAGCGTCGGCCAGATCCCCTCGTCACTCCTCGCTGCCTCATTCTTGCCAGACCATAGTAATCCATTTGCTCCTCCGAGGTGTGCACGTGCTCCCACAAGGCTGCAACCACGTCTGCCTTGTCATGTATCAATACTCCACGAAATTCTGCAGAGCCAGCCAATCTGTCCGCCTGTTCATTTCCCAGCACACCGGCATGCCCCGGAGAAAAGATCCAGGCGATGCTTGTCACCCGTGACCTCCGAAGCGAAGCAAGCCACTCCGCACGAAGTCTGCCCGTCCTCACCCTCGTCAGCATGCTTTCTGAGTCAGTTACAATCACGATGTGTATGTGTGTCGTATTCTCCATCCAGCGGAGAGACGCAGTGACTGCCACCATTTCCATTCTTAAGCTGGATGTTGTGGTATCATATGTCAGGCTCTCTTGCCCCAAACATTGACTATTAGCTTTGGCTATGAACCCCCATCCACTTCTCTCACCTCTTGACACGGAACCATCTGTGTAGATAATCACATTACTCGAGTGAGCATTGTCCTGAATTAGTTATAGAAAGAATAGGGCTATAGAAAGAACGTTAAATGTGTTCCGGAGCCAGCACGACATGATAGTTCCGATCGTCAGAAGACTTCCCTCTTCCCCGAATGTTTCGTCTTTTACCTTCCTTATATGCCCCATGGGCGGGCCCATCAGATTCTCGGCTCTGAGTGTCTTTCTACTGCTGTTAGTTCGTACACTGTTTCCAGACATTTTTGCACGTATCACAAACAAACTGCGTCTGCTCGCAAGCCATCCTACCCTCTTGGAGGAGAACATCATGCAACCGTGCTTCGAGCCCTTACATGTATCACAGTACCTTTCCTTCGGCCGTGAGAAGCCAGCTTCTTCCCCAGCCAGTTTCCTTTGCTGTCGCCTCCACATTGTGGGTTCGCTATACACCAGTAGACGTCATGGTCGCCATGTGTGTTCGTACCCAGTTAATGATTGAAGGAGCCAAACTCCTGCTTGCCATCTAGATAACAAGCTTTTCCTCTGGTCTACCTAATTGTGAGCTTGGGCTCCCCAACCCTCAGCCCGCCTTTTATGCGGAGAGCGCTCTCCGCATCATTAGCAGCTTTGATGTTGACTGGAGTTCGTACTTGGACCGACATTCCTTCACCGCGGCGAGTGCAATAGTGTGGTGTTTCGACTTAATTGGAGCGATGGCTACGGAGTCGACACGAGACAGTAACAGTTCCAGATCTGAAATGAGAGTGTTCGCTTGCTTCAATGTCAGACTTACACGCAGACTACAACTTGCAGGCCGGGACGTGAACCATAGTACTGCATTGATATATCCAACTCAAAATTCCGATTGTTCCAGAGCCAGCTTAAGGCCTTCTCTGCTGCTTCGCCCAGTTGTTTTTGTTCCCGAGTTCTGACTTGTCCATTTCTGCCTAGCTACTTAAGTATGTCGTACACAGAGGTGGAGACCAGGCCTCTTGCGCCACCTCTAGTGCCAATTAGCCTGACAGTATACCCTTCCTGTCTCAGACTTGCAACCATGTCACTGTACTTCTCCATCTTGTATGTGTGCAGTTCCTCGATTATCGACTAGCACGGAACTGCCAGCTCGATCAGCTTTAGCTGCCGATCCGACGAGGAGTGAAGTACAATATCAGATCGCAACTGAAACAGTCGGGGTAACTAACATGGCCTTTCAGGTCAATAAGCATCACCCAGTCGTCGGCGTCATCGAGGACGGACGGTTAGTCTTCCTTACCGCCATGTTTCTGGCCATTAATCCAAGAGCGCAGAGTTCCACTCTTCTGGTGTATGGGTTTAACCCGCTACCCCAGGAAGGTTAACCTGATCAACAAATGCCTAAAGAAGTCGGATGTGTCAGTCGAAAGGTGCAAATATTGCAGCTCTGATGTAAACAGGCACAGCACAATTACGTCCAAAACAAACATTCCGGATGAACGAAGAAGAACCCGCTACCTCCCCATCAGCCGGAAGTTTGAGTGGCATGAGATGATTAATCGTCTCGAGCGACTTCCCGTATCTGCCACTGCCGTATATACAGGAGGCCCGCTCCGTAACGAAGGGTTTACGAACGGGTTCGTTATCCCGAATATCTGCGCTCGAATCACAGCTGCAGACGATTTGGCAACAAACCGTCATGCATTGGTGTTTTACGAAATGGTATGGGTGCCGGTCGTTCAGAAAGCAACGACAAACTACTGAACGTTAACTTGCCAAGAGATAACAACAGCAAAAACATGCTGGTGTTGACTTCGACGTCCTGTAAAGGATATGCAACTAACTTAAAAAAATATACAGTAGTTTTCCTTATGCAGCCCCCTTTACTTTGACATATAATCTACGTTGTTTGTAAAGTCTTACTACACTTTGTATGCAGAACAATTTTGACAAATGAAGTACATGATGTCATTAAAAATGTGCAAACGAAGTCATTAAATTAGTTACAATAGACACTGCTATGGCCTTATGCTGTTTTCGAGAAGCTGGACAGTATCAATGAAGTATTCATTGTAACTTATTCAACAAATGTCTAACCGTAATGCAATGAGGAGGTTGTTGATCATGAAATCTTGCTATACATCTTGGAACAACCACCATGCGTGTTTTGACCGTCATTTTGAAAAACTTGTTCAACCAAAAAAAAAAAAAAAACATTCTTTCTTCCACTGATAACACCATTCTGTTTGGAAAGCAATTGATTGATTGATTGATCTAGGAACCGACATCACAGCATTCGGGACATTCCCATAAGCGCTCCGTCCCCATCCTCAGCAACCAGCGAAGAGTTCCAACACTAATAGTTCCAGTAGCAATCTGATTATATGTCCGTCTATATCTGATTATATGTTTGGAAAGCAATGAATTACTCCAGTAGACAACCATTCGCTGCATATTGCCTCACAGTGGACTGTGGAGCACATGTTTTATTACGTCATGTACTTCATTTTTCAAAATTGTTCTACATACAAAGTGTAGTGAGGCTTTACAAACACTCGGTATAACATATCTGCTATAACATTAACAACTTTCAAGTCATAACTGTGATACTAATTTACTTCCAATTTTTCGCCATCCATTTAGTTATTTACAAATCTACTTTATTTTCATTTCCTCTTCATTGCTATCATTTTTGTTTCATCTTTTTATTCTTCTCATCCCGTCCTTATGCCGTAATGTGGTCACCGGAGGATCTTCTCATGTACTATATGTTGTGTGTCGTGCATGCATTTGTTTGCTGATGAAGGCTAGTCGCCGCAACGTCCTGTATGTATTGTCTACCACGGTAATTTTAAACTGACTAACATGTCTTTCTGCTTGCACAAGGACGGCTTACGAAGGTTGATTATTATAACTTCAGCAAACTTTAACAATCGACTACTTTGTGTGTTGAACAACACACGGAAGGCACTGTCTCTTTCAACCACGTGAACATTCTCGAGCACGTGTCTCCCGACCGATGAAGCCAGACTTTTCCGGTGTGTCGGCCTGCCTAGGCTACCATCTTCTGTGTGTAGTATCTTGTCCAACCAATTCGGAATAGACAATCGACATTACTGTGTGAACATGTGTATATTTCAGTTTGAAGGATTTATCTAATTAATTCACGTAAGTTGTGTGATTTCTGCAGTATGTACCTGACGAGATGCAGCGAAATATGTCAGGCAATAAATCGTGCAATCTATTGTTTGTGTCTTCGTTATTCAAAATAATAACGTTTACCTATGGCGGTAGCGAATGTGACTGATAAGGCCAATTCGTGCTGTAAATGTCCGTTCACAGTGGGTGCATGTGAACACGTGGTCATTTCCACCATCATGCACCATCTTGCGTCTCACACGCTCACTGTGTGACTTATCTGCAATAAGTTTCTCCTTTGTCTTTATTCCATTTCTGATATTTGCCCTCCATGCAACACGTTCAGCGGCGACTTGCTCCCAATGTGCATTATCAATGCCTGTATCATTCATGTCCCGCTTACACACATCTTTGTATCGTAGATTTAATTGATTGTATTCTCGTGTTGTTAGTTGCCTGACTGCATTTCTCTAATGTTTATTGGCATTGTTTTCACATTATGCTTTTGTAATTTCTTTTGAGAAGCAAATAAACTGTATTTAGTGTTAGCTTATTCTTGAGTGCCTGGACAAGCGTTCTGTAGAAAAGTGTGTTGTATCTGTGGCCTATATAATTGTGAACTTGAGCTTATAGCAGAAGGCAAATCAAAGGGTTTCTATACAGTTAGTTAGTCGACAGATCAGCCTCATTGCATATCCAACCATTCAATCCACAATTTCACGGATCCCCTCAGCAAATCCCGCAGCGTGTAGCGGCTAACGACGCCAGTTCTGTGTTGGTTTATCAATCTTCTTTGGCTTCCTGCGTAGTGTTCTTGTTTGGCCACCCCTCTTTTAATTTGCTGTTCTCGCAGTCTGGCCATGGTTGTAGATTCACAGTCATCACTTGGTTCACGCAAAAGTCTTACTTCTCGTAGAGCATTCAGAATGTCAGCCTGGTCCATGGCGCGTCCGCCCTCCACAGTAGCCTCACCTGCGAGCTTGTCAGCCCGCTCATTTCCTTGTACTCCCGCATGCCCTGGCACGAAGATGAAACTAATCTTTGCCAGCCGAGACCGCTCCAGAGACAGCAACCATTCTCTTCGGATCCACCCCACCTCTATCCTCTTGATCATGTTCATTGAGTCGCTAAGGAAACATGCCCTAGTGAATGTCTGTGTCTCGAGCCATGTTATTGCTTTACTTACTGCCATGACTTCCATAGTCAGGCTACTTGTGGTTTCAGTGAAAGCACCAGAGTCCTCCTTCACAATTCTCCCTCCGGCCCGAGCCGTAAAGGCCCATGAGCTTCTCACATGTCGGACGACCGACCCATCTGTGTAGATGACAGCATCACCGTCTAGCGAATTCTCGAAAATCAACGCTTGTACTTCAGCCTCCACAGCAGCCGGATTTTCTTGTCTGCATTTTCTATCTAGTTGGATGCAAACTGAAAAGGATGTGCAGAAATCTGTTGGCACTTGTACCCACTCCTCGCCAGGTTCTAAGTCCTCAAGTGAACACACCTGTTGAAGAATGTCTTCGGCTTGACCCATCCACGACCGTCCTCTTTTTAACCTGCTGCCCTTCACCTTCATAATTTCACTATGCAGTGGATGTTGTGTGTTTGCGTTAACTCTGAGGTAGGCGCGTGCTCTGCAAACTTGTATTCTGTCTTCAATGGTTGGAAAATCAAGAAGGTAGCGCATCGCCCTGCATGCTGTATCTCTTGTACATCCAAGAATAATGCGCATAGCTTCATTCTGTATCCTTTCCATCCTTTCTATCTGCTTACGGCTGAGTGTCAGGATTGCCATAACATACTCAAAAACAGACATGACCAGCCCCTCGTACAGAAGACATAGATGGCGCTGCTCACAGTTTGCTGCCGCCATCACCCGCATCGCAGCCAAACCCCGCTTGGCCTTTGTTATCACCTGGTCTATGTGCTCATTATAAGCAAGGCTTCGATCAAACCGTATCCCCAGGTAATTCATTGCCTGCGTTCTTTCCACCGTCTCTGAACACAGCTTTTACAGTTGGTGTTGGAGTGTTGACAATATGATTATTCAACGAGAACCAAGTCACTGTTGCCTTTGTTGGGTTGACCATTGCCCCAGCTTCATCACACCAAGTACTTATGCGATTGAGTTCGGTTTGTAGTTCCACAGCAACCTGCTCTCTATCCTTACCCTGACGATACACTAAAACATCATCGGCATATGACAATGTCCTACCAGGTCCAGTGATCTGCTCACTGGTGATTCTCACTGTGTAGGCGTTGAACAGTACCGGAGATAATGGTGATCCCTGTGGTAGGCCAGGATATATTGTTGTTGGTTCCGAAGTCCAACTGCCACATCTAAAAACTACTTTCCGTTGGAAGAGGGCTGCAGCGATCCAACTAAGGAGGAATGGACTTATTTTGAGTTCAAGAAGCTGAAGCATTAAAAAATCCAATGGTACTCTGTTGTACGCGTCCTCAAGATCAATCGCTGCAGCAAAGGTTTCAATGCCTGAGTGGAAACCTTCATAGACATCATGGGCAAAAACTGCTGCATTCGTCCAGGTTTCTCTTTTTGGACGGTACCCACCCAGGGTAGGTGGGAAAACACCTTGCCTCTCTAGCTGGCTTGATATTTTCCTGGCAATTACCTTCTCCAGCAGCTTGACCTATTGTATTCTGCATGGTTATAACTCGATATCCCTGAATTTTTGTGTGGTCTTTGCCAGGCTTCGGCAAGGGAATCAGATAGCTGTGTAACCACTCCTCCTTGATGCCAGCACTCCCTATACTGTTGTTGTACATGTCTGCTAGTTTCTCTAGCTCGTTGTCGGTACACCTATTGATGTCGTCGTATCTTATGCCATCAGGCCCTGGAGCGCTGTTTTTTGATCGTCGAAGCACAGCCTTGATTTCTTTCACTGTAACGGTGTCTTCATCCGAAGTTTTCTGGGCCTTGCACCTGTCTGAGGTGACCTCCTTTGTCAGATTTCGGCCTCCCATGTCTGTCTGGTTGCTCTGCTCTAGATAGCGTTCAAAGAGGGCTTTGCCCTTGTCCTCGTCAGTCCTCTGCCAGATGAGGTCAGCACCTTGGAAGTCAGAAATGCTCTTATTCTTGACTACCCCACTCATGCTTTTATGTAGTCGCCAGAACAATTTCAGTGACTTGTCTGTGCTTACTCTTTGACACACCTCTGCCCATTTTTCTCTTTTGACCACCTTGACCAGTTTTTTTTTAATAGCTTACTTTTGTGTGCATCTCTCTTTTTAAGTGCATGCAGGGACTAGGATGGCCAGCTCTGTTCTTCTTGGCATTTTGCCATCTCCTTAAAGCACTACGCTTATCCACCCAAGCCTTCTCCACCTCGAAATTCCACCAAGGTGGCTGCTCCCAGCTTTTTTTTTCCTGCCCTGAAGCTTTCTGCGCTTGTCACGTCTTATTTTACTCACCACATCTTGCCCTGTACTGTCATACTGGAAAGTCTTGACCGTTAACTTGTGCTGCCTGGTTCTGCCTTTCTCCACCAATATGCTGCAAGGGTGGTGGTCACTGCCGTTGTGTCCTAGGACACCCCATCTACACACTGTAGTGAGTGAAGGAGAAACTAGTGCCAGATCAATAGCAGTGTCCTCGTCGCATGGACGGCTTGCTCTTGTTCTATACAAATATGAACACATGGCCCCTGGAGTGATAATTGTTCTATACAAATATGAACACATGGTCCCTGGAGTGATGATTGTTCTATACAAATATGAACACATGGCCCCTGGAGTGATGATTGTTCTATACAAATATGAACACATGTCCCCTGGAGTGATGATTGTTCTTTACAAATATGGCTCTAGTTATTTTACTTTTTGTGGTAAGAATTCTGCAGTATGTACCTGACGAGATGCAGTGAAATATGCCAAGCAATAAATCGTGCAATCTATTATTTTAGTATTACTCCCCTTCTGTGGCTAGCATGAAGATCCCCACTGAATGCTCACTAGCAGAAAAAACCATTGTCAAACAATTATATTTTATCTAAAGTTTTCCCAACTCACTCTATCATTGGATGTATGCTTTCCTACATGTACAATCAAGTTAACCCATGGAAAGATGAGATGTAACTACTCAAATTAACTCTAGACTCAATAAACCATCATCCATTCACATGTTGAAGACCCTTGCTCTATTCTATAAGTGTTCTTATATGGCACTTCAGATTGCATGACTGAGTAAAAGGTGCATCACAGCCATCACATTTGTAAAGTGTCTTTCCTGTATGTGTTGTCTTGTGACATTTCAGAAAGTTGACTTAAGCAAAAACATAATGGTAAAATATAAAGAAATGCAATTCAAAATTCTTCATGAATGAACATTAGCAATTACATTTTTACAATTTTTCTAAATAATAAAATAATAAAATGTAAACAAAATTACATTTCTCCTGTGTGTTGCCGGGGCCCATAAGGGAAGCAAAGAATAGCAACACTGTAGCCTACCACGCATGTCGTAAGAGGCGACTAAGGAGGCTTGATGGTTCCGTCGCCCTGCTACTGAATGAGTGCGTGGCGACACTGTGAGCTGTGAGTTTCGTGTGAAGTGCTTTTGAATCTGCCCAAGTTTTTTTTTTTTGGAACGTGACTGCATGTTCGAAGCGATAGCAGGTGGCTATGTCCCAGATTTGACCGGTTTTTGCCTTATGCAGAAATGCGTGGCTGCTGGGCTTCTGGTTGACTGCCACTGCCGTCGGTGATGAACTGTATTTTCGTGGACTGTGTGGATGAACATCTAGGAAACATCCAGATAGGAAAATGACTGCCGATTCCATCAGAGATGAATTGGGTGTTTCGTGGGGGTCTGGTGTGTTGACATTCTGGCGGCGGCATTATGCACAGTGTATCTGTGCGGGCTGTTGTTTGTCGAGACTCCTGTCTTTTCCACTTTTCACATTGGGCAGTGGGGAGCGTTTTGTGTGATATTCACTGGCACAGGAACGGAGCATAATGGGGACGACCTGTTGCTGTGAAGTTGGAACTGCGACTAACTAACTAACTAACTAACTAACTAATTACATTTGAAATAAGAAGACAGGGAAACCTGTTGTTATCTTTAATATTCTCATTGAAGTTAGACTGAATTATGGAACCACCAATAAATAACACCATAAATGGAATTCAATGGAATCTGACTAATACATCTGATAATGTGGACTTTGTTGATGACAATGTCCTTTGTCTCCCACACACACATACACAGTCAGTTAGTTAGTCGACAGATAATCCTCACTGCACATCGAACCATTCAGTCTATAAGTGCTCGGATCCCCTCCTCAGCAAATCCCGCAGCGTGTAGCGGCTAACGACACCAGTTCTGTGTTGGTTTATCAGTCTTCTTTGGCTTCCTGCGTAGTGTTCTTGTTTGGCCACCCCTCTTTTAATTTGCTGTTCTCGCAGTCTGGCCATGGTTGTAGATTCACAGTCATCACTTGGTTCACGCAAATGTCTTACTTCTCATAAAGGATTCAGAATGTCAGCCTGGTCCATGGCGCGTCCGCCCTCCACAGTAGCCTTACCTGCGAGCTTGTCAGCCCGCTCATTCCCTTGTACTCCCGCATGCCCTGGCACGAAGATGAAACTAATCTTTGCCAGCCGAGACCGCTCCAGAGACAGCAACCATTCTCTTCGGATCGCACCCCATCTCTATCCTCTTGATCATGTTCATTGAGTCGCTAAGGAAACATGCCCTAGTGAATGTCTGTGCTCGAGCCATGCTATTGTTTACTTACTGCCATGACTTCCATAGTCAGGCTACTTGTGGTCTCAGCAAAAGCACCAGAGTCCTCCTTCACAATTCTCCCTCCGGCCTGAGCCGTAAAGGCCCATGAGCTTCTCACATGTCGGACGACCGACCCATCTGTGTAAATGACAGCATCACCGTCTAGCGAATTCTCGAAAATCAACGCTTGTACTTCAGCCTCCACAGCGGCCGGATTTTCTTGTCTGCATTTTCTGTCTAGTTGGATGCAAACTGAAAAGGATGTGCAGAAATCTGTTGGCACTTGTACTCACTCCTCGCCAGGTTCTAAGTCCTCAAGTGAACACACCTGTTGAAGAATGTCTTCGGCTTGACCCATCCACGACCGTCCTCTTTTTAACCTGCTGCCCTTCACCTTCATAATTTCACTATGCAGTGGATGTTGTGTGTTTGCGTTAACTCTGAGGTAGGCGCGTGCTCTGCAGACTTGTATTCTCTCTTCAATGGTTGGAAAATCAAGAAGGTAGCGCATCGCCCTGCATGCTGTATCTCTTGTACATCCAAGAATAATGCGCATAGCTTCATTCTGTATCCTTTCCATCCTTTCTATCTGCTTACGGCTGAGAGTCAGGATTGCCATCGCATACTCAAAACAGACATGACCAGCCCCTCGTATAGAAGACATAGATGGCGCTGCTCACAGTTTGCTGCCGCCATCACCCGCATCGCAGCCAACCCCGCTTGGCCTTTGTTATCACCTGGTCTATGTGCTCATTATAAGCAAGGCTTCGATCAAAACGTATCCTCAGGTAATTCATTGCCTGAGTTCTTTCCACAGTCTCTGAACACATATTTACAGTTGAGGTTGGAGTGTTGACAATATGATTATTCAACGAGAACCAAGTCACTGTTGCCTTTGTTGGGTTGACCATTGCCCCAGCCTCAACACACCAAGTACTTATGCGATTGAGTTCGGTTTGTAGTTCCACAGCAACCTGATCTCTATCCTTACCCTGGCGATACACTAAAACATCGTCGGCATATGACAATGTCCTACCAGGTCCAGTGATCTGCTCACTGGTGATTCTCACAGTGTAGGCGTTGAACAGTACCGGAGATAATGGTGATCCCTGTGGTAGGCCAGGATATATTGTTGTTGGTTCCGACGTCCAACTGCCACATCTAAAAACTGCTTTCCTTTGGAAGAGGGCTGCAGCGATCCAACTAAGGAGGAATGGACTTATTTTGAGTTCAAGAAGCTGAAGCATTAAAAAATCCAATGGTACTCTGTTGTACGCGTCCTCAAGATCAATCGCTGCAGCAAAGGTTTCAATGCCTGAGTGGAAACCTTCATAGACATCATGGGCAAAAACTGCTGCATTGGTCCAGGTTTCTCTTTTTGGACGGTACCCACCCAGGGTAGGTGGGAAAACACCTTGCCTCTCTAGCTGGCTTGATATTTTCCTGGCAATTAACTTCTCCAGCAGCTTGCCTATTGTATTCTGCATGGTTATAACTCGATATCCCTGAATTTTTGTGTGGTCTTTGCCAGGCTTCGGCAAGGGAATCAGATAGCTGTGTAACCACTCCTCCTTGGTGCTAGCACTCCCTATACTGTTGTTGTACATGTCTGCTAGTTTCTCTAGCTCGTTGTCGGTACACCTATTGATGTCGTCGTATCTTATGCCATCTGGCCCTGGAGCGCTGTTTTTTTTATCGTCGAAGTACAGCCTTGATTTCTTTCACTGTCACTGGGTCTTCATCCGAAGTGGTCTAGGCCTTGCACCTGTCTGACGTGACCTCCTTGGCCAGATTTTGGCCTCCCATGTCTGTCTGGTTGCTCTGCTCTAGATAGCGTTCAAAGAGGGCTTTGCCCTCTTATACATAGTCAGATCTCACATACACAGTCAGATGCAAGATCAACTAAACACTGGCAGGTCACAACAACTAGGTCTACAAATGCATTCCTCTTTCCCCCTTCATTCCTCCATTGGGACCTTGGCTCCCAACAAACTCACTCCCAGCCCTCCTATCCTTAACTATCCCATGCAGCTCTGTGCATATTGTCACCATATTGATTTCTGTCTACTTCTATTCTCCATGTGTTGTTTGGTTTTCCTTTATGTAAATCCATGGATTCCAGACAATAGACTTTCTAGTTATACCAGTCTCAGGTTTTCTCAGTTTGTCCTATCCAGTGCCAGAATCTTTTCTTCACCTCTTGGTTCACTGGTGTTTGTCTAGTTCTCTCCATGAGTTCCACACTGGTGTTTGTCTAGTTCTCTCCATGAGTTCCACACTAGTGTTTGTCTAGTTCTCTCCATGAGTTCCACACTGGTGTTTGTCTAGTTCTCTCCATGAGTTCCCCACTGGTGTTTGTCTAGTTCTCTCCATGAGTTCCACACTGGTGTTTGTCTAGTTCTCTCCATGAGTTCCCCATTGGTGATTCTGTCATTCCATTTGATTCCTTCTATTTTGTGTAGGCACCAATTAGTGAATGTTTGTAATTTAATTGTAATTGTTTTCATTGTTCTCCACATTTCTAATACATACAGTAGTACTGATTTAAAAGCCGGCTCCGTGACGAAGGGGTTATGGACGCAGTTCGTAATCTGGCATACCGAGTTCCAAACACAGCTGTGGATGATTTAGCTAGTACGAATAGTAGAGGTGACACAAGGTAACTCTTGTGTCAATAATGTTCTTATTTTGAATGCCTCTGTTAGTTTTCCCCCATTGAGGATTTTACCCTTCATATCTCTGTATGCTGCCTTTATTAAGTTAATAATTTTATGTGGTATTAAATAAAAGTTAGTTGCATATCCTTTACAGGACGTCACAGTCACAAGTCTATGCATGTCATGTCTCTATATGTTGCCTTCATGCCTTAATATGTCACAGTACTAGAACATGTGTGGAAATCGAAGGAATGTAAGTTTAGCACCAAATTTTAAAAATGCTTAATGTTAATCTTTAGTCAGTACTACTTTATGAATCTTTGGCAGCTGTTGCTTAGTGGTAGTTGATAGTCTCACAATCCTGACATACCAGCTTCAAGGTCAGGGCTTAGGGGTAGTTGATAGTCTCACAATCCTGACATACCAGCTTCAAGGTCAGGGCTTAAGGAGCAGATCACTAGGCATTCATGTTCACAATGGTACGAGTGTCAGCCATTCAGAATACAATGGCAAACTGCTGAACATAAAATTGACTAGAAAATCACAAACAGCCAATAAATGTTGGGGTTGACTGGGATGTGCTGTAAAGGACATGCAACTAATTTTATGGATCAAACATACGGAGAATAGCTAACAAAATTACTAATAAACTACAAGCATGGATTAACTGGTGGCTATGCAGAATATGAATAAAGCGGTAAGACAAAATCAACAGTGGAGCTCATGGAGAGAACTAAACAAATTCTAGTCAATCAAGAGTTGAGAGAAGGACAGACAATGGGTTGGACACATTAATAACATCTGATAATGGTACCATAAAAGTCCCTTGTCTGTAACCAACAGGACCAATGAAATAGAGGGATGCCAAAATACACCAGCAGAAGAGAATTAGAGACAGACAAACAATATGGGGAGGACATGGAGTGAGCTGAACAAGATAGCAAAGGTTGGGATGGCTTGATGCAAGTTGGTTACGGGTTTGCACTCTAATAAGGGATAAAGGGCACAAGAAGATGAGGTGATAAACTACAGTTTCACATTTGTAAGACTTCTCTTCTGTATGTATTCTATGTATGTATGTCAGCATAGTAAAATATGTACCACATTCATCACAATTGTAAGTCTGCCCAGTATGTGCCCTTTTGTTGCACTTCTGATAGTGAAATTAAGTAAAAGGATGCACCAGTCATCACTTTTGTAAGGTTTCAACAACTGAATCAACACATTTGTAAGACTTCTCTTTTGTATGTATTCTCTTCTAAAGCTTCAGATTGTGATCATGAGTAAAAGGATGCACCACAGTCATCACTTGTGTAAGGTTTCAACAACTGATTCAGCACATGGCCAGCTTGAGTACAAGATGTACCACAATCATCACACTTATCAGTTGTCCTCCTGTCTGTGTTCTCACGTGGTACATCAATGGGCCAGCATGAACAGAGAAGAGAACACACCAGTTATCACATTTATAAGGCTTCACTACAGTAAATGTTTTATTGTGGTATTTCATAAATGAACTAAAGTCAAAGGTACACTATAATCATAACTGTAAGGCTTCTCTCATTACGTGTTAACTTGCTACACATCAGAAATTCAATCTAAAAAGAATGACATACCACAATCATCACATTTGTAAGGTTTCCCTCCTGTGTGCATTTTCAAGCATTTCTTCAAATTGCTAGCTTAAGTAAAATATGCACCATGATCAACACATTTTTGTAAGGTTTCTCTAAAAGTATATGTCCTCTTTTTGCACTTCATATAGTGAGCTTGAAGAAAAGGTTGCACCACAATCATCACATTTGTACAGTATCTCTCATATATGCATTCTTGTATGATGCTTTTGCTTGACAGTATGAGTAAATGAGGCATCACACTAACACATTTGGAATGTTTATACACTGTATGTATTCTCATGTGCCTTGGCAGATGATAAACATAAATAAATGATGCATTACAATTATTATACTTGTAGGTTTCTCCTACAAGTAGGTTTCCATAGGTAAAAGTTATTATACCTTTTTAAAGCACAAACTATCGTCTGTAAAGACGGCAAGGTGCCAATGTGTATGTACTTGTAGGTTTCTCTCATTTATGTGGACTCAGCTTTAGAAAACAACATACCAAAATCACCACATGTTCACAGTTTCTCTCCTGCGCGTATTCTCAGTTTCCTCAAATTGCTAGTCTGAGAAAAACATGCACCACAATCATCACATTTGTAAGGATTCTCAACTGTATGTGTTTTCTTGTGAAGCTTCAGACTGCCAGCTTGAGTAAAAGATGCACCACAATCATCACATTTGTAAGATTTCTGTCCTTTATGTGTTCTTTTGTGGTTCATCAAACCAGAAGCTTGAGTAAAAAGTACACTACAATCATAACATTTGTCCCTCCCTCGATGTGTCTCCACCTTGCCGTGGTGGGGGAGCATGCATGTCCCATCGACCCCATTTGCTTGCCGAGGGATGAAAAACTACATATCGGACAGCTTATGGGATAGGGACCAGACTAAGAGAGACACAACCTGCTGCTCTGCAGGTGAGGATAGCAGTCAAAAATTTAAATCAGGTGCACGAAGGCAGAAGTTCTTGGTCCGGACAAAACTCTTAAGGCTCCCTGTCGAGGGCTGTGGCTGAACGCCTCTAAGCCACAAACCCTCGGATCTGAGAGCCGGACCGATACCCACCTACCGAAAAATAGAGGTGAGATACTGAGCAAGCTACATGCTCAGTCCTGATACATGTTCGAAGGCTCTCAGCTGGGGGATATGAGGGTTTCCTGGATGAGAAGGCCTGGCCGTTTCTCGTTCACTGCTGCACGAAGGTAAGGTGCTGAGCCGGCAGCACATGTACCTACCTCGTGAGCGAGTAAAAAAAGTCAGAAAAGTGCCCCAGTCGAAGGAAATGGTTACAAAAACTGTCTGTATCTAATTCATAGAGAGTGTAGACGAAAGTGGAAGAACGTCTCAATGACGCAAAATGAACGCACGGCGAGCGACCTATTGCATGGTCTGAAGTCAAAAACAAAAGCTTACTGAGTGGATGTCGCTCGCAATCTGACCGCTCCTGGTGTGTGCTTGAGCGATCAGTGGCAAGCGAGATGCCCAACACATGGAAGTGAGGAACTAAAGCTGCCATGAGCAGGACGTGGCAACTCCTCGGGTGAGCCCAGTCTCAGAGCAATATGTGCCGGCTCTGCAATTATGGAAGCCTCCTTGGATAGCGAGGGAATGCCCATGGTCTGCCACTGCCTTCCCTTGAGGGCCGACCGCGATGTCGTTGATCGTTCTATCTTGACCAGCTGAGATGTTGGCAACATCACAACAGTCTAACGTGCCTCGAAACCAGAGGAAGGCTAACCTCATTAAAAAATGCCCGCCGGAAGTCGGAAGTGTCGTCCTACGGGTGGCAAACTAAAAATTGACACTACGCAATTATGTCAGAGTGAAATGTCTCGTCTGAATGTCTCTCGTGCTAGGAACAGCTCTGACTACCTAGTTTCCGAATGCCGCTCTTGTTTGGAACAGCTCTGACTAGGTAGTTTTCCGAATGTCTGTCGTGCCTGGAACAGCTCTGACGGGCGCAACGACAAGCACATGTCCGAAAACTCGCTGAGCGGATACCGTCTGCAAACCTGTCTGGTTTGTGCGGGAATGCCCGGGGCAAACGAAATGACCAATATATTGAAGTGAGGATTTAAAGAAGCCATGAGCAGGACGTGACGATTCTCTCGGTGAGCCCATAACCAGGGTGCTATGTGTCAGCCCTGCAACTATGGAAGCAACCTTGGATGGCGGAAAATGCTATGGACTGTCCCTGCCTTCCTTTGAGGGATGACAGTTGTCTTCGACCGTTCAACCTTGCCCAGCTGGGTTGTAGATGGCACCACAAAAGTGAGTCTCCCAGGAATGCTACCTGGTCAAAAAAGCACACTATAGTCGGATGTGTTGGACTACGGGTTTCGGCCCAAGGGCACATAACAGACACACCGCAATCACATCTGAAAAAACACTCCGAATGAACGAAAAGAAGAAGATAACATTTGTCCAGTTTCTCTCCTCTATGTGTCCTAGCATGCTTAACAGAAGTACCATACTTATCATATTTGTAAGGGTTCTCTCCTTTGTGTGTTCCTTTGTGGCATTTCAGGTTGGCAAGGTGAGAAAAACAAGCACTACAATCATCACATTTGTAAGGTATCTCTCATGTATGCATTCTTTTATGGTATGTAAGATTGCAAGCATTAATAAAAGATGCACCACACTTATCACATTTTTAAGGTTTCACTCCTGTATGTGTTTTCTTGTGAAACTTCAGGCTGTCAGCTTTAGTAAAAGATGCACTACAATCATCACATCTTTAAGGTTTCTCTCCTGTATGTGTTCTCTTGTGGCGATTCAGATCGCTAGAATTAGTAAAAGATGCACCACAATCATCACATTTGTAAGGTTTCTCTCCTGTATGTGTTCTTATGTGGTTAATCAAACCAGAAGATTGAGTAAAAGTTGCACCACAATGATAACATATGTAGGGTTTCTCTCCTGTATGTGTTCTCTTGTGGCGTTTCAGATTGCAAGCTGTAGTAAAAGATACACCACAATTATCACATTTGTAAGGTTTCTCTCCCGTATGTGTTCTCTTATGGAGCTTCAGACTGCCATATTGATAAAGTTGCACACAATCATCACATTTGTAAGGTTTCTCTCCTGTATGTGTTCTTATGTGGTAAATCAAACCAAGAAGTTTGAGAAAAAGTTGCACCACACAAAATTTGTAAGGTTTCTCTCCTGTATGTGTTTCTCTTGTGGAGATTCAGAATGCCAAAAAGCAAAATAAAACCCACAATAACCACATTGGTAAGCTTCTCTCCTGTATGTTTTTTTTTGGTAATCAAACCAGAAGCTTGAGTAAATTTCACCACAATCATCACATTTGAAAGGTCTCTCCCTGTATGTATTCTTCTTTTGGCATTTCAGGATGCCAGACTGAGTAAGCAGCCCACAATCATCACTTTTTGTAGGTTTTCTCTCCTGTGTGTGTTCTTTTGTGGAGCTTCAGGCTTCCAGCTTTACTAAAAGATGCATCACAATCAACACATTTGTAAGATTTCTCTAATGAATTTGTTCTTATATTTCTGTTTAAATATATATCTGCACCAGCGTTTGGATCACAACCTTCAGACATGTAAGGTCGTGGCTTCTTGATTCAATCTTTGATCAGTACAACTGGGAAAACTATCATGATAATCAAGAGACTTCCCGAGATCTTGTGTACATGTCACTGGTATTTCTATAGTTTTTAAATTTACTCATCTCATTAGCCACACCCTTAGTTTAGTATTAATTTTTCCCTTTGTAGTTGACCACACTCTGATATGTTATCCCATTCCTCATGTTTTACTGAAGTTATATAACTTTCTCAGTCCCGCTATCCAAGGATGTTTTTTTCATGGGAGCGAGAGTTATTTTTTTCAGCCAAATCTTGATCCCGTGTCTGTTGTGTCCTGCCATGTCTTCGGGCTGCAGCAACCCTTTCCCTGCCTACCATGTTATTGAATCTGTCATGATTTTTGTAATCATAGAACACATCAGGAGTTCTTTTTTCACAAATCAAATTTCATGTGATCAATGCCATCTTCTCATTTGGGGTGCTTTATCTGAATAGGGAAACCCAACTCTGGTAAAAGTGGTGTATTTCTGAAACACAAGTGAACATTTGTTAAACATTAGAGTAGCTGGCAATATATTATAATAATTATTTGTTTAAACTTCTATAAATGAACAATTACTGTAAATGAATCCCGTATATCTCGTGAGTAACATACCTGCATGAAACCGTAGCGGTTCTCGCCACGTTTAATAACTTACGGGTATGTGAGTCGGTTTCGCTCATAAAGCAATGGCAAACTACTGAGCGAAACTTGCCTATACATCACCAGCAGCTGAAAAATCCCTGATGTTGACTGCAACCTCCTAAAAAGGATATAAAAAAAAAAACTGTAAATGTATGATAGCACCTGAGAAGTCACTGAAGGTACTCTATCACATGACAATTTATTACATATGTAAGTGAAATCTAAAAATGTGAACACCTACAGTAAGTACAGTCATACATGAACAATTAATGCATGTCCGACATTTACATGCTTTATAATCTCTATTATGTATAGAAACAGTACATGGGCACCCGTCTGGGAAAAACCCCTACTTTCTGAACTTCCCGCCCGTAAGTCACAACACAGTAGATATCATCTCACTGTGGAGTCCCAAAAAAAGAAAGGGATCGTTAGCCCAGGAAGCAATATAAGAACAATCTTATGTACCCATTACTACCCCCAAAAGAAAAAATGATCAAATCCATTAGAAAGCCACAAAAACCTGCTCAGACGATACCCCCTTATGGAAAAACCAAAAAATCATTATTCTGTGCCTCAGAACAGTAAACAATAGATTACACAACTACATGTATACATAAAGCAAGATTGGCAAATCACCACGTGCATTGGAATGGCGATGCAGACATCAAACACACACTCCAAGACACAAAAACACAACATATCTAGGCAAACCTTCTGGCCCAGGAAATAAAAGTGGAAGATAAACTATCTGGACCACTGAATAAATAAAATAAGACAGTTTAAAATTTATACAAAAGACCACAGCATTTATAGATAAATTTCAAGCAAAGAAATCAGGGGCTGTGATGTCACAGTGGTTCCCTGCATGCCCGTCGTCATGTGCTTCTATCCTCCTCGTTGGGGGATTTTAAAAAAACAATGACATGTGGCAGGTCACCCAAATCAAAACAGACAAGGTAAAGGGTCACCCAGCCTAAAGCAACACAAGGTCCCAGGCCCAACCCAGCCTAAAGCAGACACAGGTCCCAGGTCAACCCAGCCTAAAGTCAGACACAAGGTCCCAGTCAACCAACCTAAACAGACAAAAGGTCCCAGGTCAACCCAGCCTACCAAACACTGGCCATACCAAACAAGGAGAAAAAATAATGCACGGGAATGCAGAGGGAGTCAGCAAAAAAACCAATAAAATGAAAAACATCTTGGACCCAAAAAAAGGTAAGCGTTTGTTGCTTGCAAGAAACTCGCCTCAATGAAAAAATATCCTTCAAATCAGAGGCTCCCGTGTTGCCGATTTGACCGAAAGCAGGCGAAAAGGTGGGATACTACCCTTGTTAAAATAACACACTGCTTCTTAATTGAAGTTTACTGGAAGTGGCTGAGTATCAGACACTTACACTTAAGAAAAGGCATACAGACCTTTATCTGATCATTACTACTGTCCCAAGTGACTGACCCAGGGACTGGACACACTACCATTAAAAGAAAAAAATTATTGTGTGTGGGGATTTTAACTGCCACTTAAAAGCTGGCTATGATCACATGGGCAAGAGAGGAGAGAGACTGAAACACTGGCAGGATGAGAAAAGATTCATCTTGATTAACAAGCCATCTGACCCATATACCTTATACTTTACAACTACACCTGACCTGGCTTTCATTCACCAGACATGGAGTGGAATATTAAATAAATTGTTGGAAAAAATTTGGGGCAGTGACCATCGGCCATCTTTCTAACTGTAAAAATGACTTGTAAGTGAACAGCACCCTCTCAGGGGGAACTACAAGAAAGACTGGACAATTACAAACAAACATCATCATATTGGTTGAAACCTGAACACTGAGAAGACATAAAAAAAGTAGTTGAAAAGTTTGGGAAATGCATACTACGGCGCACGAAAACAGAACCAAGAGGACCCGTAAACATTTTAACCCTATGGGGTAGTGAACTGGAACAGTTTCATAACGAGTGGAAGTTGTAGAGAGAAGCAGAGGCCACACCCGCCAAGAGCACCCCAATAAATACCGCACGCGAAGCCAAATTTTAAAAGGCCAGCTGCAGGCTAAAGGAAAG
>JACEFZ010019456.1:0-115000 GCA_014155875.1 Cepaea nemoralis
ACAGCTGCTCACCATGCCTTCATAACATCTCTGCCCACGCACGCCACAAGCTCAACCTTTCTATCCACCACCATCTGCGTACTTCTTCTTCTTCTCCACCATTTCACTTTCCTTCGCTTATACCGCACTCACCACACCTTCGCTAAGCTTGCGCTCACCAACTCATGCCTTCATGCCTACAACCTACTCTACATCACACACTCGCACCTGACCATCTCGTTAGACGCGACCAAGCTGACGGACACGAGCTTTTAATCAATTGGGTCTTGCTGACCATCAACTCACTACCACTCACCTAGCCCACGGCAACTCTATCGGGATGCTTGAACGAAAAAAAGGGGGCACACCTACTACGCGACCGCATTCGCATGGCAGTGATGTTGATTCTGAATTCACTACCTACGTTTATTTCACTCTTACGGTCTTTATCTCGACGGATTCGGCATGGCATGGTCAAAGAATGTAGAATGTTCTACCTTCTGATGGCACCTCACCACTGCATCCTTCTCACTTCTGTGAACTGATCGACCAATGCACTACCTACCTCTGATAAACCTATCTCCGCTCACACCACTACACCCACGTCTCACCACTCTGTTCACTCTCGACAAGCATGCGTCATTCATCTCATCTGCTTACCTTAGCCATACGTCACCGAAACAGACACTCTTTCCACTCTACAACCATCCGTTACGGCGCAACGCACCGACAAGTAATTTACATTCCAACTCACCACGTGTACTAATCTGACCACCTAGATCACTACCGTCTACGTACGTGCCCACCAGCCACACACCATCGCAACCGACGCACCTATGCAACCCAACAGTCGGCACTCACACCAACCACGCACCTCAAAATGAACAAGTAGACTCTACTACTATACTCCACCACCTAACCACCACCACCACCACCACCTGTACTGATCACAAGCAGGGGGGGGGGAAGGGTACCATATCAAATCATCACTATCTCTACCACAATATACTATCGTATCTACCTCACTTCTATCTCTTACCTTCGACGACCGCCCACCCGCACTCACCGATCTCAGAGACCTGAACACATTCACTTGCGACGCACACCACCGCTACCACTTCCATCAACATTCACTTCCATCCAACTGTCACACACGTGTAGCATCACCACCTTATTCCTTTCATCGGATATCTTCTCTCCTCCCCTCCAGCCAACATACGTACAGTAACACTACTATGATGACTGATCGACTGAAACTCAACCAGTCAACTCACCCAGGCGACCCAAAAAAACAAAAAACGCAGCCTGAGCGACAGCGGCACAGCAAAATGACGTGCACTACACAGAATCGTTGCACGCACCAGCCACACTACACATCCTACCTTACATCCAACCTAGACAAAAAAAAAGGCTCGACCCCGCTCGCTGACCTACGGCGATTCGCGGACCATCGGCTCCTACCGATAGCCACTCTCACGTCTTTCCGACTCTTACTCGGACGCTACATCTGCTCATGCTGCTGACTATCTCACCATCCATCGCACACGCGTCACCACGACACCAGGCAATATCAGATAACAATTGCCACCTACTCACCTTTTAGTGTACACGGACCGATAAAAAAAAATACATTCTACAACGTCGATGTCACGCCAACGGGTCAGCACTAGCGCACGAGCTCATGAATTCGAGAATCCGGCGAGCACTCCTCTCCTACTTCCCTACCTACCTCTTCCCTCCACCCTTCTCCTCTCCTCACCTACCGGACCTGTCACCTCACCTCACACCCTCACTCCCTCCTACCACCTCCATTCCTTCTCCCCTCTTACACACCGGCTTACTCATCTGCACGGCACCTCGCACCATCTAGCTCCCATCCTTCTTGCTCACTCCACTTTCCTCCTCAATCCTCCTACCTCCTTACTCATCGGTTCGTTTCCGCCTCCATCCCCCGTCATCCTCTCTCATCTTCCCTCATCCTCCCTTCGTCCCTGCCTTCATCCTTCACCACTGCGCATTTCCTTGCCTCCTCTCCTCCTTCATCCTGCCTACTCTTATCTCAGCCTACTCCTGAAAGAACTCGCATCCCACACCAGCACCACCTACGCCAGTCTTCCTCTTCTTCATCTACACCACTTCTATCTCCGGGACCGCTTCTCTCTCCTCCTGTACCGTCCTCCTCTATTCTACTCCTCTTGCCTCGCATCCACCTCCTCTACCCTTGCTGCTCGATCTCCTGTTACCATCATTCCTACCTTACACATCCTCTATCCACCTGCTCATCCTACCCCTCCCTCTTCCTCTACTCTCGTGAGCCCCACCACTTGCCTAACCTGCTTATACCACCTTTCCAACTACTCTTCTTTCTTCCTCGCCACACTACTCTCACCTCTAGCTCGCTCCTTATGCGCTGAGCGCATCCTGGGCCTTCCTTCTTCTCCCTCTGGCCTCTCTCCTCCTCAGCACTCCATCGCCTCTCACCTTCCTACACTGCTACCACCTATCTACTGCAGCCCTACTCTACGCATCTGCACTCTTTCTCTCACTCAAAAAAAAATCTCCATCCCCTCTTCCACCTCCTGCACTCATGCCTACGCACTTCCTCCTCCTCCTCTTACGCTACCCACCTTCACTTCCACTCTTCCGTCCTCACCATCGCACGGTCTGCCTCTACTCACCTCCACACCATCGCGCTTGCCTCACCTACCCTCTCTCCCTGAGCCTCTTCTACCATCTCCTACGCACCACTTCTACCGTCACCATCCATTCTACTCATCCTACGCACTACCACCAGCCTACCTAGCCCTCGCTTCCTCCGTCTCTCCTCGCTCGCGTCTCTACCTTTTCCTCCGCTGCCTCCTCCATTCCGTCCTCCTCGGTTCTCACTGCTTCTCCTACTCCTCTGTCCTCTTCCCTCCTCCTCTCTCTCTATCCTGCCTCCTCCCTGTCACCTTACTCATCGCTTACTATCCTCTCAAAAACACCTCATCACCTAGCCATGCAAAACAAAAAAAATCCGCGCACTCAGTCTCCTCCCTCCTTCTTCTTTCGTCCACCTCCTAATCCATCCTCCCACTCTGCCCGGTCTTCCCTTCCTCACTCACCTGACCCGACCTACGGGTCCCTCCTCCATCCCTCTACCTCCTCCCTCCTCCTCCCTTCACATTCCTCTCCTCCCTCTTCCCCTCCTCCCTCCTCCTCATCCCTCCTCCTCCCTTCTCCTCCTAATCCTCTCCTCTACCTCCTCCTCCCTTCACATTCCTCCTCCTCCCTCTTCCTCCCCTCTCCCTCCTCCATCCTCCTCCCTCCTTCTGCCCTCCTCCTCCTTCTTCCTCCTCCCCCTCCTCCTCCTCACTCCTCCTCCTCCCTCTACCTCCTCCCTCCTCCTCCCTTCACATTCCTCCTCCTCCTCCTCCCTCCTCCTCCTCTCTCCTCCTCCATCCTCCTCCTCCCTCCTCCTCATCACTCCTCCTCCCTCCTCCTCCTTCTTCCTCCCTCCTCCTCACTCCTCCCCTCCTCCTTCCTCCTCCTCCTCTCCGCCTCCTCCCTCCTCCTCCCTCTACCTCCTCTCTACCTCCCCTCCTCCCTTCACATTCCTCCTCCTCCCTCTTCCTCCTCCTCCCTCTACCTCCTCCTCCTCATCCTTCACATTCCTCCTCCTCCTCCTTCTCCCTCTTCCTCCTACCTCTTCCTTCTCCTCCCTCCGCCTCCTCCCTCTCCGCCTCCTCCCTCCTCCTCCCTCTCCCTCTCCTCCTCCTGCTCCCTTCTCCTCCTGCGTTCTCCTCCTCCCTCCTTCTCCCTCCTCCTCCCTCTTCCTCCTCCCTCCTCCTCGCCTCCTCCTCCACCCTACTCCTCCTCCTCCTCCTAATCCTCCTCCTCCCTCCTATTCCTCCCTACTCCTCCTGTCTCCTCCCTCCTCCTCCCTCCTCTTCCCTCCTCCACCTCCCTCTTCCTCCTCCCTCCTACATTTACCCAAGACAGACAGACAGTCAGACAGATAGTCGGGAACGGGATCTTATATGACTACTTATATAATTTAAATGAGATGCTCTCCACCATGGGCTGGGCCGGGTCAGACAGACAGACAGATAGATAGATAGACAGACAGACAGACAGACAGACAGACAGACAGACAGACAGACAGACAGACAGACAGACAGACAGACAGACAGACAGTCGGGAACGGGAACTTATATGACTACTTATATGAATTAAATGAGATGCTCCCCACCAGGAGTTGGGCGATGCCGGGCCGGGTCAGACAGACAGACAGATAGATAGTCGGAACGGGAACTTATATGACTACTTATATGAATTAAATGAGATGCTCCCCATCAGGGTCTGGGCGAAGACGGGCCGGGTCAGACAGACAGACAGACAGACAGATAGACAGACAGACAGATAGACAGACAGACAGACAGACAGACAGATAGTCGGTAACGGGAACGAGAACTTATATGACTACTTATATGAATTAAATGAGATGCTCCCCACCAGAGTCTGGGCGAAGCCGGGCCGGGTCAGCTAGTCTATATTTATAAAACAAAGTGTATGTATGTAAATATGTGTGTATGTATATATGTATGTATGTAAATATGTATGTCCTTTATTTGTTCGCGAACGGCCCATCCGATTGAGATGAAATTTTCGACACGCCTTCCTTTCATTCCAGAGCTGTCAACTGTCATAGTTTTTTTTTCTTCTTCCTCCTCCTCCCTCCTACCCCTCCCAAAATACGTACGTAAATATATGATGATGATGATGAAAGAATCCCCGAACCAAAACGCTAGGGAAAGGGAAGAAAATGACGTGACTACACAGAATCGTCACACGGCAATCATCATCATCAAGTGCCGTGCCGGCTGGCGTAGGCGTTCATGGCTCTCCGTAGATCTCAGTCTTTGGTTTTTTGGATCAACTCTGCTGCTGATATTCCTCCATGCCACGGCAATATCAATAACAATTCATCTTTTTATGTGTAAGGAAGTTATCTACAGTCGTGTAGAAGGGAAGAACTAGACGAGTATGAATTCGGAATGGCGAACTCTCTCCCCCTCTCTTCTCCTCCCTCTACCTCCTCCCTCCACCCTTCTCCTCTTCCTCCTCCCTCTCCCTCCTACCTCCTCCTTCTTCCTCTCCCCTTCTCCTCCATCCTCCTCCTCCCTCCCCCCTCCTCCCTCATCTTCCCTCCTCCTCCCTCTCCCTCCTCATCCTGCCTCCCTCCTCCTCCTCCTGCCTCCTTCTCCCTCATCATCCTCCTCCTCCTTCTCCCTTCTTCCCTCTTCCTCCTCCTACCTCCTCCCTTCTCCTCCTCTTCCTCCTCCTCCTCCTCCCTCTACCTCCTCCTCCCCCTACCTCTTTCCTCCTCCCCTTCCACCTCTCTTTCCTTCCTCCCCTCCTCATTCTCCCTCCTCCTCCTTCCTTCTTCTCCCTCCTCCTCACTCCTCCTCCTCCTCCCTCTACCTCCTCCCTCCACCCTTCTCCTCTTCCTCCTCCCTCTCCCTCCTACTTCTCCCTCTTCCTCTCCCCTTCTCCTCCATCCTCCTCCCTCCTACTCCCTCCGCCTCCTCCCTCTCCCTCCTCATCCCTCCTCCTCCTGCCTCCTTCTCCCTCATCATCCTCCCTCCTCCTTCTCCCTTCTTCTCCCTCTTCCCCCTCCTCCTCCCTCCACCCTCCTCCTCCCTTCTCCTCCTCTTCCTCCTCCCTTTCCTTCCTCCTCCTCCTCCCTCTACCTCCTCCTCCCCCTACCTCTTTCCTCCTCCCTCCTCCTCCCCTTCCACCTCTCTTTCCTTCCTCCCCTCCTCATTCTCCCTCCTTCCTCCTTCCTTCTTCTCCCTCCTCCCCCTCCTCCTCCTCCCTCCTCCTCCCTTTCTCCTCCTCCCTCCTCATCCTCCCTTCACATTCCTCCTCCTCCTTCTTCCTCCTCCTCCTCCTCCTCCCTACTCCTCCTCCTCACTCCTCCTCCTCATTCTACCTCCTCCCTCCTCCTCCCTTCACATTCCTCCTCCTCCCTCCTCCTCATCACTCCTCCTCCCTCCTCCTCCTTGTTCCTCCCTCCTCCTCCTCCCTCTACCTCCTCCTCCCTCTACCTCCTCCTCCCTCTACCTCCTCCCCCTCCTCCCTTCACATTCCTCCTCCTCCCTCTTCCTCCTCCTCTCTCCTCCTCCCTCCTCCTCCTCTTCCCTCTACCTCCTCCTCCCTCCTCCTCCTCCCCTCCTCCTCTTCCCTCCTCCTCCTCCTCCTCCCTCTTCTTCTCCTCCTTCTCTCCTCTCTTCCTCTCCCCTACCTCCTCCTACCCTCTTTCCTCTTCCCCTCCTCCCTCTACCTCCTCCTTCCTCCTCCTCCCTCTTCCGCCTCCTCCCTCCTCCTCCTCATCCCTCCTTCTCCTCATCCTCCTTCTTCCTCCCTCCTCCCCTCCTCCTTCCTCCTCCTCCCTCTTCTCCCTCCCTCCTCCTCCGCTCTACGCATCCTCCCTCTCCTCCCTTCACATTCCTCCTCCTCCCTCTTCCTCCTCCTCCTCTCCGCCTCCCTCCTCCTCCTCCCTCCTACCTCCTCCCCCCGTCCTCCCTTCACATTCCTCCTCTCCTCTTCCTCCTCCCTCTTCCTTCCTCCTCCGCCTCCTCCCTCCTCCCTCTTCTTCTCCCTCCGCCTCCTCCCTCCTCCTCCCTCTCCCACCTCCTCACTCCTCCTCCTCCTGCTCCCTTCTCCTCCTGCGTTCTCCTCCTCCCTCCTTCCTCCCCTCTTCCTCCTCCCTCCTCCTCGCCTCCTCCTCCACCCTACTCCTCCCTCCTCCTCCTAATCCCTCCTCCTCCCTCCTATTCCTCCCTACTCCTCCTGTCTCCTCCCTCCTCCTCCCTCCTCTTCCCTCCTCCACCTCCCTCTTCCTCCTCCCTCCTACATTTACCCAAGACAGACAGACAGTCAGACAGATAGTCGGGAACGGGATCTTATATGACTACTTATATAATTTAAATGAGATGCTCTCCACCATGGGCTGGGCCGGGTCAGACAGACAGATAGGTAGATAGACAGACAGACAGACAGACAGACAGACAGACAGACAGACAGATAGATAGATAGATAGATAGATAGATAGATAGATAGATAGATAGATAGATAGACAAAAAGACAGGGAGGGAGGGAGGGATAGACGGAGGGATGGGTCTATTAGACAGACAGACAGACAGACAGACAGAGATAGATAGATAGACAAACAGACTGACAGACAGGGAGGGAGGGAGGGATGGAGAGACGGAGGGACGGGTAGGCAGACAGATAGACAGGGAGGGAGGGAGTTATAGACGAGGGAGAGACAGAGGGATGGGTCTATTTGACAGACAGACAGACAGACAGTCAGACAAGCAGACAGACAGACAGACAGACAGACAGACAGACGGTAACGGGAACGGGAGCTTATATGACTACTTATGTGAATTAAATGAGATGCTCCCCACCAAGGACTGGGCGAAGCCGGGCCGGGTCAGCTAGTAAACTAATATAATGCAAATTACCGTTCACTGAGCATTAAAATTGCGGAAGATACCACGAAACAAAACAAATAACACGATGACCCTAGTATAACGATATATCGTCCTTCTATACAAATGGAAAGACTTCGTAAGCAAATGGAAGAAGAAATTAACGTGGTTCAAACGGGATTTAGCCAAGGAAGAGGAACAAGAGATCACATACTCAACATGCGTTTAATAATAGAGAAGTGCAGAGAATTTAATATAAACCTTTTCTCAAGTTTTGTGGATTATTCAATGGCATTTGACTGTGTACAACATCAGAAACTTTGGGAAATCATGAGGAATATGGGCTTTCCATTACATGTATTACAACTCATAGAAATGCTCTATCTAGACCAGTGGTTCTCAACCTTTTTTGGCCCGTGCCCCCCTTCACCATATTTTCATAACGTCATTCCCCTCCCCCCTTTCGTATTTCCTCCCTAAAAATTTGGCCCGTGCCTCCCTTTACCATATTTTCAGAACGTCATTCCCCCCTTTCATATTCCCTACCTAAAAATCCCGTCCCCGCCTCTACAAAGTTTACGTAAGTACGAAGCTAAATTTAATAGCACGTACTAAAACAAGTCTAGACGTCCACATAAAACATGATTTGTGTGTCTACTTACTTTATAAATTGAATTTTAGAAGGATGAGACGTACAGAACCGTAGGTAGTACCTACAGTATGAAGGGAAAAAACAATATCAAGTAATCGGTTTTTGTATTAACGCGATCTTGAAATAATCTTAATTCCCCCCCCCCCCCCCCCCCCCCCCCCATGGAAACCTAAAATTCCCCTCCCCACATCTAGACCAACAAGCAGCGGTTAGGATAGATGACGAGACATCACTTTGGGTTGACATCAAGCAAGGACTCCGTCAGGGCTTTGTGCTGTCCCCCTATTTATGTAACCTGTACGCCGAAAATATAATGAGAAATGCCAGAGATGATATAAACAGGGAGAAATATGATGCCCTAAATATTGGTGGTCATGACAAACCACCAGAGATTCGATATGCTATCCACAACACAGAATGGTATATGAAAAATAATAACCTCAAACCAATTGAATAGTGAAAGTCACAACTTATATCTTAAGATAGCAAAAACAAAGATAATGAATACATATAAAACGAAAGAAATGTATGTTCATGAGGAAAAATTGGAGGTGGTGGAACATTTAGAATATATTGGGTCATTAATTACCAACAATGGTGACACAGTGATAGAAATTAAGCGACGAATATTTACTGCTCTTCAAAGACTAAAACAGCTGAATAAATTGTGGAGTAGGTCAGATAGAATTACAAAAATTATATTTTTTAAGAGCATGCATCTTTCCCATTGCAACATACGCTTGTGAGACCCGGACAATTCCTAAACAAGCTGAACAGCCCAAAAATGCCTTTGAATATAAATGTTATAGACTAAGTTCTAAGAATATCTTGGGTATAGAAAAGAACAAATGCATCCATACTTCAAAAGCTGAATATTGAAGGTTGGCTATTAAAGACAATAAAACAATGAAAATTGAAATATTTTGGTCACTTGAAACGTCCCGAAAGTTTGGAGAGAACAATAATGGAGGGGTATAATGCCGTATATGCCTGGGAAAGGGGGGGGGGGGGAAGAAGGCCAAAGAGAAGATGGGTGCAGGATGTGGCGGATGATATCCAGATGGGCGTATCGGATGTGGAACATCTTAATGACCGAGAGGTTTTCCGGAAGGTTGTTATGGGAGCGAGGTTCTGCAAAAGACATGCTACTGAATGAATGAATGTGCTGTCTTTGAAAATATTGCCGATCCAAGTTTTGTATTCACCCTGTGTAAAAGTTCATGCAACATAATAGGTAAATACAAAACTTGGACCGGCAATATTTTCAAACACTGCCAGTGTCATTAAAAATACACCACATATAATGTAAACTTCCATTCACTGAGCATTGAAACTACGAAACAGCAGTGTCGGTTTTTGTATGAAACGGTATGAGTGCCATCCGTTTGGAAAGCAATGGCAAACTACTGAACGTAAACTTTCCCAGGAATCACGAACAGCCAAAAAATGCTGGGGTTGACTGCTACATGCTGTAAAGGACATGCAACTAACTTTTATATAAATGGGAGTGGTTTGGAAAGGACAGTAATGGAAAGCTTGGT
Source organism: Cepaea nemoralis (assembly GCA_014155875.1). NCBI lineage: Eukaryota > Metazoa > Mollusca > Gastropoda > Stylommatophora > Helicidae > Cepaea > Cepaea nemoralis. Next base: position 9,651 of record JACEFZ010019456.1, read on the forward strand.
TCCTGAAACAAAAACAGAGGCAGTGTTTTATCAACACACGATGGCCACTGGAGATTGCCGACACCTAAGTGAGATTAACAACGCATTAAGAATAAGAATTGTCAAATGTTACGTGTATTCAATACTATTGTATGGCACGGGAATCTGGACATTGAACAAGCAACCAGAAAGTCGAAAAAATGTCCTGGAGAAGTGGATATACAGAAGAATATGTCGTATGTCATGGAAACAGAAACAATCAAATACAGAGGTTCTAGAAAAACTGGGAATGAAAGGAGAGTTGATGAAACAAAAATGAGGCAAGTGAAATATTTCGGCCACGTTAAAAGACATAACACTTATAAAAACCATACTGGAGGGCAAGGTTGAGGACAAGCGAGCAAGAAGTAGACAACTATACAAGTGGGAAGATAACATCAAGAGATGGACGAAAAGCAATCTGACAGAATGTACAGCCAGGACGAGAGACAGACAGTGTTGGAGATCCATTGCAGCCAACATTCATTGTGAAGACGGCACCTGATTAATTGAGTGAAAATACATGAGGCAGGAGAACGAGCAAAGGAGCGAGAATGCTTTCAGCGGGTCGTGATGAGAGCTAGGTTCTGCACAGATGATGACGGTAGATGATATGTCCATGCATATGATGAAAGGTAACGACAGATGACGATATGTCGACACATCAAAATAGGCCACACACAATTCCTAGCTACTTTTCATGACCCCGAAAACACCGACAAAGAAATGTTGAGTGAAATGTTACTTTGCCTTCAGTTATCAATTGTTCGCATGTTTAGTGCATAACCCACTGTTATCAATGTGTTCATTGATACCCTCATTAATTTACAGCAGAACTGTTCCAATTACGAGGGGACTTCAAATGAAAACCTTAAAAGTGTGAAAGAAAGTACAATAACCATGCCGTTGTCTTGTAACCAGTCAATATGGTTGTTAAGGATGTCAAGAGTGATCAGCATGTGACATCACGGCGCAGACGAACACTGTGACGTCATAATTACATTTTAAAGATGACTGCCCCACTGTTGACACGCACCGAAGAAGAGCATCATTCTGTTATCGTTTTAAAAAAAAAAAAATCAGTAGAAAGTTGAAACCTATAGCAATTCATCGGTGAATGAAGGTTCAGTATGGTGATGCATGCCTGTGAGTCCAGCAAGTGTCTAAGTGGAGTAGGAAGAGTCCAGTATGGTGATGCATGCCTGTCAGTCCAGCAAGTGTATAAGTGGAGTAGGAAGTTTCAGTATGGTGATGCATGCCTGTCAGTCCAGCAAGTGTATAAGTGGAAGTAGGAAGTTCAGTATGGTGATGCATGCCTGTGAGTCCAGCAAGTGTATAAGTGGAGTAGGAAGGTCCAGTATGGTGATGCATGCCTGTCAGTCCAGCAAGTGTATAAGTGGAGTAGGAAGGTTCAGTATGGTGATGCATGCCTGTCAGTCCAGCAAGTGTATGAGTGGAGTAGGAAGGTTCAGTATGGTGATGCATGCCTGTCAGTCCAGCAAGTGTATAAGTGGAGTAGGAAGGTTCAGTATGGTGATGCATGCCTGTGAGTCCAGCAAGTGTATAAGTGAAGTAGGAAGATTCAGTGTGGTGATGCATGCCTGTGAGTCCAGCAAGTGTATGTGTGGAGTAGGAAGGTTCAGTATGGTGATGCATGCCTGTGAGTCCAGCAAGTGTATGAGTGGAGTAGGAAGGTTCAGTATGGTGATGCATGCCTGTGAGTCCAGCAAGTGTATGAGTGGAGTAGGAAGGTTCAGTATGGTGATGCATGCCTGTGAGTCCAGCAAGTGTATGTGTGGAGTAGGAAGGTTCAGTATGGTGATGCATGCCTGTGAGTCCAGCAAGTGTATGAGTGGAGTAGGAAGGTTTCAGTATGGTGATGCATGCCTGTGAGTCCAGCAAGTGTATAGTGTGGAGTAGGAAGGTTCAGTATGGTGATGCATGCCTGTGAGTCCAGCAAGTGTATGAGTGGAGTAGGAAGGTTCAGTATGGTGATGCATGCCTGTGAGTCCAGCAAGTGTATGAAGTGGAGTAGGAAGGTTCAGTATGGTGATGCATGCCTGTGAGTCCAGCAAGTGTATGAGTGGAGTAGGAAGGTTCAGTATGGTGATGCATGCCTGTGAGTCCAGCAAGTGTATGAGTGGAGTAGGAAGGTTCAGTATGGTGATGCATGCCTGTGAGTCCAGCAAGTGTATGATGTGGAGTAGGAAGGTTCAGTATGGTGATGCATGCCTGTGAGTCCAGCAAGTGTATGAGTGGAGTAGGAAGGTTCAGTATGGTGATGCATGCCTGTGAGTCCAGCAAGTGTATGAGTGGAGTAGGAAGGTTCAGTATGGTGATGCATGCCTGTGAGTCCAGCAAGTGTATGAGTGGAGTAGGAAGGTTCAGTATGGTGATGCATGCCTGTGAGTCCAGCAAGTGTATGAGTGGAGTAGGAAGGATTCAGTATGGTGATGCATGCCTGTGAGTCCAGCAAGTGTATGTAGTGGAGTAGGAAGGTTCAGTATGGTGATGCATGCCTGTGAGTCCAGCAAGTGTATGAGTGGAGTAGGAAGGTTCAGTATGGTGATGCATGCCTGTGAGTCCAGCAAGTGTATGAAGTGGAGTAGGAAGGTTCAGTATGGTGATGCATGCCTGTGAGTCCAGCAAGTGTATGAGTGGAGTAGGAAGGTTCAGTATGGTGATGCATGCCTGTGAGTCCAGCAAGTGTATGAGTGGAGTAGGAAGGTTCAGTATGGTGATGCATGCCTGTGAGTCCAGCAAGTGTATGAGTGGAGTAGGAAGGTTCAGTATGGTGATGCATGCCTGTGAGTCCAGCAAGTGTATGAGTGGAGTAGGAAGGTTCAGTATGGTGATGCATGCCTGTGAGTCCAGCAAGTGTATGAGTGGAGTAGGAAGGTTCAGTATGGTGATGCATGCCTGTGAGTCCAGCAAGTGTATGAGTGGAGTAGGAAGGTTCAGTATGGTGATGCATGCCTGTGAGTCCAGCAAGTGTATGAAGTGGAGTAGGAAGGTTCAGTATGGTGATGCATGCCTGTGAGTCCAGCAAGTGTATAAGTGAAGTAGGAAGATTCAGTATGGTGATGCATGCCTGTGAGTCCAGCAAGTGTATGTGTGGAGTAGGAAGGTTCAGTATGGTGATGCATGCCTGTGAGTCCAGCAAGTGTATGAGTGGAGTAGGAAGGTTCAGTATGGTGATGCATGCCTGTGAGTCCAGCAAGTGTATGAGTGGAGTAGGAAGGTTCAGTATGGTGATGCATGCCTGTGAGTCCAGCAAGTGTATGAGTGGAGTAGGAAGGTTCAGTATGGTGATGCATGCCTGTGAGTCCAGCAAGTGTATGAGTGGAGTAGGAAGGTTCAGTATGGTGATGCATGCCTGTGAGTCCAGCAAGTGTATGAGTGGAGTAGGAAGGTTCAGTATGGTGATGCATGCCTGTGAGTCCAGCAAGTGTATGTGTGGAGTAGGAAGGTTCAGTATGGTGATGCATGCCTGTGAGTCCAGCAAGTGTATGAGTGGAGTAGGAAGGTTCAGTATGGTGATGCATGCCTGTGAGTCCAGCAAGTGTATGATGTGGAGTAGGAAGGTTCAGTATGGTGATGCATGCCTGTGAGTCCAGCAAGTGTATGAGTGGAGTAGGAAGGTTCAGTATGGTGATGCATGCCTGTGAGTCCAGCAAGTGTATGAGTGGAGTAGGAAGGTTCAGTATGGTGATGCATGCCTGTGAGTCCAGCAAGTGTATGAGTGGAGTAGGAAGGTTCAGTATGGTGATGCATGCCTGTGAGTCCAGCAAGTGTATGAGTGGAGTAGGAAGGTTCAGTATGGTGATGCATGCCTGTGAGTCCAGCAAGTGTATGAGTGGAGTAGGAAGGTTCAGTATGGTGATGCATGCCTGTGAGTCCAGCAAGTGTATGAGTGGAGTAGGAAGGTTCAGTATGGTGATGCATGCCTGTGAGTCCAGCAAGTGTATGAGTGGAGTAGGAAGGTTCAGTATGGTGATGCATGCCTGTGAGTCCAGCAAGTGTATGAGTGGAGTAGGAAGGTTCAGTATGGTGATGCATGCCTGTGAGTCCAGCAAGTGTATGAGTGGAGTAGGAAGGTTCAGTATGGTGATGCATGCCTGTGAGTCCAGCAAGTGTATGAGTGGAGTAGGAAGGTTCAGTATGGTGATGCATGCCTGTGAGTCCAGCAAGTGTATGAGTGGAGTAGGAAGGTTCAGTATGGTGATGCATGCCTGTGAGTCCAGCAAGTGTTATGAGTGGAGTAGGAAGGTTCAGTATGGTGATGCATGCCTGTGAGTCCAGCAAGTGTATAAGTGAAGTAGGAAGTTTCAAAACAGATTGGCTTCTGTGAAGATGTACAGCAGATGGTGCGTGAGTGGCTAGACTCGTGACCAAGAGAATTATTTTCTACATAAATCCAAGCACTTTATCAGCGCTGGAGGACTTGCATTGAACGCAGTGGTGACTACTTCGAGAAATAATACATTTGTTCTTTACTTTTTCAGATTATACTCTGTCTCTCACACAAACTCACACACACACTCTCTCTCTCTCTAAAGGTTTTCAATTAAAGCCCCCTCGTACTATGAAATTTCATTCTGGAGGAAGTTTCTGGTGACTAACAACCTGTGTGTCGTCATGTGTGGCTTGGGGACTGTGAATGCAGTATTTTAATCCTGCTACTTGGTTCGAAGTCAGCAGATTTGGAACGAGACCACTTGCGTTGATTTCACTATGAGATGAGCATCAGTTGTTCAGAAAGCGATGGTAACCTTTAAAACAATTGTTGCATGTCCTTAGCAGGACATTATAATCAACCTCGGGTTTATTTTCTAGAAAATGTTACCTTTAGTAGTTTGCCATTGCTTACTAAACAATAAACGATAAGAAACGATAACGATTTTATCGTTTCTTTACTTATTCAGTCAAGCGGAGAGTGGGGCGCAAGCCCGTCGCTTCTGGAGTTAAGCCGGCAACCGGCGCTCGTCGTCGGCCGCGATCCGCTCTGAAGACAGTGTCAGGCGGGGAGTTTGACTGGGGCGGTACATCTGTCAAAAGGTAACGCAGGTGTCCTAAGGCGAGCTCAGCGAGGACGGAAACCTCGCGTAGAGCAAAAGGGCAAAAGCTCGCTTGATTTTATGACGATAGGTCAGGACGCCTTACACAGGTCCGGACACTTGTGATCGACAGATGTGCGGCGCGCCCTTATGGTCCGGGCTCGTACAAGGCCCTCACCTGTGGGACATGGCTGAACGCCTCTAAGCCGGGTCCTTGGGTGTCAGGGTCTGGCCATAACTCGCCACCGGCTCGTGGTGGTGAGGTCTCGGTGGATTGACGCTGAGCCGCCAGCGTCTGCAGCCTACCTTGTGCCAGACATATTGGTTGCCCATTCCTCTGGAATACACAAGACTAGGCTGAGAGAGGGGACATGTCGTTTGGGCGCCACATGATTCTCTGAAGCTCTGCCCAGACATTGTGATGGAATATTGGCCACATTCCAACTCACATACTTTGGTCTGTCAAGACTGCAAGGTGTCAACAACTAAACAATAAGTTAATGTTGAAGTCCGGCTGACCGGCGTATGAGTTACAAATCTGACCCCACCATTGGTCAACCAGAAGTTTAAAACAGAATAGTCTTATCCTTTCACCCACGAAGATTTCTAATCGTAATGTAGCACTTCAACACTCTTTTTTTCGTTGCAATTGACATCATTTTATTGGTCAGTATGTCTTCCATCTTGCAAAAGGCTGCCTTCGTCATAGCGATTCTTGTTCTAATCTCTTCAAGGCATCTCCTATCAGATGTCATGACTTCTGAGATAGTTGTACCGATTCACTTGTTTAAGAATATTACCATTCACCCTATATTACATTGTTCTGTTTCTTTCTTCTTACTGACGCCCATAATCCGTGTCTTCTTATAATTTAATTCTAACCCTAGTTGTTTACTGTGTATAATAACCACATCTACAAAATTTTGCAGATGCTGTTCGTTGTTTGCAATCAATACTGTATCATTCACATATCTAATTTCATTAATGTTATGTCCCCCATTCGCGATCCCTCTCTTATCTTCTAAATGTTAAAAAATATTTTCACCATATAGGGAAATAATATCTGAAGACATTACACATCCCTGTCACAAACCTCACTTAATAGGCCTATACTGACCTTCATTATCAATATTTATGCCAACTTGTTGTTTCCTTTATATATATATATATATATATATATATATATATATATATATATATATATATATATATATATATATATATATATATATATATATATATTCATCATGTTGTCATGTCTTACATTATCAAAAGCCTTTGTGTAGTCAGCGAAGCAAAGAATAGGAATACTGTTTAGAATCTGAATATTGTTTATAATCTGAATATCATTCATAAGCTTCAACAACTGAATAGAAATACATGTCATGAATAGACCTAATTTATCCGGACATCCTCAACAAAGGTAAAGGCATGGTAAACAGTGTTACTTAGATGTGAAGAGCCCGGGAAGGTTAACCCGGTCAACAAATGCCTGCAGAAGTCAGATGTGTCGGCCTAACGGTGCAAGAACGCAGCTCTGCTGTAAACAGGCACAACGCAATCACATCCGAAAAAAACACCCCGGATGAACGAAGAAGGAGAAGATGTGAAGAGCTTTTCCTCCACAGTGGCAAAGTGGTTATTCAAGCTGTCTCATGTTGTGAAGGTTGTGGTTTTGATTTCAGCCTATGGCGTTAGGTTCACGAATGCAATTTTCTTGGAGACTCCTAGGGGGTCATCACTGTAGCTATGGAGTTTGTGCTTTGTGCGAAGCTTTTGGCCGACCACATTGCAGAAAAAAACCGATGCAATAAAGTTGGCTCTTGTGTCTTAACCCCTCCCCCTCCCCTATTTTCCCCCCTTCTTCATCTTCTTCTTCTTCCTCTTCTTCTTCTTCTTCTTCTTCTTCTTCTTCACAGTTGACAAGATTGTTAGAAACAAAAGGCAAGACTGGCCGAACAGAAGGACAAATGATACAATAGATAAGCTGTTTTAAAAGACACGTCACAAGCAATAATCAATGTAACATTAACGGTCTAAGTAGAATAATAAAAAACAAATGTTCAAGTTTCAAATGGGGCATACCAGAGTCAATGATCATTTAGACTATATCAGTCTCCACATATACACCTGCTGTTGTGTAATAGCGGACGTAGACACCAAGATGTAGACGACAGACAACTGCAGGATAACAGGTAACATAACTTGGGTGGAATGTATGGCCACAACAAGTGACGTTTTACAAATAAGTTTGTGCAAATGATTGTGTTGATACAGCTGCTGCTTATAATCTACTCTTAGGATACACCAGGTGAACAAATATCAGAACATCAAATGAAAAAATATCAGAACATCAGATGGACAAATAGCAAAACATCTGATGAACAAATAGCAAAATATCTGATGAACAAATATCAGAACACCAGATGAACAAATAGAACACCAGATGAACTAATGCATGATACTGACCACATCACTCACTACATGCCCATTGATCTATAAAAATATGTGTCTAGCACCATACACCCAATGGCCTAGGCATATAAAAGGGACCTTATTATATTCTGATATATTAACCCTAATCAAGAACATAACACCTGTACAGACACTGTCTCACCCTGAATGGTCACATCTAGAGCACACAGCAGTGATTACATCCCTCTACCAACTATGTTACAGTCATTACCTCCCTCTACCAACTATGTTACAGTTATTACCTCCCTCTACCAGCTGTGTTACAGTCATTACCTCCCTCTACCAACTATTTTACATTATTACCTCCCTCTTCTAATCACAGGAACAGGATGAGAGAACCAGCAGGCTTTATAATAATAGCATTGCTCTGCCAAAAGCAGATAGCTTAACATCATTTGGACCAACAATTGTTACTTCGCAAAGATCTATGTATACTCATAGATTTTATGGAACTCAACATCACTGGGACCAACTAAGTTAATTTGCAAAGATCTATGTGTAGAATATGTCCATTATTAATCTGTTTATATGGCATGAACGTTTTTCACTCCTGATTAAATAGATGTATTGTTTCTCAATGATCCAAGTAACTAACAATACAAAACTGTATGAAAGAGACAGTGTTTCATGGTCATATAATGAGATGAGGAGACATGGAAATACATCATGACGACTGGAAAGATCAGAAGCAGACGAAGAGAAATGCTTGGTCTAAGACAATGCATGGCAGAATATCATCAACAGAATTGTTCCAGGAGGGGCCTGTGGCGAACAAAATGCACAATATATTGAAGTGAGGAAGTGAAGCAGCCATGTGCAGGATGTGGCGATTCCTTGGGTGAGCCCAGTACCAGAGCGCTGTATGTCGGCTCTGCAATTATGGAAGCCTCCTTGGATGATGGATAATGCCCATGGTCTGCCCCTGCCTTCCCTTGAGGGTTGACCGTGATGCCTTCGGCAGTTCTAACTTGACCAGCTGGGATGTAGATGGCACCACAACAGTGGTCAAAAGTCATTTGAAACACTCGGGAAGGCTAATCTGGTCAACAAACACCCGCAGAAGTCAGGTATGTCAGTCTAAGGGCACAAATAAACTTGGCACAATGCAAAAACGTCTGAGTGAGAGTGGAATGTCCTTTGAAGCACCCAGGAAGGTTAACCCAGTCAACAAACACCCGCAGAAGTCGGATGTGTTGGCCTAAGGGGGCATATAAACTTGGCCAATGCAATTACATCTGAAAAAACACTCTAGATAAGCGCAGAAGAAGAAGAATTGTTCCAGAACACCAAGGACAGAGACCGGCAAACAGACATGACGCCCATGCCACTTTCAAGGTTTTCAAGGCACATGGATGATAATGATTGTTTCTGTTATTCACTGCTGATGTAATACACTTAGACATTTCATGCAAGTAACTTCTGCCTGACTCTGGGGTCTTGTGGGCGTACTAACATAATAATGACACTAATAGCTGCAGAAATGACACTAATGAATGCGGCACCGTCTAGACTAAATTCTTGAGCTACACCTGCAAAAAATGGTGCAGACATTCTAGCCACAGCCATGACACTCTGGCTGAGACCCATGACGGAGCCTATGTTAGCGTCCCCGCTGCGACTGATGGTCAACGTGGCACCAGCCACTCTGGAGACAGAGGTGACAATGCTTAGGGGAGTGAGGAAAATAAATATCAGATATATAGAGGTGGAGAGGGTTAAGCACAGTAAGGTAACTACTTGAAGAATGGTCACGTGGAGAATCAGCTGCGCCATACTGTTATATCTGAAACAGATAAAATAAAGGATACATTACAACTTATTTGTTAACTTTTCCAGTTGCAAAATATGCATCCCAACCATTGAATCCCAACCATTGTGTAATGTATTCTCTTGTTTTTTACATTTAGTCAGAGGTTGCTAAATAATCTGGCCTTCCAGACCTCTACTGTGTATTTAGCCTTCTTGCAAGGAATGCATTCACAATGAAATAATGAAAATGCCAGTCAGCGTAAGCCCCATAAGACCCAACCAAACCCGAAGAGCAGAGAGAAGAAAATAAAACCAGTCTAACTAACTCGAAAGAGAACAAAAAAAGGAAAGAATATCAAAACTCACAAAAGAAAAAAAACAAACAAACAAAAAACGGACCTCGATTAAAATCAATGCTGCAGAAGTAGGTTGAACGAGGCTGAATTTTTATCACCCCCCCTCTCCCCCCATAAATATTGGATGCATCCATGATTCTTCATGGTAACCATTCCCTTATTTCATCCATGTATGAACAGGATTCCTCAAGGAACAAAAGAATAGTAACCGTTACCCTGTGACCTATGACACAAGTCATGAGAGGTGACTAGAGGGTTGGGGTGAGAGTGGATACGTCATCCTGTAGACAACTTGCGCTGCAAATCCAACCCATCATGAATAAAGCTACAAACAGCTTGGCATGGGATGGTTGAGGGCCATTGCTCCAGTGGGACATGAAAGGCGGAGGAAGAAGGAAGAGGATTTCCATCGTTGGGCAATGGCTGGGAAACTTTCTGGGGCTGAAAGAATTATGTTTCCTGTGGGGAAGTGAATCAACTGAACTCAAAATTCATGTTTCCTACAATTTGTCTTTGCTGATAACAGTTCTATCATCTACACTGTCTGTTGATAACAGTTCTATTTTCTATACTGTCTGCTGATAATAGTTCTTTTACCTATACTGTCTGTTAATAACAGTTTGATTATCTATATTGTCTGTTGATCATAGTTCTAATATCTATACTGTCTGCTGATAACAGTTCTTTTATCTATAATGTCTGTTTATAACAGTTCTATTATTTATAATGTCTGTTGATAACAGTTCTATTATCTATAATGTCTGCTAATAACAGTTCTATTATCTATACTGTTTGCTGATAAGAGTTCTATTATCTATAATGTCTATTGAAAACAGTTCTTCTTCTTCTTCTTTGCGTTCATCCGGAGTGTTTTTTTCAGATGTGATTGCGGTGTGTCTCGTTAGGCACCCTTGGGTCGAAACCCTTAGGTCAACACATCCGACTTTTAGCGTGCATTTTTGACCAGGTTAGCATTCCTGGGAGACTCTCACTTTTGTGGTACCACAGTGGCGTCACTGGGGTTGGTGTCACCCAGTGCGGTAAACTCTTGGTGTCACCCCTCTAGACTTTCACCATGGTCTTCTTCCGAGTGTTCCTGTACCATATATAATCGCATATAGTAATGTTTGTAAAATAAGTCAAAAAGTTAATAAGGACATAAGAAAGAAAACAAATTGAACAATATAACTTCAATACTTCAGGTAAAACATAAATAAAGAACTTCGACAAACTCGGACAAAGTTACATTTTTGTTATTTAACATTAAAATTTCTAAAATTAACAATGAACGGTTATGAAACCCGACTAGACAGAGCTATGTCTGCTTTGTCAAATTTGCAATTTTTTTTATTTTGGTGTCACCCCTTGATGGTGTCACCCGGTGCGGCCCGCACCCCCTGCACCCCCCTAGTGACGCCCCTGTGGTACCATCCACCTCCCAGCTGGTCAAGTTGGAACAGTCGAAGACTTCACGGTCATATCCCTCAAAGGAAGGCAGGGACAATCCATAGCATTTTCCACCATCCTGGGTGGCTTCCATAATTGCAGAGCCGACACATAACGCTCTGGTGCTGGACTCACTGAGGGAATCGTCACGTCCTGCTCATGGCTGCTTTAATTCTTCACTTCAATATATTGGGCATTTCGTTCACCCCGGGCCGTTCTCGCACAAACCAGACAGGTCTGCAGACGGTATCCACTCAGCGAGTTTTCGGTTCAGACATGTGCTTGTCGTTGTGCCCGTCAGAGCTGTTCCAGGCATGATGGACATTCGGAAAACTACCTAGTTAGAGCTGTTACAAACAAGAGCGGCATTCGGAAACTAGGTAGTTAGAGCTGTTCCTAGCATGAGAGACATAAATGCGTAGTGCGAATTTTTATTTTGCCACCCGTAGGATGGCTCTTCCAACTTCAGCTGGCATTTTTAATGAGGTTAGCCTTCCTCGGGTTTCAAGGCAAGTTAGACTTATTGTTTAGATGTCGCCCACATCTCAGCTGGTCAAGATAGAACGGTCAAAGACACGGTTAACCCTCAAGGAAAGGCAGGGGCAGACCAAGGGCATTCCCTCGCTATCCAAGGAGGCATCCATAATCGCAGAGCCGGCACATATTGCTCTGAGACTGGGCTCACCCCAGGAATTGCCACGTCCTGCTCATGGCTGCTTTAGTTCCTCACTTCCATGTGCTGGGCATCTCGCATGCCACTGGTCGCTCAAGCACACACCAGGAACGGTCAGTCTGCGGGCGACATCCACTAGGTTAAGCTTTTGCTTTTGACTTCGGACCACACAATGGATTCGCTAGCCATGCATTCCATTTCTTTTTATTGAGACTTTTCCCCACCTTTTCATAACCATTTCATTTGACTGGGAACTTCTACCTTTTAGTACTCGCTCACAAGGTAGGCTACATGTGCTGCCGGCTCAGCACCTTACCTCCATGCAGCAGTGAGCGAAAAACGGCCAGGCCCTCTCATCTGGGGACCCCTCATATCCGCCAGCTGAGGGCCTTCGGACAAGTATCTGAACTGGGCAAGTAGCTTGCTCAGTATCTCACCTCTATTTTTTGGTAGGTGAGTATTGGCCCGGCTCTCACATCCGAGGGTTTAAAGCTTAGAGGCGTTCAGCCTCAACCCTCGACCGAGAGCCTTAGAGTATGTGTCCGGACCAAGAACTTCTGCCTTCGTGCGCCTGATTTAAAACTTTTGACTGCTATCCTCAGTCTACCTGCAGAGCAGCAGGTTGTGTCTCGCTTAGTCTGGCCCCTATCCCATAAGCTGTCCGATATGTAGTTTTCATCCATTGACAGCACATGGGGTCACTGGGACATGCAAGCTCCCCCACCACGGCAAGGTGGAGACACATCGGGGGAGGAAAACAGTTCTATTATCTATAACTATAATGTCTGCTGAAAACAGTTCTATTATCTATACTGTCTGTTAATAACAGTTCTATTATCTATATTTACATTTATGAGAATTTCTTGATACCTTGGAAACGTGATCAATCAATCAATCATGTGCCATGCCGGAAAGCGTGGGCGGTCATGACTCGCCATTTCAATCGATCACCAGCATCATGGATCAGCTCAGTGTTCCTGGCTTATCCATGCCATGTGGCCAAGCCATCCAGGTATTTTCCTCTCGGTCTTCCTCTTGGTCTCTTCCCTTCGATCTTGCCAGTTGTCACTAAGTTCTCCAATCCATTTCTTCTCATAACATGTCCAAAAAATACAATGAAACCTGATATGTACTTTGATATGTACTTTATGTGAAGGTGATATGTATTTTACATGTATTTGCTCAGTTATTTCTTCAGATATTGGGCAACGCTCCAAAAATGTACTTACATTGCAAGTTTCATTTACTCAAACATTATAAGTGCTGCAGATAATATGTCAGTCTACTGGACAGTTTTCATTTCTTCAACTAAACATTCTTCTTTCTTGAAAATCAAGCATATGTACAGCCAAACATAAACTGTACAAATGCTAGAAATCCCATAAACAATACACATGCCAGAAACCTCATAAATTATACACATGCCAGAAACTCCATAAACTATATGCGTGGCTAGAAACTCCATAAACAATACACATGCTAGAAACCCCATAAACTATATATATACTAGAAATTCCATAAACTATACATATGTCTGAAATCCCATAAATTATATACAAGGCAGAAATTACATAAACAATAAACATGACAGAATTTCCATAAACTATAGACATGCCAGGAACCATATAAACAATACACCTGCCAGAACCCCATAAACAATACACCTGCCAGGAACCCCATAAACAATACACCTGCCAGGAACCTCATAAACAATACACATGACAGGAACCCCATGAACAATACACATGACAGGAACCTCATAAACAATACACATGACAGGAACCCCATGAACAATACACATGACAGGAACCTCATAAACAATACACATGACAGGAACCCCATAAACAATACACCTGCCAGGAACCTCATAAACAATACACATGACAGGAACCCCATGAACAATACACATGACAGGAACCCCATAAACAATACACATGACAGGAACCTCATAAACAATACACATGACAGGAACCCCATGAACAATACACATGACAGGAACCTCATAAACAATACACATGACAGGAACCCATGAACAATACACATGACAGGAACCTCATAAACAATACACATGACAAGAACCCCATGAACAATACACATGACAGGAACCTCATAAACAATACACATGACAGGAACCCATGAACAATACACATGACAGGAACCTCATAAACAATACACATGACAGGAACCCCATGAACAATACACATGACAGGAACCCCATAAACAATACACATGACAGGAACCTCATAAACAATACACATGACAGGAACCCCATGAACAATACACATGACAGGAACCTCATAAACAATACACATGACAGGAACCCCATGAACAATACACATGACAGGAACCTCATAAACAATACACATGACAGGAACCCCATGAACAATACACATGACAGGAACCTCATAAACAATACACATGACAGGAACCCCATGAACAATACACATGACAGGAACCCCATGAACAATACACATGACAGGAACCCCATAAACAATACACATGACAGGAACCTCATAAACAATACACCTGCCAGGAACCTCATAAACAATACACATGACAGGAACCTCATAAACAATACACATGACAGGAACCCCATGAACAATACACATGACAGGAACCCCATAAACAATACACATGACAGGAACCCCATGAACAATACACATGACAGGAACCCCATGAACTATACACATGACAGGAACCTCATGAACTATACACATGACAGGAACCCCATAAACAATACACATGACAGGAACCTCATAAACAATACACATGACAGGAACCTCATAAACAATACACATGACAGGAACCCCATAAACAATACACATGACAGGAACCTCATGAACTATACACATGACAGGAACCCCATAAACAATACACATGACAGGAACCTCATGAACTATACACATGACAGGAACCTCATAAACAATACACATGACAGGAACCCCATAAACAATACACATGACAGGAACCCCATAAACAATACACATGACAGGAACCTCATAAACAATACACATGACAGGAACCTCATAAACAATACACATGACAGGAACCCCATAAACAATACACATGACAGGAACCTCATAAACAATACACATGACAGGAACCCCATAAACAATACACATGACAGGAACCTCATAAACAATACACATGACAGGAACCCCATAAACAATACACATGACAGGAACCTCATGAACTATACACATGACAGGAACCTCATAAACAATACACATGACAGGAACCCCATAAACAATACACATGACAGGAACCTCATAAACAATACACATGACAGGAACCCCATAAACAATACACCTGCCAGGAACCCCATAAACAATACACCTGCCAGGAACCCCATAAACAATACACCTGCCAGGAACCTCATAAACAATACACCTGCCAGGAACCCCATAAACAATACACCTGCCAGGAACCTCATAAACAATACACATGACAGGAACCTCATAAACAATACACATGACAGGAACCTCATAAACAATACACATGACAGGAACCTCATAAACAATACACATGACAGGAACCCCATAAACAATACACATGACAGGAACCTCATAAACAATACACATGACAGGAACCTCATAAACAATACACATGACAGGAACCTCATGAACTATACACATGACAGGAACCTCATAAACAATACACATGACAGGAACCTCATAAACAATACACATGACAGGAACCCCATAAACAATACACATGACAGGAACCTCATGAACTATACACATGACAGGACCCCCATAAACAATACACATGACAGGAACCTCATGAACTATACACATGACAGGAACCTCATAAACAATACACATGACAGGAACCCCATAAACAATACACATGACAGGAACCTCATGAACTATACACATGACAGGAACCTCATAAACAATACACATGACAGGAACCCCATAAACAATACACATGACAGGAACCTCATAAACAATACACATGACAGGAACCCCATAAACAATACACCTGCCAGGAACCCCATAAACAATACACCTGCCAGGAACCCCATAAACAATACACCTGCCAGGAACCTCATAAACAATACACCTGCCAGGAACCCCATAAACAATACACCTGCCAGGAACCTCATAAACAATACACATGACAGGAACCTCATAAACAATACACATGACAGGAACCTCATAAACAATACACATGACAGGAACCTCATAAACAATACACATGACAGGAACCCCATAAACAATACACATGACAGGAACCTCATAAACAATACACATGACAGGAACCTCATAAACAATACACATGACAGGAACCCCATAAACAATACACATGACAGGAACCTCATGAACTATACACATGACAGGAACCTCATAAACAATACACATGACAGGAACCTCATGAACTATACACATGACAGGAACCTCATAAACAATACACCTGCCAGGAACCCCATAAACAATACACCTGCCAGGAACCCCATAAACAATACACCTGCCAGGAACCTCATAAACAATACACCTGCCAGGAACCTCATAAACAATACACATGACAGGAACCACATAAACAATACACCTGCCAGGAACCTCATAAACAATACACATGACAGGAACCCCATGAACAATACACATGACAGGAACCCCATGAACTATACACATGACAGGAACCCCATGAACTATACACATGACAGGAACCCCATAAACAATACACATGACAGGAACCTCATAAACAATACACATGACAGGAACCTCATAAACAATACACATGACAGGAACCCCATGAACAATACACATGACAGGAACCCCATAAACAATACACATGACAGGAACCCCATGAACAATACACATGACAGGAACCTCATAAACAATACACATGACAGGAACCTCATAAACAATACACATGACAGGAACCTCATAAACAATACACATGACAGGAACCTCATAAACAATACACATGACAGGAACCTCATAAACAATACACATGACAGGAACCTCATAAACAATACACATGACAGGAACCCCATAAACAATACACATGACAGGAACCCCATAAACAATACACATGACAGGAACCCCATAAACAATACACATGACAGGAACCCCATGAACAATACACATGACAGGAACCTCATGAACAATACACATGACAGGAACCTCATAAACAATACACATGACAGGAACCTCATAAACAATACACATGACAGGAACCCCATAAACAATACACATGACAGGAACCCCATAAACAATACACATGACAGGAACCTCATGAACTATACACATGCCAGAACCCCATAAACTATACAAATATCAGAAGTCCCATAAACTAAAACATTCTGAAAGGAAATGAACACATATTTTGTATGAAAGTAATATTTAAGGTTTTCCTCATTGTGAATTTGAATAATGTTTTCGTCACTGTGAATTAGAATAATGACACAAACAATTTAGCGCACAATTTATTGCTTGGCATATTTCGCTGTGTCTAACGCTGCACAACAGTGTTAAGAACATGTATTATCATTGCACTACAGTGGTAATAACATGCATATCAGATTCACCTGCAACCTGCTCACCACTCACCTATCAGTTACTTTTCCTATAAGAAAACCTGACAATGTTGACACTGCTCCACTGTATGAAATGATGTACCCAATGGTCTTGGGGCTTGCTTCAAATTTCTCCTTCAGTACCAGCGTGAAATTGCCACGGAATATTATAACTGAAAAACCTACAGAAAAAAACAAAACAAATTAAACACGGGTTAACCCCTTAGAAGGCACAGAGGCCGAAAACGTCTTTACTACCGAACGGGCAAAATGTCTGAAAGCGTCCGTGACAACTAAGGGTTGAAAACACAACATCTTGAGACTTTGCAAGACTTCCCATTGTTTACATCCGGTTTTGCTGATAACGTGACAGCATGGGCGCCTTTTTCAAGTGTTTTCTTTATATTTGATCAGATTTTAAAAATAAATAGTTTTCAGGGTTTTCATGCTTTGTTTTTCATAATGGATTTTGACGATTCTTCAAGTGATAGTGGAGATTTCGCTGGGTTCAATTTAAGTGACATTGAAATGCACGAAGGTAACTATGAATCGGAGCTAGATATCAGTGTAAGCAGTGTACACACTTCGGATCTCTCAGACTTTGAAGAAAGTGATTCTTATTCTGAAAATGTGTTTGTAAATAGTGTATAGATGACTATCACAAACAATATGTTGTATTTTGTAAATATTTGTGTTCATGTGTGGTTTACTGGCAACATTGGATTATTTATTTCACATGTGAGTCAACTAATCTGCATTCATTTTCCTTCATTTTGATTTTTATTTTCACAAAAATCTGTTCACTAACACCTTAGATTTGATGTTTTTACTAACGTAACCCTAAATCTTACCGAAAGCCTGAAAAATCTTGCCCGTTCATAGTTAAAAGATGGAAAAACATGTGCCTTGTAAAGAGTTAAAGAATACTTCTTGTTATTAATTTCATAGCATTGCTATAACCAAACACGCATTATACAACCATGGGCATGTCAAGTCCACAACAAGGAAACAGATGAGTAATTCAAAACAATGTTTTCCCTTAGTGAATTTGAATAACGAAGACACAAACAATAGATTGCACGATTTATTGCCTGGCATATTTTGTTACATCTCGTCAGGTACATACTGCAGAAATCACACAACATAAACTAAAGTGATTAGATAAATCCTTCAAGCTGAAATATACACATATTCACACAGTAATTTCAAATTTCTACCACAGTAATTTTAAACTGACTATCATATCTTTCTGCTTGAACAGATGAGTAATATATATATATTAATGTAGAGATTTTCATGTAGCTGTATCGGTGTATGTTTGTTGTTTGTGTGCTGATGAAGGCTTTGGCTGCAACATCCATATGGTTACTTGTGATCGTATTCTAGTATAGCTTACCGATTGGCAAAGGTTAGTTTCATGTTCATGCCAGGCCATGCAGGTATACAAGGAAATGAGCAGGCTGACAGGCTTGCGGGTGTCCTAGGACATGAGCAGGCTGATAGGATTTGCAGGTAAGGCTACAGTGGAGGACAGACGAGCCATGGACCAGGCTGATATACTGAATGCTCTACAAGAATTAAGTCATTTGCGAGAACCAAGTGATGAATGTGAATCTACAACCATGGTCAGACTGCAAGAACAGCAAGTTAAAAGAGGTGTGGCCAAACAAGAACACTACGCAGGAAGCCAAAGAAGATGAAGAAACCAACACAGAACTGGTGTCATCTGTTGCTACACGCTGCGGGATTTGCTGAGGAGGGGATCCGAGCACTTATGGACTGATTGGCTCAATGTGCAATGAGGATGATCTGTCGACTAACTAACTATTTGGTGATTCATTCATTTCATTAGCACTGTGATTCTTATGATCAGAAGCCTTCTGTTGTGCTTCCTCCGTGGTGAAGCTCATATTATTAAACAAAAAATAGGCAAGAAGTCAATCCAAATAAATATTCTCAACATGAGGCTAAAACAATAATCCATGTATTCCCAATTAATTTGTGCACAAATGATGTACTGAAAATGTACAAGATTGTCAAAATAATACTTAATTATGTTAAAAGTTGTCCCACAGCACATACTACTGTTGGGGTGTGAAGAGTTAGGCCTTCACATATTCTAGGCCATGACATATGAGGTAGGGTGGCCAGTACCCTTCTTCATCACCTTTCCTTCCCAGGTAATTCTCCAAAAATTCTAAAAATGGTCTGGTTCCCATTTTTAATAGACTGGGTTGAGCCAAAGGACATACCGGTCAGAAAAAAATAATTCTGTATCTGCTGGGGATCAAACCAGGACAACTGACTTGGCAGACAAGGACTGTAACCACTGAGATATCATGCAAATTAAAGTAGAGTCCATCATGTGTCATGCCGGTAAGCATGGGCGGTCATGATTTGCCTTTTCATTCGATCACCAGAGTCGTAGATCAGCTTCGTCTCACATATTTAAAAAACCCTGACTGTCTACGTCTAATTTCTCCAATCAGTCTACAATTTTCATTTATCTCCTGCAGGACTTGGTCATTGACTTTTCTGTCCTTCCATGGCATTCCCCACAGTCTCCTCAGAAACCACATTTCCACAGCCGTCAGATGCCTGTCAACTCGACCGCTCATTGTCCACACTTTACATCCATACACAAGCACAGGCTCTTTGCAGCACCTCAACACTCTTTCTCCCGCAGCAAATGACATTTTTCCACTGGTCAAAATGTAGAGGACCCTTTAACATGTTTCAAGACACATTGGGTGTATTTATTTATTTGTATTTTTAATGGCCCATATCTATTATTACCAACACTTGCTGGGTGATATGGTCCTATCATGTTGGCCACCTTTACTTCAAAAGACATGGCCTGGTACCCACTTCTGGTGGGGTTAACCCGTGAGTGTAGGTCAATGTTTTAAACAACTTGAATCCACCCTGATACAGATCCAACCCATGACCGCTGGGTCAGCGTATGATATTATGGCTCTATTTAATTATGGACGGCTCCGTGGTGAAGACGTTACGGACGTAGTTAGTAATCCCGCATACCGCGCTCGAAATACAGCTGCTGGCGATTTGGCAGCATTTGCGTTGGTTTTTTTAATGAAATGGTACAGGTGCAGGTTGTTCAGAAAGCAATGCCAAACTTCTGAACATAAACTTGCCCAGGAATCATGAACAGCCAAAAAATGCTGGGGTTGACAGCTATGTCCTGTAAAGGATATGCTACTAAATAACTTAATTATGACTGATTATAAATCTTCATGCAGAAGAATAAAACACAGGTTTTTCCATTACACAATTCTATATCTGAGAAATGATGATGATTGTAGGAGCTGCAAGACGAGTTTCATGTCTGGCTAACAAAGGCAGGAACCGCAAGAAAACATGTTCACAAAATTCTCTTGACTTGTGAACAAGCTTTGATCAATGGCTAATGGCCAGTGAGTCAATCATGTAGTTGAGTTGAGTTGAGCTAAGAACTGACATCACTGCACTCAGGACATTCCTATATGTGCTCCGTCCCCTTGTTCAACAGCCAGCAAAGAGTCATACTACTAACAGTTCCCACTGCTGTCTGATTAAAAGTTCTCCTTGTTTTCTCTCTTGTTTTGAGATTCTTCCAGAACCCCTGGCAATCCCCCACAATATCATTCTTTCCCCATATGGTTTCTCAATCTGTTCCCCCACCTTCTCCACCTGGTCCCACAGGTGCTCAACCACCTCACCCTTGTCCTATAGGTAATCTAGCACCAAGAGGTTCATTCCCTGCCAGCCTATCAACCTGTTCATTCCTCCACACTCCCGCATGGCCAGGGCAAAATAGCCATAATAAGTCAAATATGTAAACGACCACAACACACCTGCAAAGAACTTGACAAGAAACAAATCCCAGAGCTCGGCCCAATCAAAGTCCCTGAACAATGTGACCAGGTGACTAAAGCTAAAGCTGACTTCATCATTGGCTGGTTTTTTCTGCATTAAGTTGTCGTCTTTCTTCAGAGCTATTTCTGTGTGATACCCATCTGCTTCCATGGTAGTATCATACCGGGCAGTCAACCAAATTAACACTGCCAGAATACATTAAACAGGGGAAATGACTCTGTACATGTACTAAAAGTAATAAATAATTGTAATAACTCTCTTAATATATATGACTGAAAACAGATCAGACATGTTCAGTATTATAGTGCGAGTACATATAAAGGGGGAAAGCTGTGTAATAACTAGAAAACAGATTAGACATGTTCAGTATTATAGTGTGAGTACATATAAAGGGGAAAGCCGTGTAATAGCTAGAAAACAGATTAGACATGTTCAGTGTTATAGTGTGAGTACATATAAAGGGGAAAGCCGTGTAATAGCTAGAAAACAGATCAGATATGTTCAGTGTTATAGTGTGAGTACTTATAAAGGGAAAAGCCATGTAATAGCAAGAAAACATATCAAACATGTTCATTGTGTTAGAAACATAATTGCCTGTCCATGCCATGTGACATTCATGATCTTGTACTGCCAATAATTTCGGATACCAATGTTTCTCTATGCCAAACTATCTAGCTCAGTGGTTCTGTAACAGTGAGGGAATTAGGTTAGAAGTAAAGAGTTAAGGAATGCTGCGCATTCCTTGACTAGGGGGAAAACCATAGTGAACGTGTGTGCACGAATGAAGAAGTGTATCTAGGAGAACACACACGTCACTTGGGGGCCAGCGAGATAGATGTCAACACCAAGAAGTGAGTCTCCATCATGTGTGCTGAAATAGAACGGTTCGGCAAATAAAGTATCTTTCTAACAACGCGAAGACTTGTGTGGTGCTGTACGATCACTGTTATAACCTGTGTGTATACTGTAACACAGGTTGATTTGGTGCCGTGACCAGGATTATTATGCAGAAAGTAAGTTTGGATATTTCAGGTCCTCATCCAAAAACATTATCGGGAAATGTATACCTACTACATATAGTTGATTCATATAGTCTTTGGCCAGAAGTGTATCCAATTCCAGACAAGAGTGCTGATTCAATTATAAATATGCTTTTACAAGAATTTATACCAAGGTTTGGGTGCCCACAAATAATACTTACAGACAATGGGAAAGAGTTTGTAAATAAAAAGTTTGAGAAATTGGTAAAAGATTGGAATATAAAACACATTAGGACTTCATATTACAGACCAACTTCTAATGCTAAAAATGAGAGACAACACAGAACACTATACAATGTTCTAGCGAAAAATGTAGAAGAACACAATATGGATTGGGATCTTTATTTGGGGATAGCATTAGCGGCGATACGTACACACGAAAATGAAGGAACAGGTTTCTCACCATTTTACTTAGTACATGGAAGAGAACCAATATTGCCAATTGATAATTTATTAAAACCTAGGAGAAAATATTTGGGGGAAGATTTTCAGGAAACAAGGTTGCAAGAGATGCATAAAGCACATGTAAGTTTAAGAAACAATGTAATTAAGGCTAGAGAAAGACAGAAGAAATACGCAAATAAAAATGCACACTTACAAGAGTTTAACGTAGGTGATAGGGTATATTATAAAAAACATAGAAAAAACTCTAAGTTTGATGCTCATTGGGTCCCGGGATACTATATTTTAGAAAAAAAAGGTCCAGTGTCGTATACTATTAAGAATCAAATTTCAGGGCATGTTGCACGTTCACATGTAGAACACTTAAGGCGGGATAATGAAGAAAGGGATGCAGAGAATAATAATAATAATTATTGTTCCGAAGAAATATTGTCAGGTGGACAGATTGTCAGACAATCGGTATATCCAATACCTATAGAGAATGGAAAACAAGTAACAACAGCATCTACTACAGCTGAACAAGAAGAAACGGTACCAAAAACAGTCATGACAGAGGAAAATAACGTGTATGACGATTATATTAGTGAAGAGTCAGTCAGGGAAAATATTGAACCTCCATTTATGAATACAAGACAGGCAGTAAAAAGAAAGTTGGATAGACAGAAAGAAAAAGAAATTAAGAGGCAAAGGAAACTTAGAGCGAATTCTTCGAGTGAGGAAGAGATGCCACTATTTGAAAATTTGTTGAGACGGCAAGACAGGAAAATTAGATTGGATTTAGAAAGGAAGAGATTAGCGGTTGCTAGTAATGGATATACAGATGGGGAACAAGAGATGGATGAAAAGTCAGAAACTGATGAAGAAGCTGATATGAAAGAAGATAGCTCTCCTCGAGAGGATAGCGACATTGATGTAGATATTGCAATTATAGAAAAAAATTTGAGGTTATTAAAGAAATGGAGAAGTGATAGATGAATAGAGTGATACAAGGTTCTGCAGATGGCAGATAGAAGAAGAAGTTGGACACGATATTTTTGTGTTTACAAAGAAGGTACTTGATGGAGTTTTTCTAAAACGGAAAATTATTATTGGGTACTCAGAAATTGGTCTTGAAATTTATAATGTATGTGTACATTGATTAATGTGTGGGGATAAATATGATGAGGGGATTGAAATGGTTTGCTCAATTGTTGGGACTTCAATTGTGTTTTATGAAATGTGAAAAATAAGTTAACTTAGATGGTTATTTTTACGATGTTTTGGCTTGATTGAGTTACCTTAAGTGTGTTTAAAATGATTATTACTTTGAAGTTCAGTTAGAAGATGAATTAAAGTAGTGTTTAGTGAAGTGACTCTATATGTAGTAATGGAGGGGTATGTTGTATTACATGTGGGGTATGCAATGTATATACAAGGTTTATAATAGGAGCTGGGTTGAACAGCGTTTAATGGAGAATATGGGGGGGAATGCCAGGTTGAGTTTTGGCATTTAAATAACTGCATATTGGAAGAAGAAGACTGTACTTAACAGTATAATAATAGTTAGGAAGTTTTTTGTTGTTGAAGGAATGGTAAACGGGAAATTGATGATCTGAATAATACAAAGGCTAGCAGTTTTGGATTAACATATTTTTTTGATAATAACAATTATTATTGACGGAAACTGAAGATAAATTTTGAAACTTTATTTTTTGATAAAGTTTTGAGAATGTATGGGAAGAGAAAGGTGATTACTTCTTACTTTCTTACTTTTTCCTTACTTTTATTAATTTCAGGTGCGCACCTACACAAATCTAATCTAGCTATTTTTTTCTGTCTATCCTAGAATACTGAGAGTGTGAGAATGTGAATAAGGGGGAAATAAAGGATAAGGGGAATATCTTCAGTTTTGTCAATCATAATTTAGATGGACATTTTAAAGTTAAAAGCGGTTCGCTTATCGGAGACTTTTGTATTGTGGGGAATTTTATGGAGAGTTTTGTAGAAAGTTTTCTAGAGAACTTTATAACGAGTTTTGTAGAGAGTTTCGATATTATTGTCTCTGGTTAGCAATTGGCTATGAGGAGATAGGAGAATTGAGTTAGGAAATATATGGAATTGTTGTTATTGTTGAATAGATATGTAAAGTTAACTAATTAAAAGTTGGGGTTGAGATTTTTTCAAGGAAAAATTCTCTTTGAAGAAGGGGAGGCATTGTAACAGTGAGGGAATTAGGTTAGAAGTAAAGAGTTAAGGAATGCTGCGCATTCCTTGACTAGGGGGAAAACCATAGTGAACGTGTGTGCACGAATGAAGAAGTGTATCTAGGAGAACACACACGTCACTTGGGGGCCAGCGAGATAGATGTCAACACCAAGAAGTGAGTCTCCATCATGTGTGCTGAAATAGAACGGTTCGGCAAATAAAGTATCTTTCTAACAACGCGAAGACTTGTGTGGTGCTGTACGATCACTGTTATAACCTGTGTGTATACTGTAACAGTTCTCAACCTTTTTTGGCCCATGCCCCCCTTTACCATATGTTCAGAACGTCATTCAACCCCTTTCGAATTTCCTACCTATAAAATCCCCCCCCCCCCCCCCCCCCCAGAACTATAAAATATAGAGGGAAAAAACAATATCAAGTAACTGGTTCTTATATTAATGCGATTTTGAAATAATCTTACCCCCCCCCCCCAACCCTAACATTCCTCGGGGGGGGGGGGGGGAAATTCCCAACCGGTTGCAACAAGCCGGAGAGTGAAGACGTGTTTTTGTATCTCTTACTTCTCGGATTATTATTACTGCTAGCTGAATCACCTATCATGGATTTTTATATCAATGTGCTCGTTGTGATTCTGAGGATGTGGTGAAATAGTTTTTAGATTAATACAAGTGTTTATTATCGCAAAAATGTGGGTTATATCTAATATTCATTTCGAGTGATAGTTGAACACTATTAAATTTCAACCAATCAAGTGCACGAGGCGTGTCAGATACAACCACGGGACCTCAAATTGCCCGCGGCGTGGCTAGATAACAATGCGATTGCTGCGTTCTTCAAGTTTAGTTAGTCGTAATATTATGCAATAATGTCAGGGGAAGGAGAGTGCTCCGTATTGGAAGTGAATGGTGAAAGGACTCGCTCAGGTTTACGATCGGCTGTCAATAAAACTTACACACTAAACAAAGAGAGGGCCGTGAAGAATAAGCTATCCAAGTGCATAAATCCCAACGGCCTAGTCGTCAAACACACCAACTCAGGACAGTGTGTTACTATTTCCTTCAACAACACACTCTATTATGAGGCATTCCGAACTTGCCTACTCAACTACTACAGGCTTGAACTAATTGAACACAGGCAAGATAAGCACGGGGCCCACGTTGAGGATCTGATTACGACGCCAGTGATTACGATACATTTGTACCGCAGTAGAAATAAACTCATGACACAGGGCAGTAATGAAAACATTAATTCCTGGCTAAAGTAGATTTTGTTGAACTTGAAAACTCGACACAGACATTCACCGAATCTACTCATACGATGAGTGTACATGACAACATCAACACGAGGCCTGCCAACCCACCAGCGCTCTTGGCTATTGAATACCCAATGGAGCGTATCCAAAACAACATAGAACCCAATGTTGACATTGTTGAAGAAGTACCTGCCTCAGATAACAATAGCATCTTAACTATCAATGGACATTCGTGCGACTGTAAACAGCGCATTGAGGAACTAGAACAATCACTAAAGGCGCTCATTGTCACTGTTTCAACCAACATTGAAGCAAACAACAAGATAAGCAGTGATTACAATGCTCTCAAGACAGAAGTCGCACTCCTGCGAGACGAAAATTTGCTGCTGAGAAATACAGTTCAAATCTTACAGAATGCGTCCTCTACAAACCAAACCGAAGAAGCATGTAATTCTCAAGCAACCGCTTCATCCTTGGGAAATCTTGGGGAAGCTCAATCCCACCCAGAACAGATAATCACTATGAAAACAACTCAACGCGCAGAGGAAGATAAAAAACAACAAACACCTCAATGTGCAGACGAAGATAAACAACAACAAGCAGTCTACCCCATTGACGTCAAAATAAGCAATAGGTTTGAAGTACTTCAAGAAAAGTCACCAGAAAACTTACAGTGCTTTAACATGCTGCAAACGGGCAAGACAAGCCAACAAGATACATCGGGAGAACCACATGGAGACATAAAGACTGCTGATAATCGGAAATGGATGAAACAACGGTCGAGACGTGCTGACAACCAACATGTACAGACAGCACGACCTGACTGTACACATATTATACTAGGCGATTCCTTAATGAAAGGTTTATACAGCGACAGGATGGCCACATCAGACAAAGACATTGTTTCAATAATCCCACTGCCTGGGGCTGGTGTAGACCGGCTAACAGACAAGATTAGCAGGTTGGCTGTTAATCATAGTGTCAGAAGGGCAAGCGTACATATTGGCATCACCGACACCATGAACAACCAACAAATCACAGGGTCTCAACTGCTGGCACTCTTGAACGGGATTACGTCACACTTTTCCTAACTCATCCATTTTCTTCTCCTCCATCATATCACCGAGTTATGGACACCAGCGCCGTCTAGCTGACATAAATAACAACATGTTGCAGAAGTTCTGTTCTCAAAACAAGATACAATTCATCAACAATACAGCATCATTCACTTCACAGGCTGGTGCACCAAAAAAGAGTCTTTACAAGGATCAAATACATTTATCTACATTGGGCACCAGTTTTCTCGCCAAGAATTTAAAATATCCAGAACGGACATACCATACATCCAATACGGGATCGCGCCGGACACTTTTAGCTACTCCTGAAACTCAAGCCAGACGACATACTCCCGTCACATCAAGTACAAATAGGACAGAAGTGTGCAGACCACTCATAACCACTGCACCTGAAATCCAAGCCAGACGGGACACTACCACAACACCAAGTCCGTTAAATACGTCGTCTTTCACACAGGAGGGTAATAATTACGAAGATATGATTCCTATTCTCCCCAGAAAGGATCCGACTCTCAGCAACAACGACGTGCCAGCACAACCTCCTGTTAGCCACCAACCAGAGGCTCTAGTTGGTAGTCATTACATACCCATGAGACATCATCAGTACCCATTTAATTGTAATCCAGAATGGTTGCACCTCACACGGTATAGCCCAGCTACACTTCGTCAAGCACTTATAATGTCGCTATACCAACAACCAACACAACCTGGTATTTACTAGCAACTTAGGACAAAGCTACACCGGATCTCGGTACAAGAAAGAGCCTCTCCTTAAACGTTTATCTGCATATTTGGTTATAACTTGATCTAGTAACGTATTAGGTTATAAGTTATTACAAACATTGACTGGTTTTGACTTTATATTAATTGATAGTACTTAGCTGTATAGCTTTTATAATAATTCTAATTGTGTTTTCACGGTGAGTGAGGGGGTCTTCACTGCTCTTCCTTACGGATCTGTGTACGTATTTTTATATATTTACAGAGATATTACTGTTTCTCTGTACTTTAGAGTGTGTTTTGTAATAAGGGACGTAAGTTGTATTCATTTTGTGTGTGTGTGTTTTGCTTTTAAACTTGTGATTACGCATTGTTGAAATGTCTAATAAGTACGAACACTGGCTCAGGAATAATGGGCTCAGAATCGGGCATGTAAACATATGCCATCTATTAGGGAAGCTGCCCGAACTATCACTTATACTTAATCAAAATTTTCACATGTTTGGCGTTAGCGAAAGTCGATTAAATGGCAACATCTCAGATGATGACATCGCTATCAGAGGTTTTAAAACCATTAGAAGAGATCCCTATCAGAAACAAGAGACGGGTATTGCAGTTTATATTTCCAACTCGCTTAACGCCCACCGCAGGCTAGACTTTGAAACCTGTGAGATTGAGTGTGTATGGATAGAGGTTAAACTTCAAAATCGCATACCGCTAGTAGTTGGCTATCTTTATCGAAACCCCAGTGCAGGAAATATCTGGTATGAAAAATTCACCACTATGATGGATGTAGTCTTTAGTAATGCTAGGGAAATAATATTGCTAGGTGACTTCAACATAGACGCTAACAAATCAAACAAAACATGGGAAAACATAATAGAGTCATATAATTTCCAACAGTTAGTCAAACAAGCCACTAGAATCACTAAATCATCTGCAACACTTATAGATCATATTTATACTACGTGTGCTGATAACATCACAGAATGTAGTGTACCTATCAATGCAATGAGCGATCACTATCCAGTATGTTGCACGTGGTCGAAAAGGGGCACCAAAACTCCCAAAGCACAAACATATAAGCATAAAATATAGAAATTACAAAAATTTCAATCGAGACGTCTTCTTACAAGATTTGGTCAACTCATCTCTAGATTATGTTTACCAGCTTCCTGACCCAGACGATGCTCTGGACCACTGGCTAAAGACCTTTCTAAGTATATTTGATAAACATGTTCCATTTAAGGAAGTTCGTGTTAAACATCACACAAAGCCCCCGTGGATCACACAGGAGGTAGTTGAACTTATGAGAGATCGCGACAGGGCTCACAAAAATAGAGATCTAACTATGTACCGTAGTCTGAGAAACAAAGTTCAATATGTTATTCGGAAGGAAAAGAAAAACTATTTTAAGAACATAGTAATAGATAAAACCAACACTAAAGATATATGGAAAGCAATTAATACCTTGACAAACAAACACAAATCATCACAATCATTACCATCAAATCAGGTTACATGTGATCAATTCAGTAGATACTTTCAGTCCGACATAAACCAACTGAAGGCTGCAATACCAGATGCGCCTCATGACATATCTTTATTATCATCATTCTGTGAGAACAAATGCTATGGACACATTTCCTCCAACATACCGCTAATGACGACAACTGAAGTATTTACTCATCTCCGTAATCTAAAAAACAATAACTCATCAGGACTAGATGGAATTAGTAGTCGGATCCTTCGCCATGCTGCACCGGCGATCTGCGAGTCACTAACTTTATATATAATCAATGTCTAACCAGAGGTCACTTCCCATCAGCCTTTAAAATCGCTAAAGTGTATCCTCATTTAAAAGCTGGTCCTCTAGACGATCGTCTCATGAGTAATTATAGACCAATTTCCATATTATCCTCATTATCCAAACCGCTAGAAAAGCACATCACAAAACAACACTAGATCACTTAGTTCGCCATAAACTGATAGTTGACAGCCAGTCAGGATTTCGGCCAAAATATTCTTGCCATACGGCACTAACAAACATGATAGAAAACTGGCATCAAAATATTAACAACAATACTCTATGTGGAGCGGTGTTTATAGACTTTAGGAAAGCATTCGATATGATAGATCATACTATTCTAATTAAAAAACTAGAAACAATGAAAGTAAGTTTTAATATAGTGACATTAATAAAATCATTCTTATTAGACAGAAAGCAAGTAGTATCACACAATAAAGTTTTATCTCAAGCCATTACCATTAATATTGGAGTACCTCAGGGGTCTATTCTTGGCCCTCTATTATTTGCCATTTATATAAATGATCTTCCATTAAATCTGTCGTCGTCCTGCGATCTATTTGCTGATGACTGCACAGTATATACAAACGCTGTTGATCGTAATGTGCTAGAATTATCCTTGCAACAGGAAATAAATAGTGTAGTTAACTGGAGTCATGCAAACCGCATGCAAATTAACATTACTAAAACAAAGTCTATGTTAATAGGAACCAGGCAAAGACTTCACACTCTAAACTCGCAGAGAACTCTTCAGCTGCACATTGGCAGCACGCCTGTAGAAAGTGTCACCGAGCACAAGACACTGGGTGTTATCATAGATCAAAATCTAACTTTTAACTCACATGTTCATGCTCTAGTTAAACAAATAGCCAAAAAAGTATACCAACTTGCCAAAATTAAAAATTTCCTTGACGAAAACACAAGAAAGATATTCTATACTTCTCATATACAAACACATATTGATTACTGCTCCACAGTCTGGGATGGATGCTCCAAATCAATAACAAAACGCCTATATTCACTCCAGAAAAGGGCAGTGCGTTTAATTAATGGTGAAAAGCTTACCGACAATTCTAACCTATATAAACGTCTCCGGTTACTGCCACTCCACAAGCGCCTGCTTTTTAATAAGACCAAACTAATTCACAAAATCCTATTTCAAAATGCTCCAAGCTACCTTTGGCCATTGTTTAAATATAACGCTAGACATAGCGAACGACTAAATATACTTCATGTCCCTAAACCTAGGATAGACTTATATAAAACAAGCTTAGCATACTCTGCCGCTCAGTTGTGGAACAATCTTCCACAAGAAATCAAAGACACCACCAATCATGATACATACATTCGCAACCTGTTTGAACACTACCTTAGTACAGACTACATGCCCCCATAACAAACAACACAAAAAAGACAATAATGGTAACTTATCTCAAACGACAACTAGCCAAAAAACATTCCCTTATGTATGGCACGTTACACCCTCCTTAGGTATTTATAATGCCCATGTTAAACACTGCCTCAGTGAGTCATTTGTTATTGATTATTTTTCATGCGTTTTAATGTTCTTTTGTTGTCAAAAGTTGCTTCATAAGTGATGTTGAATGAAAGAATGTATGAGAGGAAATAGAGAAGAAGGGCAGAATGTCAGACGGGCCTGCGTGCCCAATTCTTAACCCTTTGAAAATAAAGACTTATTATTATTATTATTATTATAGAGAGTAAGTTCCCTTGAAGCAAGATGGCGGGACATTTCTTCGTCCCGTAAAATGGAACGTGTTTTTTCTGAAATGTGTATGGATTAAGTGCTTTTTTCGTGGTGAAATGGAGTTCGGACCGTGCAACGGAGTTCGTGCACGCGCGTCCGGTCTTCTTTCGGCGTATCATCGGCGCCCGGTGGCGATAGTTAAGCCTAACATGACGGCCAGACGACCAGCTAGGACACAACGTGGTAAGAGGGCGGGCGCGCGCAGAAGGCGCTTAAAATGTGACAGATTGGGTATCGGAAATGTTCGAGTACTGTACTGGAACTGTGCATCATTTAGTCAACGCCGACCCATTCTTGAAAAACTACTCTACGGAAACGATATTGTAGTCTTGCAAGAAACACAGCTCACCGACGGAACAGTCAAAGTTGCGGGATTTCAGGGTTTCTTTAACAGGCGGCACCTCGGACAGGCCATTCTGGTCCGCGACAACATACTAGTGTCTGAGATCGATATGTCCGCCTGGAACAGCGATGCCCTGCAAGTGCAGGCATTAAGAATAATGACACCAGTGCAGCTTGTAATCGTTAACGTCTATGCGCGAAATGGGAAGGTCGACGTGCGACAATGGCAGAGTTTGTTCGATATGGATGAAAGGCATATCATCTACTGCGGGGACTTCAATGCCAGAGGCAGTCAATGGGGGAACTGCATCACCAATAGACAGGGAGAAGATTTGGAGGACGCCCTGGCATCTGCTGCCCTAATCTGTCTGAATGATGGGAAGGTCACTAGAATGGCCACTCGACCAGGCGACTCTGACAGCATCATTGACTTGGCTCTGGTGTCGCCCACCATCGCACCAAGGTGCCGGTGGGGCACACTGGGATACCACGATAGTGACCACTACCCTTGTGTCATCCTGATCAAGAAAGACGGGGCCATGAGTCAAAGAAACAAGACCAATGCCTTCCCGTACGACACCACTGGTCAAGACGCCATAAGCAAGATCAGAAGAAGGAAACTAACTTCCTCCCGTAGGAGACAAGAAAGATGGCTGCAGCCACCATGGTGGAATGGAGAGGTCGAGAAGGTGTGGCTGGGAAAGAGGCAGGCTGTCAAAGACTGGCAAAAGGCCAGAAAGGCTAACATGCCACAGGTTGAGTTGGCGAACCTGAAGACTGAGGTCGTTAGGACGACGACTTTATTCAAATCCTGCGCCAAACAGGCCAAGGCCGACAAATGGGACGAGTTCTGCAGGAAGGTGTGCTCCGAGCAATCTCTTACGACATTCTGGCGCCTCCACAAGAGCATGAACGGTGCTGCACAACGTAGGGGTATACCAGACTTTCAAGGCACAGACCTCGCATGGAAAAAGTCGGATGCGGATAAAGGTAAGGCCCTTCTTGCACGCTACATAGAACAGACTGACCAGAAAGACGAGCCCGCCAGACATAGGACCACAACAACACTCTCTCAGTTGTGCGAGGGGGTCGGGACAGACGAAGAATGGACAATCACAGTTGACATATTGCGTGCAATGCTCAAGAAATCACCTAACACCGCCCCAGGCCCAGACGGCATCCGATATGGTGACCTAATGGTGATATCAGATGATGACATGGAAGAACTGGCCAGAGAATTCAACACCAGTATCCAGAGGGGTCAGGTCAAAGAAGAATGGCTACACAGCTACTTGCTGCCGCTGCCAAAACCGAACAAAGACCACTCCAAGATAAGCGGCTACAGAATCATTACGATGCAGAATACTGTTGGCAAGCTACTGGAGAAAATTGTAGCACACAGACTTGCTTGGGACTTGGAACAGCTCGGCTGCTTCCCGCCCACACTTGGAGGATACAGACGCAACAAAGAGTCATGGCTGAATGTGGCGGTCTTTGCTCAAGATGTTTACGAAGGATTTCAGGTCAGAGAAGAGACATGTGCGGCCGCCATAGACTTAGAGGACGCATATAACAGAGTATCTTTCGAGCACTTGATGCAAACCCTCCTCAGACTGAAAGTGCACCCTCACCTTGTACGATGGATAGCTGCAGTTCTACTCCAAAGGAAGGTGGTGCTAAGATGCGGGAGTTGGTCTTCTGAGCCGATAACGATATGTCCAGGATTGCCACAGGGTTCACCACTGTCACCAGTACTATTCAACGTGTATACGGTGCCGATCACTGAACAACAGTTGGATGGGAGGGGTAGGACTCTATCATTCGTTGACGACATCCTCGTGTATCGACAGGGTCGAGATAGACAGGCGGTTGCCAACTATATGCAGGGCGAACTAGATCGAATTTCCTCATGGTGTGCTGATGCCGATGCCCTTGTCAACCCTGCAAAGGCAACGGTTACATGGTTCTCACTAAACAACCATATTGTGAAAACAGACCTGCCGGCAGTTAGAATGGATGGGAGCATTCTGAGTAGAACCCAGTCAATGACATATCTTGGCGTGAGGCTTGATCGTAGCCTGTCCTTCAAAGATCATGTCGACTATGTCATAACGAAGGCTCGAAAAGGTTTGGCAGCAATGAGAGTCATGGCGACTGCCAATATCGAGCAAAGACTGCTATTACTTCTGTTCCAAGGACTTGTGCTTTCACGCATCGAGTATGCCCTGGCCATCCTCACTGTCAGCCCTACACAGATTGGAAGACTTGAAAAGGTACAAAACGAAGCCATGCGCATCATTTTGGGCTGCACGAGAGACACCAGCTGTGTAGCAATGAGATACCTCCTTGACTTCCCGACAATGGAACACAGGATCAAGATCTGGAGAGCTCGTGCATACTTAAAAATAAGTGCAGATGAGCAGCACCCTCTGCATGACGCTGTATTCAGAGAAAAGGGTGACAGGCTAAAGAGGGGCAAATCATGGATGGGTCGGGCGGAAGATGTCGTCGGACAGGTCTGCAGTCTTACCAGTATCAACCCCGGCAAGGAATGGGTGCCGGTGCCTCCAGCTTTTAAGTGTACCTTCTCCTGCATTATCACACTCGACAGACGGTGCAGAGAGCAGAACCCTGCCGCTGTCAATGCAGAGGTTAACGCGCTCATCTATGATCACTCAGATAGCCCCGAAGTGCTCATCTATACAGATGGATCTGTTGTAAAGCAGCAGAGAAGTGCGTGGGCATTTACAGCCCGTTCAGCGGGCCGAACCGTTCAAGAATCCAGTGGTGCCCACTCTATGACCACGAGCAGCATGACGATGGAGGTGATGGCAGTTACACAGGCTTTCATATGGCTGGAATCACAGCATTATACCAACGTGTGTGTACTAAGTGATTCAATGAGCATGATTCAGAAGGTCGAAGCTGGATCTGTACGTAGACAGTGGACTGAGTCGCTGCGGAAGTCTGTTGTCCGCAAAGTCACCTTCATCTTCGTCCCGGGACATGCGGGAGTCGAGGGAAATGAACGAGCTGATAAATTGGCTGGCTCTGCACCCCCTGTAGATGGCCAGCCCATGGATCGTGCCGATGTCATTAACGCCCTTAAAGATATGGCGAGAACAGAGGATTTTGACGCCAGTGATTCCACATCGCTTTCCAGGATGAAAGACCTGGGAGTAAGAATCGGCACAGCCAGACGCGAGAAGTACATCGGGAAAACAAAGCGCCTCGTCAACCAACACAGAACTGGCACTATTAGCCACCGGACGCTGATGCATATGCTGGGGGGAGGATCTGAGCACCTATGGACATGTCCGGAGTGCAACGAAGATACCCCAACTGATAACTGATAACTGATAACTGAATTATTATTATTATTATTTCTATCCACCCACAGTGTTCTCATGTTTCTTCTATAAAACCACACTTGTAAGACTTCAACTTTTCACTCCAGTATAATTTTTACAACAGTTCTTCTGTCTTTTAATATTTAACTTGATTCTTGTTTTATTTTTTCCAACAACTCTCTTTTCAGTCCCCCCCACTCTAGAACACCTGTATTTGACTTTTGTTTTCATGAAATATGCCATATTCTTTTGCATATCCACAAGTCCAGGGCTAAAATTTGACTTATCAATTACTTGTTGATGTGGCAACCCTCAATGCCCATTCCTTAATCTGAATGTGTGTAAAATATATATTGTAGTACAATCTTACCTGCATTTGCCATGAAAACAAGCCCTGCTGCCAATATTGTTGTACAATCTTACCTGCATTTGCCATGAAAACAAGCCCTGCTGCCAATATTGTTGTACAATCTTACCTGCATTTGCCATGAAAACAAGCCCTGCTGCCAATGCCGCCAGGCTAAAGCTAATCTCCGCCAGATGTCCTCCAATGATGGGGCCCACAACAAAACCAATGTTAGAAAAGGAGTTAAAGTTTCCCAGCAGAGCAGAACGTTCGTGGTCAGATCCGATGTCGGCCAGGAATGCTTTAGTAATGGTCTGACTGTGTTTGAAACAACCTGTGGATGCAACAAAGATCTTTAAGTAAGTAAAACTGTACACAGAATGACTAAAACAATTACTGATTAACTACACACATTCATTAAGCGATGTCTACATAGAATAGGACAAAATTATAAGACAGAATCACTAATGTGGAGTTTATCGAGAAAACTGGAAACCACCAAATCTAGAGACGAGGAGAAGCTGACGCACGATAGGAGACACAATAAGAACGTTCAATAACATTACAACTAGAAAGTCCTTGCTCTAGAACTCACAGGACAAGTGAAACAGAGGGAGATGTAAAGACACATGGAGAAGAGAATTAGAGACAGAGATGAAAAATAGAGGGAGTATATGGGGAGAGCTGCAAGATTTAACAAACGATAGGATGGTTTAGCCGGGGTCGATTGAGAGCTATGCTTCAATGGAGGGTAAAGGGCAGTAGAAGAAGAAAACTGTAAGCAGGCTGATCTATTTTTCATCACATCACTTATTCGATCTATGATCCGTTTAAATGTGGACGATGGCTTTGGGTCCAGACTTTCTATTGAGTGTAAAGGGAAAGGGTGTTCCAGGGTCAGGGAATGTTTCATCTGAAGCCATTTGTATTAACCCCTGGCAAATCTTTGGGGGTTATCATGGCGAATGGATAAGAGCATTCGCTCTCAAAAAACATCCAGTGTGCTGATGCCAAGGTAGCGGATTCAACCCCTACATCGGCACGTTAGACTAAAATGCTGACTTCTTATCCTTGTATTTGGGGATGTAAATTACAAGTACCCCAGAAGGTGAAGTGGGTTTGCCTGATGGTGAGGGACACTGGTAACAGGGGAAGGTAATTCACTTGCAAAATCGATCCAGTGCACTAGAAGCAGCAGCATGCATATGGACTATGCTTGAGTTCAAAGAGTGTAAATGCATAACACAATCTGAGGCCAAATTTGTGACCTGGGCTGTGCTGTGTTTATGAATTATCTGCTTATATACATAACATCTGTATCATTGATGGTATATGTCAGCAAGTTTCTCCCAGGCTGAGGAATAAAGGTCTGGGCTGTGCTATGTTTATGAATTATCTGCTTATCTGCTTATATACATAAAATCTGTATCATTGATGGTATATGTCAGCAAGTTTTTCCCAGGCTGAGGATAAAGGTCGTTTGCCCAGGCAGTAGCTACCCACTGTACAGGCTAGGATTTGTAATAAATCCTTGAGCCTTACCGAGGATTGAACATTTGTCTGTCAGGGAAAGCTTGCCGGTCAACACATGTTAGAAAGACGATGAATGTGTTGGCTGAAAGAAGCAAATATCGCAGCACGTCTGTAAACAGGCACAATGCAAGTATGTCCAAAGCAACAAGAAAATATTTGGCAAAGAAGACAGAGACAAAGCAGCAGCAGCAGCTGAAGAAGAAGAAGGAGAAGAAGAAGAAGAAGAAGAAGAAGAAGAAGAAGAAGAAGAAGAAGAAGAAGAAGAAGAAGAAGAAGAAGAAGAAGAAGAAGAAGAAGAAGAAAAAGAAGAAGACATGTCCCATAATCTGTGAGGTGAACACTCTAACTCCTTGGCCACCTCAATCAATCAAATGCCTTTATCACAACGAAGGTTTGCTGAAATGATCCTTTAACCTTATTTTTATATCATGCTTTGGTGATAAATCTGTACTTCTATTGTTCGTCTATCTCCCTCTTGCCCAGCAGCCTTCATATTTGCCCTAGTACCATATTTGCCATTTAATGTGGCCAAAATATAAGATTTGTCTCTTTTTAGAATTTCTTCCTTTGACTCCTTTTTAATTCCGAGCATTTTTAGGACCTCCATATTAACTTACTTTTCTGTAGAGCCATCATCATCTTGTACAAGGCCCTTTGCAGAACATCGCTCTCATCACAGCCCATCAAGAAGATTCTCAATCCCGAGCCAGTTCCCCTGCCTCACACATTTTCATGCACAAGATGTCTGCCATGTCCTGTGTCCTTCTTCATACCGATCAAACCCAGCTTCTTCTCCCTAGAACCATGCCTTCCATCATTGTTTCCACAAACCACCCATGCCTTCCATCACTGTTTCCACAAACCACTGATGCCTTCCATCACTGTTTCCACAAACCACCCACGCCTTCCATCACTGTTTCCACAAACCACCCATGCCTTCCATCACTGTTTCCACAAACCACCCATGCCTTCCATCACTGTTTCCACAAACCACCCATGCCTTCCATCACTGTTTCCACAAACCACCGATGCCTTCCATCACTGTTTCCACAAACCACCCATGCCTTCCATCACTGTTTCCACAAAGCACCGATGCCTTCCATCACTGTTTCCACAAACCACCCATGCCTTCCATCACTGTTTCCACAAACCACTGATGCCTTCCATCACTGTTTCCACAAACCACCCATGCCTTCCATCACTGTTTCCACAAACCTCCCATGCCTTCTCACTGTTTCCACAAACCACCCATGCCTTCTCACTGTTTTCACAAACCACCCATGCCTTCTATCACTGTTTCCACAAACCACCCATGCCTTCCATCACTGTTTCCACAAACCACCCATGCCTTCCATCACTGTTTCCACAAACCACTGATGCCTTCCATCACTGTTTCCACAAACCACCCATGCCTTCCATCACTGTTTCCACAAACCACAGATGCCTTCCATCACTGTTTCCACAAACCACCCATGCCTTTCATCACTGTTTCCACAAACCACCCATGCCTTCCATCACTGTTTCCACAAACCACCCATGCCTTCCATCACTGTTTCCACAAACCACCGATGCCTTCCATCACTGTTTCCACAAACCACCCATGCCTTCCATCACTGTTTCCACAAACCACTGATGCCTTCCATCACTGTTTCCACAAACCACCCATGCCTTCCATCACTGTTTCCACAAACCTCCCATGCCTTCTCACTGTTTCCACAAACCACCCATGCCTTCTCACTGTTTTCACAAACCACCCATGCCTTCTATCACTGTTTCCACAAACCACCCTGCCTTCCATCACTGTTTCCACAA
This sequence comes from Cepaea nemoralis, assembly GCA_014155875.1. Lineage (NCBI taxonomy): Eukaryota > Metazoa > Mollusca > Gastropoda > Stylommatophora > Helicidae > Cepaea > Cepaea nemoralis. Next base: position 48,475 of record JACEFZ010019456.1, read on the forward strand.
ACCACCCATGCCTTCCATCACTGTTTCCACAAACCGCTGATGCCTTCCATCACTGTTTCCACAAACCACCCATGCCTTCCATCACTGTTTCCACAAACCACAGATGCCTTCCATCACTGTTTCCACAAACCACTGATGCCTTTCATCACTGTTTCCACAAACCACCCATGCCTTCCATCACTGTTTCCACAAACCACCGATGCCTTCCATCACTGTTTCCACAAACCACCGATGCCTTCCATCACTGTTTCCACAAACCACCCATGCCTTCCATCACTGTTTCCACAACCACTGATGCCTTCCATCACTGTTTCCACAAACCACCCATGCCTTCCATCACTGTTTCCACAAACCTCCCATGCCTTCTCACTGTTTCCACAAACCACCCATGCCTTCTCACTGTTTTCACAAACCACTCATGCCTTCTATCACTGTTTCCACAAACCACCCATGCCTTCCATCACTGTTTCCACAAACCACCCATGCCTTCCATCACTGTTTCCACAAACCACTGATGCCTTCCATCACTGTTTCCACAAACCACCCATGCCTTCCATCACTGTTTCCACAAACCACAGATGCCTTCCATCACTGTTTCCACAAACCACCCATGCCTTCCATCACTGTTTCCACAAACCACCCATGCCTTCCATCACTGTTTCCACAAACCTCCCATGCCTTCTCACTGTTTCCACAAACCACCCATGCCTTCTCACTGTTTCCACAAACCACCCATGCCTTTCATCACTGTTTCCACAAACCACCCATGCCTTCCATCACTGTTTCCACAAACCACCCATGCCTTCCATCACTGTTTCCACAAACCACTGATGCCTTCCATCACTGTTTCCACAAACCACTCATGCCTTCCATCACTGTTTCCACAAACCACTGATGCCTTCCATCACTGTTTCCACAAACCACCCATGCCTTCCATCACTGTTTCCACAAACCACCCATGCCTTCCATCACTGTTTCCACAAACCACCCATGCCTTCCATCACTGCTTCCTTCGATATTCAAAGCTAATAGAATGTCAGTATTTTTCTACTTCATCCACAGTACCCTACAATTATTTCTATATATTTAAGTTTAAATGCCTTGATTTTCTTCTTTAGAGATTGCAAAACATGCCAGGACTCACATCTGTATGTTGCCACAGAAAAGATGCATGTTCTCAAAAATGTTTCTGTAGTGTAGCCACTGTAATTATCTTTCCTTTTTCTGTTCACCCCACCTCGTGATCTTCTTCTTCAGCTCTTTATCCTCCATTGGCGCATAGGCTCCAAGTCGTTCTATCATTCGCTGTCTCCATCAATGTTCTCCGCACATTATTTGTCTCTGTCTCTAATCCTCTTCTCCATATGCTGTTAGGTCTTCTTCTACCAAGTGTTTGTAAAGTCTCACTACACTTTGTATGTAGAACAAATTTGAAAAAAAATTCTTTCTTCCGTTGATAACACCATTTTGTTTGGAGTGCAAAGAATTTCTCCAGCAGACGACAGCCATTCACTGCATATTGCTTCATGATGGACTGTGGAGCACATTTTTTGATGACATCATGTACTTTATTTTTCAAATTTGTTCTACATACAAAGTGTAGTGAGGCTTTACAAACACCCTGTATATCGTTCGTCTACATCAGTGACTTAGGGGTAGTGAATTCTATTTCACAATCCCACATACCGGATTCAAAGTCAGCTGACCACTTCACATTGATTGTCACAATGGTATGAGCTTTGGCTGTTCAGAAAGTAATGGCAAATGACTGAAAGTAAAATTGCCTAGATGATTACAAACAGTAAATAAAATGCTGATTGTGACACCCTGCAAAGATCATATAACCAACGTTAACTATTTTGTTTGCCTTTCCAGTCAAAGAGTGTTCTAGCTAGGTCATAGTTAGGGTAAATCTACTCTAGCAAGTTAGGGTAAATCTACTCTAGCAAGTTAGGGTAAATCTACTCTAGCAAGTTAGGGTAAATCTACTGTAGCAAGGTATCATAAATTTACTCTAGCAAATTAATACAGTATACACGTTACAGGTTTATAATAATGTTCTAAAGCATAAAACAGAATGAATTAAATAATAAAAGCGTTGAGCAACTTAATATACCTAAAGCAAAACGTCCAGCAAACAACACAACCAATGAGGAATGAAAGTCCAAGTATAGAGTAACCACATCCCTGACAAGAATAAACAAACCAACAAGCTGAACTGCCTTCCTACTTGGTCACTCCACTTTCCCTGGAAAACAAGAACAGCAGAGCAATATTTACTGATAACACTATATTTAGTAACCATGATCTATTCCTATGAGAGCAATGGCTTTAAAACAAGTCCTGTAGCACAAACCTGCTTGAGAATGTAAAGTATCAGGATCATCCCATTTCTCTGTGCCTTTGTCAACTGCTGTAGGATGTTAAACATGCACTACTTGTGCATGGGACCTTCAGTTTTTTGCTCTTATCTGAACAGGCTAGGTATCTAATCTCACTACTCAAGAGATAAGGAGGTTGTGTGTTATCATTAGATATGGATAGTTCTTGACAAAATTTCCAACACTATGCTGCACTTAGTCGTGAATTTTTTGGACACGTTATGAGAAATAAATGACCGTAGACCCCGAGGTAGACCAAGAAGACGGTGGAGAGATAATATATATACAGATCTACAAGCACATTGGAATCAACGACTGGCAAGAGAAGATCAACCAGAAAGACGAATGGAGACGGATTGTATCTGCAGCAAAGAACCTCAATGGCTTGGAACGCTGAAGAAAAAGAGAAGAAAAAATTATGAGAAGAAATAAACTGGAGAACTTGGTGACAACTGGCAAGACTGAGGGAAAAAGAACAAGGGGAAGGCAGAGAAGTAAATACCTGATGGCTTGATCATATGGTATGGTCGAGACAACAACACAGAGCTGATCCACGACTCAGGGTGATCGTGTAAGATGGCGAAACATGACATGTTTATCGGCCTGGCACATAATGATGATGATGATGCTGAACTTATGAAGCCCAAGATGAACACATAACTTCTCAGCTGTGGCTTTCCCCTTTCATCTACAAATTCAATACTGGGCATGGTACCTATTTTCGAGGGGGCTTCAAATGAAAACCTTAAAAGTGCGATAGAAATTATAATGACCATGCCAATGTCTTGTAACCTGTCAGTATTGTTATTAAGGATGTCAAGTATTTTAAGCACATGGCATCATGGTGCAGACAGATATGGTATCATCATAAGGACAGTTTAAAGATGGCTGCCCCACTTTTGACATGTACCAAAGAGGAGCAGCATTCTGTTATCCATGTTTTGATCAGTGAAGGGGCGAAACCTATAGAAATTCATCGGCGAATGAAGGTCCAGTATGGTGATGCATGCATGTCAGTCCAGCAAGTGTATGAGTGGAGTAGGAAGTTTCACAACGGCGTTACTTCTGTGACAAACTGTTCATAATTGGGTCAGGCACACAGAGTAGTGAACCCAGAGTCGATTTTTCTATCCGAATCCAAGCACTTTATTGGCACTGGAGGACTTGCATCGAAAGCAAATTTTGGCGAAAGGGTTACAGATGCAATTCACAATACCACATACCGAGATCGAAATACAGCTACTGGCGATTTGGTAGCAGTCCACCTTGCGTTGGTTATCATAAAATAGTAAACTTGCCAAGAAATCACAAACAAATTCTGGGGTTGACTGCAACATCATATAAAGGATATGCAACAAACTTTACCAAACATATTCAAGAACAGAAGAACTAACCGCCTAGCCCATGTGTTGTCCAGATTATCAAGCGACAACAGATATTAACTTCTCATACTTTTATTAGCATCATTATATATGTTTTTTAAAACAATGAAGTTTAACTGTAAAATAACTGTCATTTACTGCCAATATAGTACTTTGTGGTGAATGGCAGGGGAATCTTGAGCCTGAGGAATTAAGGCTGCCTGGCTAGTGCAGTCACTGCGAACTGTGCAGGTTAGAGTTGTCTTTTTTCCCCCAAAAGAAAAAAACTCCACACCTTACAGAGGATTCAAACCCGGGTCACCCGAAGGAGAATCCGGTATTCTAGCCACTCGGCTAGCTGCTGCTGAAGTTTAATAAAATTAAAAACAAAACAATTGAAATCATCAACCTCCCCCGATGTGTCTCCACCTTGACGTGGTGGGGGAGCTTGCGTGTCCCATCGACCCCATTTGCTTGCCGATGGGTGAAAAACTACATATCGAACAGCTTATGGGATAGGGACCAGACCAAGAGAGACACAACCTGCTGCTCTGCAGGTTAGACTGAGGATAGCAGTCAAAAATTTAAATCAGGCGCACGAAGGGAAAAGATTTGGTCCGGACAATACTCTAAGGCTCTCTGTCGAGGGTTGAGGCTGAACGCCTCTAAGCCACAAACCCTCGGATCTGAGAGCCGGGCCTATACCCACCCTCCGAAAAATAGAGGTGAGATACTGTGCAAGCTACATGCCCAGTTCTGATACTTGTTCAAAGGCTCTCAGCTGGGGATATGAGGGATTCCCGGAAGAGAGGGCCTGGCCGTTTCTCGTTCACTGCTGCACGGAGGTAAGGTGCTGAGCCGGCAGCACATGTAGCCTACCTCTTGAGCGAGTACAAAAAAGTCAGAAGTGCCCCAGTCGAATGGAATGGTTACGAAAACTGTATCTAACTCATAGAGAGTGTAGACAAAAGTGGAAAAAACGTCTCAATAACATGAAATGGAACGCACGGCTAGCGAACCCATTACGTGGTCCGAAGTCAAAAGCAAAGCTTACCGAGTGGATGACGCCCACAGTCTGACCGATCCTGGTGTGTGCTTGGGCGGCCAGTGGCAATCGAGATACCCAACACATGGAAGTGAGGAACTAAAGCAGCCATGAGCAGGACGTGGCAACTCCTCGGGTGTGCCCAGTCTCAGAGCAATATGTGCCGGCTCTGCAAGTATGGGAGCCTCCTTGGATAGCGAGAGAATGCCCATGATCTGCCCCTGCCTTCCCTTGAGGGTTGACCATGATGTCGTTGACCGTTCTATCCTGACCAGCTGAGATGTGGGCGGCATCACAACAATAAGTCTAACGTGCCTCGAAACCCGAGGAAGGCTAACCTCATTAAAAAATGCCCGCCGAAGCCGGAAGTGCTGGCCTACGGGTGGCAAAATAAAAACTGGCACTACGCATTTACGTCCGAGTGAAATGTCTCGTCCGAATGTCTCTCGTGCTAGGAACAGCTCTGACTACCTAGTTTCCGATTGCCGCTCTTGCTCGGAACAGTTCTGACTAGGTAGTTTTCCGAATGTCCGCCGTGCCTGGAACAGCTCTGAAGGGCGCAAGGACAATCACATGTCCGAAAACTCGCTGAGTGGATACCATCTGCAGACTTGTCTGGTTTGTGCAGGAACGGCCAGGGCGAACGAAATGCCCAATATATTGAAGTGAGGAATCAAAGCAGCCATGAGCAGGACGTGACGATTCCCTCGGTAAGCCCAGCATCAGGGCGCTATGTGTCAGCCCTGCAACCATGGAAGCAACCTTGGATGGCGGAAAATGCTATGGACTGTCCCTGCCTTCCTTTGAGGGATGACCGTTGTCTTCGACCGTTCCAACTTGGCCAGCGGTGTAGCAAATGGCAACACAAAAGTGAGAGTCTCCCAGGAATGCTACCTGGTCAAAAAAGCACGCTAAAGTCGATGTGTTGGCCTACGGGTTTCGGCCCAAGGGCGCATAACAGACACACCGCAATCACATCTGAAAAAACACTCCGGATGAACGAAAAGAAGAAGAAGAAGAAGAAATCATCAACAGTCAAAACTTCAGGATATTTTATTATTATATTCTATAAATGTATCATAACTATTGGGTAAACATATATATACTATACATCATCTTACACTAAACAATACTTCCACCGGAAACTGAATCCACTACCAGAGGGTTGGTAAAGTCTGGGTTTACCACCACGTTAACACAACTTCAATGTTTTCATATTGACAAAATTATTACATTTTTCAGAGGTTATAAAAACATACCACCACTGGACTGCTCACAAGCTGAATTCCACCATACACTGACCCTGTAAAATGGGACAGAAGTCATGGTTGCATTAATGTTTTCACAAAATAATGTTGCCACAAACAACAATGGCAATGACATTCTATGTGACTTAACTGATCGTTAACTGTGTCCAGCGCCTCATGCAACGGGTGATCTGTGTCTGCAGCTACTCTGAGGTATGCCTTCACCTGCATCACCTTGAGCCTACCTACAACAATCGGCAAACCAAGGATGTAACGCATACACACTACTGGAGTGCCTCTGGTGCATAGCTTCGTTCTGTATGCGCTCTAACTTCACCAGCTGACTCTTTGAGACAGTGAGCAGTCCTAGTCCATAATCAATCACTGAAAGGATCAAGTGCTTGCATAGTGTGAAAAGCATTTTCTGCTCTGTGTCCATTGCAGCCATACTTTTAAGTGCATTGAGTCCCTTTTGAGATCTTGTCACAACCGTCTCCACATGGTCCTTGAAGGACAGGCTTCTGTTAAATGTGATTCCCAGATATTTCTGTTTGTTCTCTCTTTTGACGTTTCTACCATCTATCGTGAGACTTGGGACATCAGCACTCACAATCCTGTTGTCCAGAGAGCACCACAAAACAGCCGCCTTTTCCGGGTGGATGACAGCACTCATTTCAGTGCACCAGTCAATCACTTTGTCTACTGTTGCCTGTAGCTCCTGGGCTGTTCGTACCCTATCTCTCCCCTGCAAGAATATCATCTGCAAATGTTAGTATCCTTCCAACCCCTGGTGCTTCTAGATTTGCAATCTTGCTCGCATACACGTAAAGAGCACAGATGAGATTGCAGATCCCTGTGGCAGTCCCGGGGTTAACATATGTGGTTAGGATAAGACTTGTATCCTCCCAATTGCACTCCTCCACCCAAAGCCGTTGGCACAATGTGGGGTATCAGGTTTGGTAAGCGCTGCCCAACATTCGGTGCTAACAGAAAGCAGGTAGTACTGTCTACTGTCCTACGGTAGCTCAGTTCAAACTTATTTTAAAAAAATATGAATAAACAATCGATTTCAAAACATCTTACTTTCAGTAAACACAAGACCAGGAACAGATTGCAACAGTGACCATACATCAGTAATTAAAAAAATAATTTCTTATCTCAATTATAAAAAATTTCGGATAAAAAAAATTTATACAGGAAAAAAAAATAAAAAGATAATTAGTTATAACTGATTAAAAATATTCTTGTATTCCTGCAGATCTCCTTTCTTTATCAATTTCGTAAGACATTCTCCTCTCCAATTGGCTGGTATGTTTTCAGTTTCCGAGAAGCTGCTAAATAATTTGTCCAGTTATACAGCTGAGCTGTTTATACTGGGTTTAAAAGCCCACGTTGGGATATCAACTACCCCAGCAGCTTTCCCCTCCTTTAACAGCTTCTAACAACAAACATTATTTTTTAAGAAAGAGCTGCACTATCTCACATTACCTATAAGACCAGCAAGTGTTGGAGACGCCCCAATATCCTTAGCATGTGGTAGGATGAGTGGCATGACCATACTAACACCAAAGAGATCCTGCAAAAGAATACAGGTGATATTTCTACAATGTATGTATACAATGAAGGGCACATTCAACAACACAAAACATATAAACGGACCCATTTACATAAATTAGGGCACCAGGGCATATGGTGCTAGACCCATACTTGTATAGACCAATCAGTAATTAGTGGATGATGTGGTCAGTATCACGCTGCCATCTTTACTTCAAAAGACACTTCCTGGTACCCAATACTGAATCAGGGAGCCCAGGTCAATTTAAAAAATCCACCTGACACAATATGAAGATCACAACTGTCTGGAAGTCATGGTTATTTAATCTACACAATATGAAGATCACAACCGTCTGGAAGTCAAGGTTGTTTAATCTACACAATATGAAGATCACAACCGTCTGGAAGTCAAGGTTGTTTAATCTACACAATATGAAGATCACAACCGTCTGGAAGTCAAGGTTGTTTAATCTACACAATATGAAGATCACAACTGTCTGGAAGTCTTGGTTATTTAATCTACACAATATGAAGATCACAACTGTCTGGAAGTCATGGCTGTTTAATCTACACAATATGAAGATCACAACTGTCTGGAAGTCATGGTTATTTAATCTACACAATATGAAGATCACAACTGTCTGGAAGTCATGGTTGTTTAATATACACAATATGCAGATCACAACTGTCTGGAAGTCATGGTTATTTAATCTACACAATATGAAGATCACAACTGTCTGGAAGTCAAGGTTATTTAATCTACACAATATGAAGATCACAACTGTCTGGAAGTCATGGTTATTTAATCTACACAATATGAAGATCACAACTGTCTGGAAGTCATGGTTATTTAATCCACACAATATGAAGATCACAACTGTCTGGAAGTCATGATTATTTAATCTACACAATATGAAGATCACAACTGTCTGGAAGTCATGATTATTTAATCTACACAAAATGAAGATCACAACCATCTGGAAGTCAAGGTTATTTAATCTACACAATATGTAGATCACAACTGTCTGGAAGTCATGATTATTTAATCTACACAATATGAAGATCACAACTGTCTGGAAGTCAAGGTTATTTAATCTACACAATATGAAGATCACAACTGTCTGGAAGTCATGGTTATTTAATCTACACAATATGAAGATCACAACTGTCTGGAAGTCATGGTTGTTTAATCTACACAATATGCAGATCACAACTGTCTGGAAGTCATGGTTATTTAATCTACACAATATGAAGATCACAACTGTCTGGAAGTCAAGGTTATTTAATCTACACAATATGAAGATCACAACTGTCTGGAAGTCATGGTTATTTAATCTACACAATATGAAGATCACAACTGTCTGGAAGTCATGGTTATTTAATCCACACAATATGAAGATCACAACTGTCTGGAAGTCAAGGTTATTTAATCTACACAATATGAAGATCACAACTGTCTGGAAGTCATGATTATTTAATCTACACAAAATGAAGATCACAACCATCTGGAAGTCAAGGTTATTTAATCTACACAATATGTAGATCACAACTGTCTGGAAGTCATGATTATTTAATCTACACAATATGAAGATCACAACTGTCTGGAAGTCAAGGTTATTTAATCTACACAATATGAAGATCACAACTGTCTGGAAGTCATGGTTATTTAATCTACACAATATGAAGGTCACAACTGTCTGGAAGTCATGATTATTTAATCTACACAATATGAAGATCACAACTGTCTGGAAGTCATGATTATTTAATCTACACAATATGAAGATCACAACCATCTGGAAGTCAAGGTTATTTAATCTACACAATATGAAGATCACAACCATCTGGAAGTCATGATTATTTAATCTACACAATATGAAGATCACAACTGTCTGGAAGTCATGATTATTTAATCTACACAATATGAAGATCACAACCATCTGGAAGTCAAGGTTATTTAATCTACACAATATGTAGATCACAACTGTCTGGAAGTCATGATTATTTAATCTACACAATATGAAGATCACAACTGTCTGGAAGTCAAGGTTATTTAATCTACACAATATGAAGATCACAACTGTCTGGAAGTCATGATTATTTAATCTACACAAAATGAAGATCACAACCATCTGGAAGTCAAGGTTATTTAATCTACACAATATGAAGGTCACAACTGTCTGGAAGTCATGATTATTTAATCTACACAATATGAAGGTCACAACTGTCTGGAAGTCATGGTTATTTAATCTACACAATATGAAGATCACAACTGTCTGGAAGTCAAGGTTATTTAATCTACACAATATGAAGGTCACAACTGTCTGGAAGTCATGATTATTTAATCTACACAATATGAAGATCACAACCATCTGGAAGTCATGGTTATTTAATCTACACAATATGAAGATCACAACTGTCTGGAAGTCATGATTATTTAATCTACACAAAATGAAGATCACAACCATCTGGAAGTCAAGGTTATTTAATCTACACAATATGAAGGTCACAACTGTCTGGAAGTCATGATTATTTAATCTACACAAAATGAAGATCACAACCATCTGGAAGTCAAGGTTATTTAATCTACACAATATGTAGATCACAACTGTCTGGAAGTCATGATTATTTAATCTACACAATATGAAGATCACAACTGTCTGGAAGTCAAGGTTATTTAATCTACACAATATGTAGATCACAACTGTCTGGAAGTCATGATTATTTAATCTACACAAAATGAAGATCACAACCATCTGGAAGTCAAGGTTATTTAATCTACACAATATGAAGGTCACAACTGTCTGGAAGTCATGGTTATTTAATCTACACAATATGAAGATCACAACTGTCGGGAAGTCATGATTATTTAATCTACACAATATGAAGGTCACAACTGTCTGGAAGTCATGATTATTTAATCTACACAAAATGAAGATCACAACCATCTGGAAGTCAAGGTTATTTAATCTACACAATATGTAGATCACAACTGTCTGGAAGTCATGATTATTTAATCTACACAATATGCAGATCACAACTGTCTGGAAGTCAAGGTTATTTAATCTACACAATATGAAGATCACAACTGTCTGGAAGTCAAGGTTATTTAATCTACACAATATAAAATAGTAGGAGGTCAGCATGGCCAAATGGATAAGAACACGTTTGCTGATACCGAGGTAACCCCTACACAGGACAAGTAGACTAAAATGTTAACTTCTCATCCTTGATGTGGGGGCGTAAATTACAAATGCCTCTGAAATCAGAGTTGGTTGGATACTGGTAATAGAAAAAGCTAATCCACATGCAAAATTCAATTCAGTGCTACTAGAAATAGTGTGTATGGACTACGCTTGAATTGAAAACGAGTGAGCACCAAAAAAAAAATAAAAATAAAAAAGCAAAAGTATAAGTTAGACAAACATAAAATGCCATGATATAAAATAACATAAGACACTGTATGGTTAAAGATAACCCAGAAGAGTTGGATATTGCTGGTATAAATACAACAACATCTTATTCTCTGTAATAAAAAATAAGTGGTCAGCCCATATACATGTCACCAGTGGTGGACTGGCTAGAGTGTCAGCTTGCTCTTTGATAAGTGGGTCCTATGGACCCCTGGGTTCCCTCACACATTAGACAATATGTTTAAGATGTTAATGGCATTCTGGCGGCGGCATTATCTACAGTGTACCTGTGTGGGCTGTTGGATTGCCGAGACTCCTGCCTATTCCACTTTTCACATTGGACAGTGGGGAGCATTTTGTGTGATATTCACTGGCACAGGAATGGAGCATAATGGGGACGACCCGTTGCCGTGAAGTTGGAACCTTGACTAACTAACTAACTAACTTTAAGCTGTTAATGTAGATTTGTCTCCTGGCAACCAATATTATTAGACCCAGTTCAAGCCTGCGCGCCAGTAAGACAGTCTGGTGATGGGTCTAAAGTCCATACTCATGATTAAATGGCACATAATTGTTGGTATGTTCAAATGCATCCATACGACAAGAGCTGAATATTGAAGAAGGCTGGCTACTAAAGTTGATAAAACAAAGAAAATTGAAATATTTTGGTCATTTGAAATGTCATGAAAGTTTGGAGAGAATAATAATGGAGGGGTATATGCCCGGGAAAAGAGAAAGAGGAAGGCCAAAGAGAAGATGTGTGCAGGATGTGGCAGATGATCTTCAGATGGGTGTATTGGATGCGGGACATCTTGCTTATGATCGAGGAGTTTTCTGGAAGGTGAGGTTCTGCAAAGGACATGCTACTGAATGAATGAATGAATGAATGAATGAATGAATGAATGAATGAATGAATGAATGAATGAATGAATGAATGAATGGTCAGTGTAACTCTGGCAACCTCTACTTCCCTATAGACATCAGTGAACCTATTTAGTGAGGCTGGGCTGGTCAACTCCAGAACCACACTGATCTACTAGTCAGTAAACATTCAACCTGCCATTGAGGAGAAGGTGAGAAAGAGGAGATGGAGATAACATATAAAACCCACTACAAGAGCTGGACAAGGTGCAAAATCAAGCACTTAGAGTCACCACAGGAGGGATGAGATCAACCCCTATAGTGGAAATGGAGAAGATGGGGAGGACACAAGCACTGAGTGAGCGCAGAGATACGAAAACGCCAATACAAGCAGAAAAGTTCCTCAGCTTGCCAGGCCACCCTATGAAGAACAGATTTGAAAACCTAGCTATGGGGCGGTTGAAAAGAAGTAGTTTTATCCACCAGGCCAAACGACTCTGCAGAGAAACCACCGATCTGCCCACAGTTGGTATCCCCCTAACAACTATTCCAGAGCGAACTCCATGGAAAGATGAGCATAGACTACCATTACAAATCCAGACAAAAGTGAGAGGAATATTTGACAAGGAAGAACTGAACAGTGTGCAGCGCAGAACAGCCACTCTCAGCTTCCTTGATGAAGAATACCCACAGGACCTCTGGATCCGAGTCTACACAGATGGGTCGGCACAAAATGCTGTTCGAAATGGAGGAGCGGGAGTGTACATAGAATACCCAAATAATACTAGGGACACAGCCAGAGTACCGACAGGAAAGTACTGCCATAACTATGATGCTGAAATTGAGGCAATCAAGATAGCAACAGAGAAATTACTAAATACCAGCAATGGTACACAACCTGTGGTGCTATTGACAGATGCAAAATCAGTACTCGAGGCGCTCCTGTCTGGGAAATTGCCAGTACTAAGGACACTACTTTCTGAACTTAGCAGTCAGCATAAGGTCACCATACAGTGGATACCATCCCACTGTGGAGTACCTGGAAATGACAGAGCTGATCAATTGGCTAAGGAAGGAGCCAAAGAAGAACAGCCTGATGTGCCCGTTACATACCACCAAAAGAAAAGAATGATCAAATCAGTCAGAAAGCCACCAAAACCTGCTCAAGATGACTACCACATTATGGACAGACCAGAACAAGTCATTATTCTGTGCCTCAGAACAGGACACAATAGATTACGCAACCACATGTATACAAAATTCAAGATTGGTGAATCAGCCATGTGCACATGTGGATTGGCGTCGCAGACAGCAGAGCACATACACGAAGATTGCCCAAAATATAACATATCTAGGCAAACCTTCTGGCCTAGAGAGACGACAGTGGAAGATAAACTCTATGGACCACTGTGTGAACTGAAAAAGACAGTTCAATTCATATAAGAGACAACATTGCAGATATAGATATATTTCAAGCGAACGAAAGAAGAAGAAGAAGAACATATAAAACCTATTTAATGAGGCTGGGTTGGTTAACTCCAGAATCACACTGATCTACTGGTCAGTAAACATTCAACCTGCTATTGAGGAGAAGGTGAGGAAGAGGTAACATATAAAACGTTAGTTACTTGCATGTCATTTATAGGATGTCGCAATCAACCTCAGCATTTTGTGACTGTGTGTAATTTTCTAGCAAATTTTTATGTTCAGCAGTTTGCCATTTCTTTCTGAATGACTGACGCTCATACCAATGAAATAAACACAAGGAAGTCTACTTCCAAACTGCCTACAGCTGGTATTAAAGGGAATAGTGAAAGGTGTTTACTGTCCCTAAGCCACAAATGTCATACTTGTGACTGAATTCCATATAAGTTAGAATGGTCAGTATTAAACTGGCCAACATTACTTCCTCAAAGACATAGTTAAATGGTTCAGTGCTGAAGGATATCACCAAATGTGACTTACTATTTGGACCAGAGGACGTTATATTGCTGTACTAGGGTCATCGTGTTATTTGTTACATTTCCTGGTACCTTTCACAATTTTAATGCTCAGTGAATGGAAATTTACAATATAATACTTGTTCGTTTGACAGATGCAATGTTCGGTTCAAACTTCCTTTTTTTTGTTTGACACTGAATCAGATCAGATTTGGTTGGTAACTTCAGAACCACACTGGTCTACTGGTCAGCGAAAATCAACTATGCTATTGAGGACGATTGGGGAAGAGGGGGGTGGGAGCGATAAACAACGCAAAAACCTAGTTATTTAATTCAACCAATGAAATTAACATCAACGTTTATAATTTATACACTCTTCCCACAGACGGGTCTAAATAGTTCTGCAGTGAATAAGTGATTAGGGTTAGGGTTAGTGTTAGTTATATAAAATTATTCACTGCAGAACTATTTAGACCCGTCTGTCGGAAGAGTGCCATTTATATTATAGCCAGGTGACAGCTATACAATAAGTTATTGAATAACTTACATAAACAAATCAAGAAATCACTTTCACTTTCAGACATCTTCAGAGAATTTCAAGATGTAAACAACGAAATACTGAAATAGTATTATTAGATATAGTAATCCGTTACTAACATGCCCCAAAAAGAACGAGCTCTTAACTACAGTCAACCCTATATAAATTATAATACTTGACAACTTTATTATTTTATCCAGCGACCCCACCTACTTTAATTATCAACTTCCTGAAGTTCGTCTTGTGTTTACTTAATTGTTTCATTGTCATTGAGTAATTTATATTTAGTTACAGTTACGTCGTTTAGTCTAGTACTTTTAGTTTTAGTCGTGCACCCGAGGCGACTTAACTTACCAAGAATCCGCTCAGATATAAAATATATTTCATATTTGAGCCTACAAAGCCTTGTTCACGTCGTTTATCCATCATCAACGGCTGAGAGTTTGAAACTACGTGACCATGTCAGACAAAACCCACACAAGGATCCTCCTTCCATGAGATTCAACACGTACCAGGAATTGGACGAGGTAACTCACATTTTTTATGTCAACAAAGAACCTGTACTACCGATACATGTGTTACTCTTTATCTAATGCTTATGTCCCTTTGCTTAAAAAAAATGAATATTGAAGATCGTCATATAAGCACTTCGGACAGATACATTGGTGCTCCAACCCCTTACGTAACAACCACGCAGTGTGCAGTGACGTCGTTCGACGTAACATGACATAACATTACATCTGTGTTGATTAATTGATTAACCATTAATCAGTCTTGTGTCTTGGACATAATGAGCACGTCCAGCTGTGCATGGCGCCTCACTTCCACATTTCTCACTTTAGGCAAGGAAGCAGATTCATAAGTGTTCTTAACAGATTCAGTGCCAAATAAAAAGTCGGTTTGGACCAAACACAAATTGATGGCGGAGAATGGGAAGTATGGGTGTGTCACAGTTATGACTTTAAAGTTGTTAATGTAGCAGCAGACATGTTGGTTTATAAAGCAATGACTACATTTTGGCGATATAAAAGCTTATAGCAGATATAGGGTTCGCTTAAGACGATTCATCATTCCACGGTAATTAATCAGTTAATTAATGTCACCCGCTGGTCCTCTCATGTGGCGTTGATGAAGTCTGACCCATCCATTGCTCGTCCCAACTCGATCACCGGCATGTCTGTCAAACGATCGTCTCACTCATTGCCTTTCACTCACGCATGTCCTGGTATTTACGTGAAAGTTAACTGATTCAGTGCCAAACATAACACTTAAGTTTGGACCAAACATGGTGCACAATCAAACGAACAAGTATTTAAATGTAATGCCCGTTCACTGAGCATTAAAACTGCGGAAGATAACGCGAAACGAAACAAAATAACTCGATGACCCTAGTATGGCGATATATCGCCCTTCTGTCGAAATGAGAGGTCACATTTGGCGATATATTATCCTTCGGCATCAGTTAAGTTAATTACATGTCCTTTACAGAGCGTTGCAATCAACTTCAGTAATGACTGACTGTTTGCGATTTAATAGGCAATTTTAAGCACAGAAACACAAGCAATATGTTGCACCATGTATTTCCTGGCGTATTTCGCTGTCTCTCGTCAAGTACATACTGCAGCGTTAAATATCGTATCATCATCAAGTGCCGTGCCGACTGGCGTAGGCGTTCATGACTCTCCACAGATCTCGGTCTTTGGTTTTCTAGATCAACTCTGCCGTTGGTATTCCTCCATGCCACCGTCGCAATCCATCCAGCATCATTTCTCGTGGTCTGCCTCTGCCTCTCTTCCCCTCGATCTTTTCATTTGTCACGATGTTCTCCAGCGCCTCTCTTCTCATCACATGACCAAAAAAGCTGTTTGTCTCTTTCTTATTGTTGTATATAATGTTCTAGTTTCGCCTAGCCTCTTTAAGGCATTCGTCGTTAGTTACTTTAACAGTCCAAGGAATTCGCAACATTCGTCTAAGGAACCACATCTCTGTTGCTTCCAATCTCTTCCTAATTTGATCATTTATATTCCAAGATTCACAGCCATACAGCAAAAACAGGTTCTATATAGCATCTTCAGCACTCTCTTTCTTACATTCAATGATAGCGACTTATTGCATAAGATATTCTTCATTTTTGAAATGCAGCCTTTGCTTGCCCTATTCTGCTCTTGAATCTCTGTTGTGCATCTTCCATCTGTTGTTATAAATGTCCCTGGATATTTAAAACTATCCACTTGGTGAAGAATTTTCCCTTCTATCTCTATTTCACATTTGGGTGTCACCTGTTTCTTTGATATCACCATTGTTACTGTTTTCTTGATATTCAAGGAGAGTCCTTTCTTTGCACTCTCTGTTACTACAATGTCCAACAATTGTTGTAGATCTGTTGCATTATCCGCTATCAATACTGTGTCATCTGCATAGCGTATATTATTTATATTATAACCTCCAAATATTATTCCTGGCTTTTCTTTGATCTCTCTCATTATTACTTCGCTATAGAGGGAGAAGAGATCCGGTGACAAAACACATCCCTGTCTTACTCCCAACTTTATGTGTTCATAATTTCCTTCTTTATTTCCCATTTTAATTGCTGCTGTTTGGTTCCAGTAAATATTTTTTATTATTCTGAGATCTTTCCCATCAATGTTAATATCTTCCAACATTTTAATCAGTTCATCATGTTTTACTTTATCAAATGCCTTAGTATAATCTATGAAGCACAAATATATGTCTTTCTTTGTCTCTACTGATCTTTCTAATAGTGTTCGTAATGTGTATATTGCATTGTTTGTACCTTTTCCTTCCACAAATCCATACTGTTCTTCACCAATTTCCATTTTTATTTTCTTCCTTGTTCTTCTCATTATAATTCTGAGTAGAAGCTTAGTGACATGATTTATGAGAGCTTAGTGACATGATTTATGAGGTTAATTGTACGAAAATCTTCGCATTCAATTGCTCCTGGTCTTTTTGGTATAGCTATAAATACAGATTTCAACATATCGCTTGGTATATATCCACTGCTATAAATATCATTCAACATTTTGGTTAATATATCTACTCCAAATTCTCCCATTACTTCTAATTCTTCTATTGTGATTCCATCTGGCCCAGCTGATTTTCCTTTCTTCATATGCTTGATAGCGTCATCAACTTCTTCTTTTAGAATAGGTGGACCTTCTAAGTTACTTTCTTCTGTTAATTCTGCCCTTTCTCCATCATATAAGTCTCTTATATACTCATTCCACCTCTTCATTATTGCACCATCCTCCAATAATAAATTTCCTGTTTTTGATTTTAAACAACCTGTATTTATTCTTATTTTTCTTCCCGTAGTCTCATTGATTTGTTTGTGCATATTGTTTGTATCTTTAATAGAATTTAATTCAATTTTCTTGCACTGTTCATTTAACCAACTTTCTTTTGCCTTCACACAATTATTTCTTATTTCTTTATTTATCTCATTATATGCATGCTTATCATTTTTACTCTGTTTTCTTTTGGCCATCAACTTTAATATTTCTTCAGTCATCCATTTTTTCTTAGCCTTTTGGCTTCTCTCCGGTAATATTTCTTTGCTCGTTTGATGAATGGAATCCCTTAACATTTCCCATTGTTCGTTTATATTCTGTATTTTAGCTATTGCATTATACCTATTTTTCACAATCACTCTGTATTGTTCTTGAATTTCTTTATCTACCTTCAAAACCTCTTTATTAAGTCTCATGTTCCTAACCACTTTTTTCTTCTATTCAGTCTTACTTTTATTATACCACATAGTGGTACATGATCACTATTACAGTCAGCACCCGGCATTGTCTTTACATTAATTAACGCATTTCGAAACCTTTTATTAATAAGTATGTAGTCAATTTGGTTGAGTATTTTCTTATCAGGGCTTTTCCATGTGTAAAGTCGTCTTTTATGGTGTTTAAACCAGGTGTTTCCAATTATCATATCATTGATATTTGCCCATTCTATTAGTTGTTCTCCTCGTTCATTTTTTGTACCTAAACCATAATTTCCCACTACATCCGCCATTTTTCCTTTTCCTACTTTTGCATTAAAATCACCTAGTATTATTTTTATATCTTGTGATTTAATTTGAGACATTGCCATGTCTACTTCATCGTAAAAATGTTGTATTTCTTCATCACTACTGCTTGTTGTTGGTGCGTATACTTGTACAATATTTATATCTATTGGCTTGCCTTTCAATGTGATCATAATAACTCTGTCTGAAATAAACCAGTAACCATTAATTGATCTGGATGTTTTTTTAATCAAATATTAGCCCTACTCCTTTTTCGTGTGTATCCCCTCCAGAATAAATTATTGTGTGTTTTTCGTTTATAATTTTGCCTGATCCCTTCCATCTCATCTCACTTACGCCCATAATATTCAATTTCATACTTTCCATTTCACTTATAACATTCTGTAACTTTCCAAGCTCACTTAACGTTCTAACATTCCATGTACCTATTTTAAACTTATTTGTTTTAATTAATATGCTGCCTTCAGACTTTGGATGACGACTTGCTGGTACTCGTGGCACTTCACTGTCCCGACAGGACGAGGATGTCCTAAAACAGTCATTGACGTCGTTTACTGACATTGAAGTGTGTTTAGTCATGAAGTCTTGGGAAG
Organism: Cepaea nemoralis; assembly: GCA_014155875.1. Taxonomy (NCBI): domain Eukaryota; kingdom Metazoa; phylum Mollusca; class Gastropoda; order Stylommatophora; family Helicidae; genus Cepaea; species Cepaea nemoralis. The sequence continues at coordinate 67,459 of JACEFZ010019456.1, forward strand.
ATAATGTGGTGGTTTCCCCTTGCCTTCCACATCACGAATTTTTGGGAACGGGACGGGATCATCAGAACCGACACAACGGGACGGTGAGAAGGGCCGAATATGAGTTAAATGACGCTCCCGCAGGAACTGGCGCGAGCCGGGCCGGGTCGTCTAGTATCATATAAAGTGAATAAATGAATAATACTGTAGCCGAAACAATTAAAACACATTGTCACATGTAGGCAGTGACTCTTGGTAATGTAAGTGAACAAATTAAGAAGAATTAGAAGCACACAGAGATGTGTGTTCACTGAGCACGAAGGTTGCGAATTCCTTGGACTCAGTGATTGCTAAAAGAGGCTAATGAAACTAGAACACTATATACAACAATACCAGAAGAGACAACAGCTTTCGTGGTCATCAGTGCAGAGAGAGAAAGGCATTAGAGAACATCGGACAACTGGATGAGATCGAGGGGAGAGAGGCAGCGGCAGACCAGAGAGAATTGATGCAGGATGGAGTTTGAATGACGGTGTGGCCATGGAGACTATCATCAGCAGAGTTGATCTCCAGAAAACAAAGACCGACGATGCTGATGGAGAGAAAAGAACGACTACGCCAGCTGGTAGGGCACTTGATGATGCTGAGTCACAGGTTCGAACGTGAGGCATTGTTATCCATACAATAAAGTAAAATTTAACATGAACACTTTCTGCTTGCATAAAACCGGTTGGAATCGCCTAATTTCTAACACCTCACTATATTTGAGCAATCGTTTATGATATATAACTCTACAGTATGCACTTGATGAGAAGCCGTGAAATATACCAGGCAATAAATCGTGCAACATATTATTTATGGCTTCATTTAAATTCACTATAGCTAATTTTAGTTCAGTAGTTTGCGAATGCTTTCTGAACGGCCGACTCTTTATACCACGAAAACCAAAGCTAAGCTGCGTGCTTCCAAATAGCCCGCGGTTGATTTCGAAACCTCCAGGTGGTATGACTGGTAGTGATGAAACTCACTATCTCCTAAGTCACAGTCCCGGTTCCACGGGGACTAGAGAATCCAAATATATTTGGTCACTTTATGAGAAAAGAGGTTCTGAAAAGTATGTGACATTCGGACTTTGAAGGTGCTCAGAGTTGTCTCAGCTTGTTTGATCTTTACGGCGATTCACGAGAGGAATTCTATGACTGATTGACTGACTGACTGATTGACTGACTGACTGACTGACACTTTGCCGTATAGATAGTCGATAGTTTGTTACACTGTGCTTCCAAAAAAGACATTATACCTCTCCTTAGCACAAAGTCTGGGCTGAATTGTAGAGACAATGTGTTATCCATTCAGCATGATCCCTCTCTCGGCCTGTTTAGTTTACTCCAGAGGAAAGATAACACCAATACGGCTGGAACAAGACAAGCTGCAGAAGCTGCCGGATCAGCAAAGCAATACTCTAACTGTCCGCCTGTCGATCTTCGGCCCCAGACCATTTGCCGAACAAGGCTTAGGGCTTGGTCTGCCCTGCCATGACATTTAGTCATGGTTGCATGTCCTCGCAACAGGAAAAATCCTGTATCCTTCCAATTGCGTTCCTCCGCCCGAAGCCGTTGGCACAATGTGGGGTAGTCGGGTTTGGTGAACACCGCTGAAGATTCGGCGCGGAATACTATGACATTTCCAGTAATAATGAATAATCACCAATTTTTAACATGGAAGTTCACAATGTCCGTAACCATTTGAAATATGGTAAGATATCGGGTCCAGAAACATCACTACTAAAATCATTAGGCCTTAGAAGAATGTGGAATAGACCAGATCACCTGGTTATAGTAATCACGAGAATCTAGAAACCTTATAATGTGATCAACATCGAAAATTAGCATAATGAGTCACTTCACGAAGATTTTGCTAGAAAGCACCATGAAAGGGGTGTGACAGAAAATACAAGAAGATGAAGGGGGCAAAATTCTGTCGACAGAGTAGAAGATGCCCACATGATAATAATGCTTGCAGATGTTTGCACTGACGGAAGACTTGAGTAGTATTACATGTTGCGCATCTGGGGAAAATTGGAGGATGTACTAAGAACAAAGAATGAGGTGAGGAAGGTGCCGAGTAAAATAGTAAGCGCAAAGAAGGATGAGCGGGATATAACTCACAAATAAATAATCGAGTGTTTTTTGCACTGTTACCCCCCGTCCCCTTAAAATTTTTTAATTTATTTATTTAGTTACGTAATTTTCTTTAAAGTTTTAATGTTAAGATTACGGTTATTACAGGATGTAGTGAGTATGGCTTAGTGTCATTCGTTGTTAAGGAGTCGGTGAGTGGAGGGTAGCTAGATCAGTGCTTCTGAACACTATTATCAGACGGTATCAGATTGTTAAATGAAAACCTTAATTAAAAAAACAACAACTAAAGATGACCGTCGGTGTCACCCGTCGGTATCACCCGTCGGTGCCGGGTTCGAATTCCAGTGGGGAGGGGGTAGTGGTAGAAGAAATATTGATTATGATTTTGTTAATTCGGTGTGATGGCGAGACCTATTGTTATTAATCAGGATATGTTTAGAAAATGAGAGGTGGTGTGCAGGGGTGACAAATGTGACTAGTTGTACCCCAGACGACGTGAAGGTGACAGGTTCGAATCTCGGTACGTTGTCGTTGGTAAGATTACCAGTCATCAGCTTGTGGGGGTGTCTAGTTGGGCATACGGGTGAGGGTTATTTTTAGGGCAGCCTTGTCCGGTCTTGTGCCAACAAGTCCCATTGCAGATGAAAAACAAGGGCATCCTTGCACTTACACTTAACAAAATATAACAACATAAACATCTAGAATATAGTATTGCAATGAACTACCCCAATTGTTACAAAATCAATAATACATGACCCTGTGCATATAATTAATCTCTCAATCTCAGGGGCTTATCTTAACCGTTATAAATGAGATCGAGGCAAGGAATAACACGAGACACAATTACAAACAGGAGAATCGTATGTACGACTTATCGTGGGGACTATCTCAGCATGGTACAAATGGGTCGGGAAATTAATAACACTAAATATAATTCCAGGTAGAGAACACTTTTATTCGACGGCTCGATAATCAGGTATTTGTATATGCCCATTTACCACTGCCTATAGTTATGTGTAGTATTATTGGAATTCGTCTGTTATGTATAATGTATCAGACCGTGTGTTGCCTTACATAGATGGTATAGTGTCTATGTGTCTGTTATGCTGTATTTTTTTTATTCTGTTGCCATGTATTATTTGGAGGGGGTTTCACGTGTCTGCTTAGTGACATTATTGTTACATTCCTCCCCCTCAGAAACCATATCTCCACTGTCATTAGAGGCTATTCAACTTGCCGGCTCATGGTCTTCGCTTCAGATCCATATTAAAAGTACAGGTTCTATGTAGTGCTTAAACACTCATTTTTCCCGTTGCAATTGACACAATTATATTAGTCGGTTTGCTTTACAGCTTACCAAGGACTACATTCATCATAGAGGTTCTTGTTTCTCCCTTGTCTTTATTCCATTTCTGATAGTTGCCTTCAATGCAACACCTTCAGCGGCGACTTGCTCCCAATTTGCATTATCAATGCCTGTATGGATCATGTCCCGCTTACACACGTCTTTGTATCGAAGTAGAGGCCGACCCTGAGATCTCCTACCTATCTGTAATTCACCAAAAGGATGTATTTAGGTATTCTACCATCATCCATCCTCCTAATATGTCCTTTTGTGAGATATTCCCAGCCAACTCACAGCCTTCGACTTCATAGTTCTGATAAAAACGGCACGCCATACTTTTGCGTTGCGCAGAGACGATCAAAACATGCCTATTGCCGGAAATAGCAAGCGGAAGCTGCTAGGCACAATTGTGGGGGAACAGGAAATATGACTCTCACTTTAGATTGTAAGTTCACATGTTGTGTTCAAGCCTAGCAGGTGTTCTGGGTCCTCGGCAGGCAAATCTTCATTGTGTGACCAATCTATTCTTGAAGCAAGGTAATACAATGGTTACATTTATTATAATGCTGATGTACTGTTTAAAATGTTTACAAATGATCATAGTCTAACTTTGTGTTCTTGTGCGATTGAAAACAAGCGCCATGTTTCTGTTTACGGCACTTGTTAGTAGAAACTTCAGCTAGACACTCTGTTGTCATTGACTACTAAAGAATATTTCCGTACATTTTGTGGCAATCTACTGGTAAAGAATATTTCTTAATTCTTTCACGATATGCGGCCTAAAGTAATATTTCTTTATACTCTTTCACATATGTGGCTAAAGAGTATTGGTGTTTCATTCTGTTGCCATGTGTGGCAAAAAATATTTCTGTTTTGTTAACACGTGCTACTAAAGTATATCACTATATCTCTTTATAGTCGGTTACATATGCGACTAAAAGGAAGATTTCTGTATATTTTGTGACAATATGCCAAGGAAGAAGATTCCCTTCTATTCTTTTACAATGTATATATTTACTTTTCTCTATATATGAATAATGTGCTTTTCAAATGTACTTGCTGAACATTGATGCTTTCACAGAGGAAATGTAGATTAAGAGTCTATCTCTTTAAAACCATTTACACTGACTCATATATATATAGATATATATATATATATATATATATATATATATATATATATATAGATATATATATATATATATATATATATATATTGTTATTCTTTTATTCACATTTTTTCCCCTGAATATGTTTTGTAAAATTGTCATGTTTGTTCTTAGAATAAATGCTCATTAATAAGAGTTGCACCATATACCCAAATGTTAGCTGGACGTTGCACACACCGGCAACCTTACGTAGTCATATGATGATTAGGTGGTTCTTACGGTCAAGGGCAGGCCATTATGTTCTGAAATAGGATTGGAAAACAGCCCATTTCTGTCTATGTGCATGAGATAACCTGCAATCTTGGGTGGTTTAACAATGTCGTCCTCCGGGCCTTTGCTTAGAAGAGACCGCGGAGAAAGACCAGACCTATTTGTTTAAATCAGTGCTTATGCTAAATACATAACGCGTATAAAGGCAGTTATATCAATACATGATGATGATGATGATGATGATGATGGTTATGATGGTGATGATGATGATGATGATGGTGATGATGATGATGATGATGGTGATAGGCATTGGAGATCTAAGCTGGACCCAGAGAAAATAGTATGAGCTAATTACAGGCACCGGATGATGACAGTGATGATGATGATTTTATAAGGTTGACCATTAACTCAACTTACATCCATCTCAACAACACCCTGTCTTATCTAGCAACAGTCTCAACCTATCTCTGGCTTAATAGGAAGTGTCACTACATGCACCTTTCCCATGCATCTACCATAGTAGGCATCTAGTTCCACCCACTTTCATCACAATATACCTTTACCTTAATCCCATCATGCCTCTACCACAACCTATTTACAAACATGTCTGTTACATCCTGATAACTTTGAATCAACTTAATTTAATATAACCAGAGAACCTGATCACAATCAGACTCCCTGGTCTTAAAGTGTCACTATTTTATTTCATTGTCCTGGGTGCACCAATAGGTGATCCCATCAGGACCATACAGCATATGATGGATTGAAGGCCATCTATACAGATAAGAGGGAGCTCTCACTATTGAGTAGACACATGCTTCCCTCTCTTATTGTCTTATTCTTTTTTTGGGTCTTTATTTTGTTATTCTGTTTTATTGTTTCATGACAGGTTTTATGATTTACTGATATGTAAATTGTAGGCAAATGCTTATGAAGTTGTATTTTGTTTGGACCATCAGATGGGGCGCTTAACCGAAAGCCTACGGTTGTGAAGATGCGGACTTGGTTGCTGAGGGCGGTAAACTTGTATGTCATGTCCATCTTTTGCCAGCCCAAATATTAATACAGCCCATTTCCTTGCATCATCCACCACCCCCATCCTACCAAGATCTCACCCATGTAACCCATGAACCCAGTGAGAATTCCTGATGTTAGATCCAAATTGAAGACCTTACCATTCCTCACTCACTTTGATGATGACCCCTTGAGAGAAAACTGGTTCCCCGGAAGAGACCTGCATCCATGTGAATCTTAAACCCACCGAAGTACCTACCGGCAGATATCAACTGCATCAAATATATAAATCTCCCCCGATGTGTCTCCACCTTGACGTGGTGGGGGAGCTTGCGTGTCCCATAGACCCCATTTGCTTGCCGATGGGTGAAAAATTACATATCGGACAGCTTATGGGATAGGGACCAGACTAAGAGAGACACAACCTGCTGCTCTGCAGGCATAGACTGAGGATAGCAGTCAAAATTTAAATCAGGTGCACAAAGGCAGAATTTCTTGGTCCGGACAAAACTCTTAAGGCTCCCTGTCGAGGGCTGTGGCTGAACGCCTCTAAGCCACAAACCCTCGGATCTGAGAGCTAGGCCGATACCCGTCTACCGGAAAATAGAAACATGATACTGAGCAAGCTACATGCTCAGGTCTGATATATGTTCGAAGGCTCTCAGCTGGGGGATATGAGGGATTCCCGGATGAGAGGGCCTGACCGTTTCTCGTTCACTGCTGCACGAAGGTAAGGTGCTGAGCCGGCAGCACATGTAGCCTACCTCGTGAGCGAGTACAAAAAAGTCAGAAAAGTGCCCCAGTCAAAGGGCATGGTACGAAACTCTGTAGAGAGTGTAGACAAAAGTGAAAGAACGTCTCAACAACGCAAAATGGAACGCACGGCGAGCGAACCTATTGCGTGGGTTGAAGTCACAAGCAAAAGCTTACCGAGTGGATGTCGCTCGCAATCTGACCGCTCCTGGTGTGTGCTTGAGCGATCAGTGGCAAGTGGGATGCCCAACACATGGAAGTGAGGAACTAAAGCAGCCATGAGCAGGACGTGGAAACTCCTTGGGTGAGCCCAGTCTCAGAGCAATATGTGCCGGCTCTGCAATTATGGAAGCCTCCTCGGATAGTGAGATAATGCCCATGGTCTGCCCCTGCCTTCCCTTGAGGGCCGACCGCGATATCGTTGATCGTTCTATCTTGACCAGCTGAGATGTGGGTGACATTACAACAGTCTAACGTGTCTCGAAACCAGAGGAAGGCTAACCTCACTAAAAAATGCCCGCCAGAAGTCGGAAGTGTCGTCCTACGGGTGGCAAACTAAAAATTGACACTACGCAATTACGTCCGAGTGAAATGTCTCGCCCGAATGTCTCTCGTGCTAGGAACAGCTCTGACTACCTAGTTTCCGAATGCCGCTCTTGTTCGGAACAGCTCTGACTAGGTAGTTTCCGAATGTCTGTCGTGCCTGGAACAGCTCTGATGGGCGCAACGACAAGCACATGTCCGAAAACTCGCTGAGTGGATGCCGTCTGCAAACCTGTCTGGTTTGTGCGGGAATGGCCCGGGGAAAATGAAATGACCAATATATTGAAGTGAGGATTTAAAGCAGCCATGAGCAGGACGTGACGATTTCCCTCGGTGAGCCCAGATCCAGGGCGTTATGTGTCGGCCCTGCAACTATGGAAGAAACCTTGGATGGCGGAAAATGCTATGGACTGTCCCTGCCTTCCTTTGAGGGATGACCGTTGTCTTCGACCGTTCCAACTTGGCCAGCATGGTTGTAGATGGCACCACAAAAGTGAGAGTCTCCCAGGAATGCTACCTGGTCAAAAAAGCACGCTAAAGTCGATGTGTTGGCCTACGGGTTTAGGCCCAAGGGCGCATAACAGACACACCGCAATGACATCTGAAAAAACACTCCGGATGAACGAAAAGAAGAAGAAATATATAAATATCCTTTTTATTACTTTTGGTAGTACTTTGTTATACATTATGATATTTTAATGATGTTGGATGATTTCACTATTTGTGTTCCACAATTATGCATTTACCTCAGCTGATATTCCATGTGAACCTGACAATGTTTTCTCCAGAGATGTAATCAATGTGAAGAATATATTTGGTTGTCATATTTTTTTGATTTATTACACTTTATGTTACCAGACCATTTGTTGATTGATTCTTACATATTGTTTGTAAACACAAATATTATGTGATGTCCTTCCTGTTTATACTGTGAATGGTTTGTCATGATAGTGTTGGTCTGGTCTATCAAATATTTGTGTATTATAAATCATATGTGACCATATTAATTTAGACCATATGAGGGCGGACACCTGCACACTAGCACCTTTTCCCCAGTGATAGAAAAGGGCATCCAAATTTGGGATAGTGGCAACAGTCCGTGGTCTCCACACCTTTCCAAGAAGCTTGAACTTATATATATATATATTTTTTTCTTCATTAATTCGTGTAGATACAAAACATCCTTAGTATCTTCACGTGGGTGCACGAGCCAATAAAATTTATCTTCCAGAAGGTGATCTTGATAGAGGATAGGAACCCATCCCCTTTGGGCTTACCCTGATAATATTCCTCAGACAATTAAATTCCTCTTAAGTGGGTGTTACATTCTAACAGATGTAACCCCTAGAAATAAACCTCACAAGTTTTCCATCTAAGTATACGAAGACTGAGTATAGAATACACCGTCTCACAACCTGATCTTTTAAAATACTTCAGTATTTGTGATTTTGTCTTGCCCCTTAATACCAAGTATTCTTCGCAGTTACCGCATATAAAAGATGTTTAAACGTTTTTCTTGGTGTGAGTAAGTTTACCAAGTTCACAGCCATAAAGAAGAATACTAAAGACACAGGCTTGGTAGACAACGATTTTTGTTTTGGCAGAAAGCTTCCTGTTCTTCCAGACTCTTTATCTTAACCTGTTCATTGTTGTTGCTGTCTTACCAATCCTGATGTTGATTTTCTGATCTAAGGATAATTTGCTATTTACCTCTCATCCTAGATATGTAAAATGGTCTACTATCTCAAATTTAGCGTGGCAATAACGATTGATGGTACCCCATGTGCACGTTGTGACATAATCTGTGTCTTCTTTTTGTTAATCGTTAAACCAAATTCAGAACAAGCATGGGAAAATGCAGATAGTATACTTTGTAATTCTTCCTCAGTGTGGGTCGTAATTGCAGTATCATCTGCAAAAAGCAAATACTCGAGGGTAAGGATGAAAGCAACGAGCAAGAGGTAGACAACGATACAAGTGGGAAGATAACATCAAGAGATGGACGAACGTCAGCCTGACAGAATATACAATTAGAGCGAGAGACAAACAGTGTTGGAGATCCATTGCAGTCAACCTTCGCTGTGGAAACGGCACCTGATTGATTGATTGATCTCATTCAGCAAGGTTTTTTAAACCCAAGTTTTGCTAAACGTTTCTGTTTGTTTTGTTTCTCCTGCATGCTATTCTGTTTTTGCGTTGTTATAGTATAACCATACCTAGAAAGGTTCAAATTTACCCTAACAATGTTTTCCCAGTGTCCACATTTCTGCATCACACAGCGAGATATGTTGTAAAAGTAAATATGAACTACGAAGCGTAGAACACGGTGCGGAGTAGGATATGGGTATCATGACTGCTCGAAAGACTTGAACAAACAGCATTTATATGAGATAATCGTAGACACTATATATAGCAGTTGGTGCCATGTTGGCACGGTGGTTAGTGCGGTTGCCAGCCAAGATAGTGGTGTGGATTCAATCCCCAGCAGAATCAAGAAATGTTTCTGTCTCTCTAGTACGGTTCTAGTTGTTGCCTTGGGTAATGATTATAAATAAATAAACACTTATTGTGTGGCGCTCATAGAAATAGGGGAAAGAAATAGAAACTAGAGGACGCACTAGACAACAACAATTGAAAGTTAAAGTTACCGACCGGAATTCGAACCTGTCCCTTTTAAATGACGATGACGCCTCGCTGCAGGAACAAGTGTACACCGACGCATGACCAATAGAAAGTTATGCTGACAATGGCAAGGGCGCGGCCGGACAAAGGTTCCATATCAGCTCTCGTCGTTCGCTATGCGAGGGAAAGACTGGCCACCAAATCCCCTATACACTCAAGTCTACACAAATGTGATGACCCTCACACTTCAGATGAAAACAGCAGATTCCTGCTACTGGATGTGCTAATTTTGTATGTCTCTGGGGTCGATTCAGCGTTATGCAAATGGGCTAGTATGTCTCTGGGGTCGATTCAGCGTTATGCAAATGGGCTAGTATGTCTCTGGGGTCGACACAGTGTCACGCAAATGGGTTAGTAGTCTCAGTGATCGATCCAGGGTCATGCAAATGGGTACCAGACACATATAAGAATTATCAGGGATTGTCAGGGAAACCGAGGTGGCATAGTAGCAAGACATTCGTCCGTCGTTTCTGTGCTCTTGGGTTCGATCCCCATCGGGATAGTTTCGAATAAAAAAAAAGTGACGTTGATTCCCTGGTCGACCCAGCCTAAAATAGGCACCAGGAGAAGTCTTGCGAAGTAAAGCCGGCCGGATGATACCTACCACATGACCCACCAAGTGCAGTTTGGTCTATGAAAATATCGGTCTAGCCCCATAAGCCCAATGCGACTTAGGAGGGTTAAAGGGTCCTTACAATATGTGAAGGTAATGCAACCTATAGACTAAATGTCATGGCAGGGCAAGACCTGGTCCTAAGTCTTGATCTGCAATTGGTCAAAAATCGAAGCTCCGACAGGCGGACAGTTTGAGAATTGCTTTGCCGATCCGGCAGCTTCTGCAACTTGTCTTGTTCCAGATGTATTGATGTTATCTTTCCTCTGGAGTGAATTAGGTAGGCCGAGAGAGGGATCATGCTGCACTGGCAACACGTGGTCTCTACATTTCAGCCCGTTCTTTGTGCTTTAGAAAGATGGTAACTCCACCTCTGGTCCCCGCCATGGGTTGTAGCTATTGTGCCGTTTTTGAAGCACAATGTAAGAAACTATCGTCTGGTGAGACGGCAAGGTGCCAGTACGACAATATGTGAAAGCCTAACATTTCACGCCCCTACGGCTGTACTTGCCATGAGACTCTTTCACCATTATTTTCTTTTATATGCCAGTTATAGCCCATTATGATTAGCCTAAACAGAATATTACGTATTAAAAAAAAAAAAAAACGGCACATCTATCACAAGAATAATACCCCTACCATATAAAACAACCCAAGAATCTTCTTAAAGATCTTACCCACGTAATGAGCCAATAGATAATTTTATTCACAAAAGAGACGTTATTCTGTCCACAAAGTATATTTTATCGTGCAGGTATTTTTGTCCCTTTGCTAGCATACGTTTTCTAAAAGGACTATTAATCATTTCTTGTCACCGTATGCAGGTATTTTTAACCTGCTAACAATGGCCGGCAGGCGTTCACCTGGGCGATGCCCGTACTTTGGATTTTGAAAAACAATAATGCATTTGTTTTAACAAGGCCCAGAATCATCACCAAGAACAGAACAGAGATCTTTATTGTATAAATAATTCACCCTCAATCTGCGTAATTAGGCCAAGGGATAATGTACACGGTTGGGATGATCAGTAAAAAGAAAGACGTGGGGCGGTTGAAGCGGGAGAGATTGAAGTGAAATCTATATCTACTGAAAGAAGTAATTCAAGTTGATTGCATGTCCTTACAGGACGTCGCGATCAATCCCATCAATTTTTGCTTGTTTGTGATTGCGGTATACAGGGACAATTGCTAGAAAACATCACAGCCATGTACCACTCGAGCCAATGTGCAGTAAGAACACGAGAAGGTATATCAGTTATGTTCACAGTCAATACAGGAGTGAGACAGGGATGTGTGCTCTCTCCTCTGCTATTTAATATTTACAAAGATAGAATATCTAAAGAAGAAAACCTTGACAGAACAGATTCAGCAAATTTTGAACTCTTTACTTCAGACGAAACAACTGATCCACAGGGAATAAATGAACTTCTGTTTGCAGACGATCAGTGCCTGTTTTATAGCGACGAGGGCAGACTACAAAATCATATTAATAGCCTGAGTTCAACATAAAACAGATACAATATGAGTATAAACCGAGGTAATGCAAGTTAGCAGATAACCTGGTCCACTAAGTATACAGATACATAGCACATCTGTGAAACAAGTTAAAGAATTCAAATATCTTGGAAGTCTGGTCACAGAAGATGGTAGACTGGACAGAGAAATTCAAAATCAGATGTCAAAAAGCTAGTGCCCTTACATATCACCTATCACCCACACTGAAACATCCAAATATACCTATGTCCGCAAAACGACAGATAATAAACAGCATATTCACACCAACCCTATGCTATCAAACTCAAACTTGGACATTATCCAAATCACAATTTCGCAAAAACAACACCTGTGAGATGAGATGCCTTAGGAGAACTGCCAACTAAACTATTCGAGACGAGTAAGAAATGTTGTTATTAGACAGACAGTGGGATCAACACCTTGTGCCACATTTATTGAAAGACAGAAGATCAAGTGATTTGGACATCTCTTTAGAATGCAACACCCTCAACCACCAGCACTGGCCCTACATCAAAGATCATCTGCACTGAGAGCAAGAGGACACCCGAGAAGAAAATGGATTAGTGACATCAAAGACATTGTACAATCACGAAGAATGACACTATCCAATGTCACTCATCGGGCGCTGGAGCGCCAATTATTCCCCTTCAGGATGCTTCACGACAAAAGTTAGTTAGTTAGTCGAGGTTCCAACTTCACGGCAACAGGTTGTCCCCATTATGCTCCATTCCTTTGCCAGTGAATATCACACAAAATGCTCCCCACTGTCCAATGTGACAAGTGGAATAGACAGGAGCCTCGGCAATCCAACAGCCGCACAGGTACACTGTGAATAATGCCGCCGCCAGAATGCCAACACAAAATTCATCCACGAAAACCACAGTTCATCGTCGATGGACTCGGCAGTCACCAGAAAGACCTCATTGATCCGGGTTTTCTCACATGGCTCGGTCTTGGACCGCATGGCGACTCGCCGAAAGTGTCGCATAAAGCACGAACTCCGCAGCATCAGCGCCGACTCCCAGGAGTCTCCTGAAAAATGCACTCGTGAACCGAAAAGGCAATTCAGTCAATTCAGCAACAGCCGGTAGCCATTGTTCCGAACATGCAGGTCACTGTACAGGACTGTCACTTGTTTTCCCGGGAGGAATGTGGAATCAACAAGCACATCTTCAAACGTATTATCTGTTGGGATTATTGACTGACTTCTGTTTACACTCCTCCCTTCTGTCTTCCCTTCCATATATCTATTTCTTTCTCTCTCTCTGTTATTCCCTCAACACATACTCCGACAACAGTTCCTTTCAACGATAAATAAAAGATTTATTAATAAAAACTATGTCTGGTGTATGTATGGACTGTGTATATGTAGTTGGTATTGTCTACTAGTGTGAATGCAAGATAGGACGGTTGACTTCGTATGTGCCGTAGTTCCTCTCGCCTCTTCTGTCGGCCAAAACACAGGACAGCATACACAGAAATGGAGTGATCTCACCCTGAATGCTCTCCTCCTGCTTGAGTCTGGACTTAATCCAATTCTTGAAGAAAACAACTGTTCAATGTCTTATCACCAGAAAATAATCCGATTTGGTAAGTCACTGAAATTCATATATTTTCCGTTTTGGACGGTATTATAATCCACCTCTGAATACACACCGCCACTATCCAACATTGTCTAGAGTTACTATGAATGTTCTACACCATGTCTATTGTTAATAAAGTTTAATGTTTCGGCACAGTGCAATTGCATGCAGTTTTAAGTATCCCTGCTTGCCACAGGTTAACGTCTTTTCCTTTTAAGGGTTTTAGTTGTATATTCGTTTGAGCATACAGTGTTCTGTATTTGACGTTAAGTTATCACTTCTTCATATTAAAACATGTCTATGTTCTTGTTGGTTCTAAGTAGGTACTTTATTTGCTCAAGTGCAGTAACCTTCATCTCTTCTCTGATTTCAATAGGAGGATTTGAACCTGTGGAGAAGATAGGTAATCTGGTGATATGCGTCTGTTTCATATAATTTTCTTATGTGAGAGTCCTTCTCTAGCCATACTGAAAAGCCTCCGAAAAACATACGGACATACGATTTCTGAGTGCACTAAAATTTACACGACTAGATAAACGAATGCAATTTCACACGTTAAGAACAAACACCTATATCCCTATGCTACTATTACACTAAGATTATAATACCTTATATATTCACTTATCCTCCTGGAATCGAAATACACTTGCGAATAACGCACTAATATCCCATATTCTTTCAACCCTTTAGGGACGTGTATTTCTTTCCCCACTCAGGAGGCATATATCATTCAGCCCAGTTTGGAACACACACTAACCAGAAACCCCAGTTGCTACTATTTATAACAAGTGTTCACTCCTCCGTTGATTGTTTGATCTACAATCAAATTTGCCGTATCCTGCCCATCAAAAAGCGGTGAAATCACGTAGTGGTTAGTTGTTCGTTTCTCTCCGTTGTTACGCTGTTCCTCCGTTCATCGCTGGTCGAACTTCAAAGAGATCTATTCTTTGATCACCGTCTTTCTGTCCGTTCGTTTTTCTGTCCGTTCGTTTTCCCATCGGCCGATACGAGCGGCAGCCACTGACCTCAGCGAGTACCTGTATCCTATTTTTATATTCGTAGGTCAATGATCGTTAATTTTATTCCTCCTCTCAGAATGACGTACACAATGGTTAACCCTCCTCCTTCCTTGTATTTTAATATGTAAGTTATCAAGGAATCACTAAACTGCAGTTTTTTTCCGTGACAAGGACATATGTAAAAGCATTCCACGCGAATTTCACAGCTCACAGTGTCGCCAACGCACTCACTCAGTAGCAGGGCGACGGAACCATGTACTACCAGTCCAACATGAGGAAAATGTGATTGCAAACCGTAGCTGCAAGCATAAACACGCCACAGGCCTTAACGGTTCAATGCATAACGTCATGTTGGCGACCGAAAGTCCCCGCTTTACGGTAAAAGTGGGAGGCGATGATGATGAGGATGAAGATGATTTGGCATCCAAGGCATTTTACATTCAGAAGTCATTGCTTTCGGAACCACCAACTCCCATACCATCGAGATCAACACGAGTTGGTCTGCTTTCAAATCACCAACGGCTAATTTCGAACCCTCGAAACCCGGTCACCAAATGCCCGCAGAAGTCGGATGTGTCGGCCTAACGGCGCAAGAACGCAGCTTTGATGTAAACAGGCACAACGCAGTCACCTTCGGAAAAAAAAACAACTCCGGATGAACGCAGGAGAAGAAGAAGAAGAACCCTCGAAACGGTGTGTCGGGCAATCGAGAGACGCCCTCACAGCCTCTAAAGATGTAATTAGGTAATCTAGCGAGTGCCGATTGGTCTATAAAATTATGAGCTAGCAACACATGCGCAACACACAGCTTGTGTGAAAACGAGTCCTTAACTTCTTAACTTTGTAGTGGCTTTACACACGCTCATGCCTCTCTTCACCTTTTGTTTCGCTGTGACGGACAGTTAGAGTATTGCTTTGCTAATCCGGCAGCTTCAGCAGCTTATGTTGTTCCAGACATATTGGTGTTACCGTTCTTCTGGAGAAGCTGGGCAGGCCGAGAGAGGGACCATTCTGTATGGGCAGCACATGGTCTTTACAATTCAGCCCTGTCTTTGTGCTATGGAGAGATATAACTGCATCCCTGGTTTTACCGATAAGGGTAGTGGTTATTAAGTGGTCATGTATTCAAATGGCCAACGAGGCAGGTATTTAAAAAAAAAACAATTGGTCTGATCTCTCAGGTGGATCTAATATAAAATGAGTAAAAAGAAATATTCTGGTAGGTAAAATCAGTCGACGTGATATTTAAGACATCATCCATCGAGTGTCGATCGACCTGTAAAACATGGGGCTACCACCTTATACCCAGTACACTTCAAGATCTGATGAAATGTCCCATACTTTACTTATTCTCAGTGAGTAGAATCTTTCCTTCCTGTTCTCACCATTCTACCAACACTCTCTCAGATCTGATGAAATGTCCTTTACTTTACTTATTCTCAGTGAGTAGAATCTTTCCTTCCTGTTCTCACCATTCTACCAACACTCTCTCAGATCTGATGAAATGTCCTTTACTTTACTTATTCTCAGTGAGTAGAATCTTTCCTTCCCTTTCTCACCATTCTACCAACACTCTCTCAGATCTGATGAAATGTCCTTTACTTTACTTATTCTCAGTGAGTAGAATCTTTCCTTCCCTTTCTCACCATTCTACCAACACTCTCTCAGATCTGATGAAATGTCCTTTACTTTACCTATTCTCAGTGAGTAGAATCTTTCCTTCCTGTTCTCACCATTCTACCAACACTCTCTCAGATCTGATGAAATGTCCTTTACTTTACTTATTCTCAGTGAGTAGAATCTTTCCTTCCTGTTCTCACCATTCTACCAAAACTCTCTCAGATCTGATGAAATGTCCTTTACTTTACTTATTCTCAGTGAGTAGAATTTTTCCTTCCCTTTCTCACCATTCTACCAACACTCTCTCAGATCTGATGAAATGTCCCTTACTTTACCTATTCTCAGTGAGTAGAATCTTTCCTTCCCTTTCTCACCATTCTACCAACACTCTCTCAGATCTGATGAAATGTCCTTTACTTTACTTATTCTCAGTGAGTAGAATCTTTCCTTCCCTTTCTCACCATTCTACCAACACTCTCTCAGATCTGATGAAATTTCCTTTACTTTACCTATTCTCAGAGAGTCGAATCTTTCCTTCCTGTTCTCACCATTCTACCAACACTCTCCCTGATCTGATGAAATGTCCTTTACTTTACTTATTCTCAGTGAGTAGAATCTTTCCTTCCTGTTCTCACCATTCTACCAACACTCTCTCAGATCTGATGAAATGTCCTTTACTTTACTTATTCTCAGTGAGTAGAATCTTTCCTTCTTGTTCTCACCATTCTACCAACACTCTCTCAGATCTGATGAAATGTCCTTTACCCTTACCTATTCTCAGTGAGTAGAATCTTTCCTTCCTGTTCTCACCATTCTACCAACACTCTCTCAGATCTGATGAAATGTCCTTTACTTTACTTATTCTCAGTGAGTAGAATCTTTCCTTCCCTTTCTCACCATTCTACCAACACTCTCTCAGATCTGATGAAATGTCCTTTACCCTTACCTATTCTCAGTGAGTAGAATCTTTCCTTCCTGTTCTCACCATTCTACCAACACTCTCTCAGATCTGATAAAATGTGCTTTATTTTACTTATTCTCAGTGAGTAGAATCTTTCCTTCCCTTTCTCACCATTCTACCAACACTCTCTCAGATCTGATGAAATGTCCTTTACTTTACTTATTCTCAGTGAGTAGAATCTTTCCTTCCTGTTCTCACCATTCTACCAACACTCTCTCAGATCTGATGAAATGTCCTTTACTTTACCTATTCTGAGTGAGTCGAATCTTTCCTTCCTGTTCTCACCATTCTACCAACACTCTCCCTGATCTGATGAAATGTCCTTTACTTTACTTATTCTCAGTGAGTAGAATCTTTCCTTCCTGTTCTCACCATTCTACCAACACTCTCTCAGATCTGATGAAATGTCCTTTACTTTACTTATTCTCAGTGAGTAGAATCTTTCCTTCCTGTTCTCACCATTCTACCAACACTCTCTCAGATCTGATGAAATGTCCTTTACTTTACCTATTCTCAGTGAGTAGAATCTTTCCTTCCTGTTCTCACCATTTTACCAACACTCTCTCAGATCTGATGAAATGTCCTTTACTTTACTTATTCTCAGTGAGTAGAATCTTTCCTTCCCTTTCTCACCATTCTAACAACACTCTCTCAGATCTGATGAAATGTCCTTTACTTTACCTATTCTCAGTGAGTAGAATCTTTCCTTCCTGTTCTCACCATTCTACCAACACTCTCTCAGATCTGATGAAATGTCCTTTACTTTACTTATTCTCAGTGAGTAGAATCTTTCCTTCCTGTTCTCACCATTCTACCAACACTCTCTCAGATCTGATAAAATGTCCTTTACTCTACTTATTCTCAGTGAGTAGAATCTTTCCTTCCCTTTCTCACCATTCTACCAACACTCTCTCAGATCTGATGAAATGTCCTTTACTTTACTTATTCTCAGTGAGTAGAATCTTTCCTTCCCTTTCTCACCATTCTACCAACACTCTCTCAGATCTGATGAAATGTCCTTTACTTTACTTATTCTCAGTGAGTAGAATCTTTCCTTCCCTTTCTCACCATTCTATCAACACTCTCTCAGATCTGATGAAATGTCCCTTACTTTACCTATTCTCAGTGAGTAGAATCTTTCCTTCCCTTTCTCACCATTCTACCAACACTCTCTCAGATCTGATGAAATGTCCTTTACTTTACTTATTCTCAGTGAGTAGAATCTTTCCTTCCTGTTCTCACCATTCTACCAACACTCTCTCAGATCTGATGAAATGTCCTTTACTTTACCTATTCTCAGTGAGTCGAATCTTTCCTTCCTGTTCTTACCATTCTACCATCACTCTCCCTGATCTGATGAAATGTCCTTTACTTTACTTATTCTCAGTGAGTAGAATCTTTCCTTCCTGTTCTCACCATTCTACCAACACTCTCTCAGATCTGATGAAATGTCCTTTACTTTACTTATTCTCAGTGAGTAGAATCTTTCCTTCTTGTTCTCACCATTCTACCAACACTCTCTCAGATCTGATGAAATGTCCTTTACTTTACCTATTCTCAGTGAGTAGAATCTTTCCTTCCTGTTCTCACCATTCTACCAACACTCTCTCAGATCTGATAAAATGTGCTTTATTTTACTTATTCTCAGTGAGTAGAATCTTTCCTTCCCTTTCTCACCATTCTACCAACACTCTCTCAGATCTGATGAAATGTCCTTTACTTTACTTATTCTCAGTGAGTAGAATCTTTCCTTCCCTTTCTCACTATTCTACCAGACAGAGTGAGTTCCCTTGAGCAAGATGGCGGGACATTTCTTCGTCCCGTAAAATGGAACGTGTTTTTTCCGAAATGTGTATGGATTAAGTGTTTCCCCTCTGCTGTGTGTCCACCGTGACGAGGTAGAGGGGCTTGTGCGTCCCAATGACCCCAAGAGCTATGCCGACGGTAGCACAGCTACTGGTAGGGCCACCCATGTCGGACAGGTCAAGGGAGAGGGACCAGACGAAGAGACACACAAACCTGCTGCCTTGTAGGTAGACTGGGGACAGTCAAAGGCTAGGGAAAGCACCCCAAATACATGCTTGTCGAAATCGGATGTACTGAGCCACAGGCTTGACAAAGCAGTGCAACGTGAAACCTGCTGCCTTGTAGGTAGACTGGGGACAGTCAAAGGCTAGGGAAAGCATCCCGAATAAATGCTTGTCGAAATCGGATGTACTGAGCCACAGGCTTGACAAAGCAGTGCAACGTAACTTAATTCATGATGTCACAAATCAAAATTAATCGATATGGTGCTAATCCCGTGAAGTCCCATCAGGCGGTGATAGTGCCGGGCCCCCTGCCTCGAGGGGGTCCACCCATGACTACTGGTGGTCACCTTCCCCTGTGCTGTGGAGTCAAGGCACAGAGGAGTAGGTTAAGAGCTATTGACCAAATACCCCGGACACTCAACATACTACAGTGGAATGCCGAAGGAGTTTACAAGAAGAAAGACTCCCTAACACAGCGTCTTCATAAAGATAGAATAGATGTGGCATGCATTCAAGAGACACACCTCAACGCCAATCACAAATTCTCAGTCAGAGGATATCAGGCCACACGTTTCGACCGCGAAGGACACAAAGGAGGAGTTCTAATACTTACACGAAATACAATACCTTGCAGCGAAGTATCTGTGATCTCTAACAACCAAACGGAAATTATAGGTGTTGATATAATGATAAAGGACGTGAAAATAAGAATCTACAATCTGTATAGCCCAGCAGATAAGGACCTTACACTCTCAAACATGAAAATAACTGACACAAACTGCATTATTGTCGGAGACTTTAATAGCCGTTCAGAAAGATGGGGATACCCAGATACTGACAAAAGAGGAGATGAATTGGAGGACTGGGAAATAGACTCAAATCTCCATCTACTCAACAAAGCGGATGACACACCGAGCTTCTACTCCAGAAGATGGCTTACCACTTCTACTCCAGACTTAGCTTTCTGCACAGGAGACATCCTCCACAAAATCGATCGCCATGTGCTGGACCAATTAGCAGGTAGTGACCACAGACCAATCAAGCTTGAAATGAATATGGAGTATGTTCCACAGGAGCAAAAGCCCTTGCCCCGCTGGAATTACAAACGAGCAGATTGGGACAGATTTGCCATACTAACAGACAAATATTGTGAAAACATAAATACACGATATGGCAACATAAAGCAAATGGTGGAAAGTCTAAACAGAGCGATAATACAGGCAGCCACTGAGTCCATTCCAAGAGGAGCGAGGAAAAATTACAAACCATACTGGACTGAAGAACTACAAAGTTTGGAGGACAAAGTTGAAGATGCCAGGAAGACAGCAGAGAGAGAACAAACAATTGAAGCAAACATCTCTCTCAAAGCCATCTCAGCAAAATATAAAAGAACAGTAAATCAAACAACAAGAGATTGTTGGAGGGAAAAAACAGAAAACCTGAATTTTGACAGGGATGGAAACAAACTATGGAAACTAGTGAAAGCCATGAACAATGAAGGACCTAGAAACAAACAAATAACAATTAAACAAGGAAATGCCTTGCTTACAGGCAAAAAGGCTGCAAATGCACTAATGGAACACTATGCAAATGCAAACCACATTGATATTACAACCGAACAGAAGAAAGCAATCAAAGACAAACAGATACATCATAGAAATACAGAGACAGCAGCAGAATATATGATGGCAAATCTAACAATGGAAGAAATGGAACAGGCAATGAATACCCTAAAAAAGAAGAAATCACCAGGAAAGGATGGAATCACAAATGAAATGCTAATAGGACTAGGCACCAAGGCAAAGAAGAAACTACTAGCAGTCCTAAATAACAGCTGGAAGAGAGGAATAGTCCCACAGGCATGGAAGGAAGCTATACTAATACCAGTCCCAAAGAAAGGAAAAGACCTGGAAGAACCAAATGGCTATCGACCTATCAGCCTACTTAGCTGTGTAGGAAAATTAATGGAACGCATTATCAATGGCAGGCTAACATGGCATCTGGAAGAAAACAAACTCTTAACACCACACCAAGCAGGATTCAGAAAGTACAGATCCACTGAAGATCAAATAACCTATATAGCTCAGGAAATAGAGGATGCCTTCCAAGAGAAAAAGCACACACTAGCAGTCTGGATAGATTTAGAAAAAGCATTTGATAAAGTATGGAAGGAAGGACTGAAAGTAAAACTGCAAAACATGCATGTTTGTGGAAAAATGTATAAATGGATCAGCCACTACCTTGAGAACAGAACTGCCAGGACAAAAGTACAAGGACAAACAAGCAAAATGATGCTGCTGGAGCAAGGTGTCCCCCAAGGAGGAGTTCTTTCACCAACATTATTCCTAGCATATATAAATGACATCACAGAAAATTTTCCAGCCAGAGTACACACATCCTCCTTTGCAGATGACCTAGCCATATGGACATCTGAAGAATATATTAGTACAGCTAACAGCAGAATACAGCAAGCCTTATTAGCGCTAGAGGACTGGTCAAAATCATGGCTAGTGAAGATAAGTGAGGAGAAAACAACATGCACAGTGTTCTCCCTCTCAAATAAAACTCAGCAACCTAAGCTGGTATTGAATGGAAAAATATTGCGCCATGAAGAAAATCCAAACTATCTAGGAGTCACCTTTGATCGTCGCCTGACATGGAAGACACAGGTTGAGAAAAATCGAACAAGAGCAAGGCAGAGAATGGCAATCATGAAAAAGCTTGCTGGTACAACGTGGGGAGCAGATGAGAAAGTTCTCAAGAAGTTATATACTGGACGGGTGAGGCCAGTACTGGAATATGGCATTGCAGCTTGGGCAACAGCAGCTAAGTCAAACTTTAACAAAATAAGTAGAGTCCAAAACCAAGGAATGCGAATCATAACTGGAAGCCTGAAGACAACGCCTATTAATGAACTAGAAAAGATCACTTGTTTACAACCAATGCAGGATAGAAGAGATAGCAGAGCCCAGCAACAAGCAGAAAAATTTAGAAGATTGACAAACCACCCTATGTACAACAGATTTAATGGTTTTGGAAAGGGAAGACTGAAGCGTAGCAACTTTGTAGAAACTGCAAAACGAAGGATTAGGGCAGATCCTATACTTAACATATCAACAGTCAAGCCCATACACAATGCAGACAAGTTCCCAGCTTGGAGACAGCAGCAACTGCCTGAGATGATAGAAAACATTCCTGGTATTGAGAAAAAGAACACTCAGCATGAAACCGAAAGAAGAGAAATAACCCTAAACTACATAAAAGAACATTACCCAAGCAGGAATTGGACCCATGCATATACAGATGGATCAGCCAAAAATTCAATAGAGAATGGAGGAGGAGGAATTCTCCTAAATTTAAAAAATGGAGTGAAAAAAACACATTCAATGGCAACTGGAAAATTTTCAAGTAACTTCAAAGCGGAGGTAGAGGCTTTGAAAACTGCAGCAGAAATGCTCCTGATGGAGGAAAATAAAGAGAAGCAAATAGCTATCTTCACAGATGCAAAGTCAGCTGTCTCAATACTCAAGAGCAATAACAGCACAGAACTAACTGACCTAAGAGCAGCACTCCATGGTCTATGCCAGAAATCCAAAAAAGTTGTAATACAGTGGATCCCATCACATTGCAGTATACCTGGAAACGAAGAGGCTGACAGACTGGCAAAAGAGGGCGGACGACTACCACAGCCTGACATAGACATAACCTATAATGAGGCAAAGAGGGTTGATAAAAAGCACTTATAGAACCAAATGGGAATCTGAGCATCCAGGCCATCAGAAGGATGATGCATATTACAAACTCGACCGAAGAGAACAAGTAGCAATCTTCAGACTCCGCACAGGACATAACAGGCTGAAATACCACTTGTTCAATAAACTAAAGATAGGAGATACCGATGAATGTAATTGTAGAACTGGAAAAATGACAGCAAAACATTTGCTGCAGGATTGCCCAACGTATGCAGAACAGAGAAAGATATTTTGGCCCACACCTGCTTCATTTGAGGACAAGCTCTATGGAGATATCAACAAGCTCAAGTTGACCGCAGCTTACTTTAACTACATACAGGTTGACATTTAAAGGTGCATGAAGACCCAGAGGCATGAAATGGAATATTGCTTGGATAGCAAATCCATTATGTGGAAAGTCCAAATCGAAAGCTCGCTGTGTGGGCTTCATAAAAGGTGGAAAAGTGTCCTAGTGGCACGAAATGGAATATTGCTTTGATAGCAAATCCATTACGTGGAAAGTCCGAATCAAAAGCCCATTGTGTGGGCTTCATAAAAGGTGGAAAAGTGTCCTAGTGGCACGAAATGGAATATTGCTTGGATAGCAAATCCATTACATGGAAAGTCCGAATCGAAAGCTCACTGTGTGGATGTCATCTGCAGACTGCATACTTCTGGTTTCCGGAAGAACAGCCTATGGTGAACGGAAGGCCCAATATACGGAAGTGAGGCTAAGCAGCCATGTGCAGGACGTGACGATTCCTTGGGTGAGCCCAGTACCAGAGCGCTATGTATCGGCTCTGCAATTATGGAAGCCTCCTTGGATGGCGGGGAATGCCCATGGTCTGCCCCTGCCTTCCCTTGAGGGCTGACCAGGATCTTTGGCTGTTCTATATGGACCAGCTGGGATGGGGGATAACACCACAACAGTGAGAGTCAAACGTCCTAAGAAACCCCCGGGAAGGTTAACCCGGTCAACAAATGCCCGCAGAAGTCGGATGTGTCGGCCTAACGGCGCAAGAACGCAGCTCTGCTGTAAACAGGCACAACGCAATCACATCCGAAAAAAAAACTCCGGATGAACGAAGAAGAAGAAGATTAAGTGTTTTTTCGTGGTGAAATGGAGTTCGGACCGTGCAACGGAGTTCGTGCACGCGCGTCCGGTTTTCTTTCGGCGTATCATCGGCGCCCGGTGGCGATAGTTAAGCCTAACATGACGGCCAGACGACCAGCTAGGACACAACGTGGTAAGAGGGCGGGCGCGCGCAGAAGGCGCTTAAAATGTGACAGATTGGGTATCGGAAATGTTCGAGTACTGTACTGGAACTGTGCATCATTTACTCAACGCCGACCCATTCTTGAAAAACTACTCTACGGAAACGATATTGTAGTCTTGCAAGAAACACAGCTCACCGACGGAACAGTCAATGTTGCGGGATTTCAGGGTTTCCTTAACAGGCGGCACCTCGGACAGGCCATTCTGGTCCGCGACAACATACTAGTGTCTGAGATCGATATGTCCGCCTGGAACAGCGATGCCCTGCAAGTGCAGGCATTAAGAATAATGACACCAGTGCAGCTTGTAATCGTTAACGTCTATGCGCGAAATGGGAAGGTCGACGTGCGACAATGGCAGAGTTTGTTCGATATGGATGAAAGGCATATCATCTACTGTGGGGACTTCAATGCCAGAGGCAGTCAATGGGGGAATTGCATCACCAATAGACAGGGAGAAGATTTGGAGGACGCCCTGGCATCTGCTGCCCTAATCTGTCTGAATGATGGGAAAGTCACTAGAATGGCCACTCGACCAGGCGACTCTGACAGCATCATTGACTTGGCTCTGGTGTCGCCCACCATCGCACCAAAGTGCCGGTGGGGCACACTGGGATACCACGATAGTGACCACTACCCTTGTGTCATCCTGATCAAGAAAGACGGGGCCATGAGTCAAAGAAACAAGACCAATGCCTTCCCGTACGACACCACTGGTCAAGACGCCATAAGCAAGATCAGAAGAAGGAAACTAACTTCCTCCCGTAGGAGACAAGAAAGATGACTGCGGCCACCATGGTGGAATGGAGAGGTCGAGAAGGTGTGGCTGGGAAAGAGGCAGGCTGTCAAAGACTGGCAAAAGGCCAGAAAGGCTAACATGCCACAGGTTGAGTTGGCGAACCTGAAGACTGAGGTCGTTAGGACGACGACTTTATTCAAATCCTGCGCCAAACAGGCCAAGGCCGACAAATGGGACGAGTTCTGCAGGAAGGTGTGCTCCGAGCAATCTCTTACGACATTCTGGCGCCTCCACAAGAGCATGAACGGTGCTGCACAACGTAGGGGTATTCCAGACTTTCAAGGCACAGACCTCGCATGGAAAAAGTCGGATGCGGATAAAGGTAAGGCCCTTCTTGCACGCTACATAGAACAGACTGACCAGAAAGACGAGCCCGCCAGACAGAGGACCACAACAACACTCTCTCAGCTGTGCGAGGGGGTCGGGACAGACGAAGAATGGACAATCACAGTTGACATATTACGTGCGATGCTCAAGAAATCACCTAACACCACCCCAGGCCCAGTCGGCATCCGATATGGTGACCTAATGGTGATATCAGATGATGACATGGAAGAACTGGCCAGAGAATTCAACACCAGTATCCAGAGGGGTCAGGTCAAAGAAGAATGGCTACACAGCTACTTGCTGCCGCTGCCAAAACCGAACAAAGACCACTCCAAGATAAGCGGCTACAGAATCATTACGATGCAGAATACTGTTGGCAAGCTACTGGAGAAAATTGTAGCACACAGACTTGCTTGGGACTTGGAACAGCTCGGCTGCTTCCCGCCCACACTTGGAGGATACAGACGCAACAAAGAGTCATGGCTGAATGCGGCGGTCTTTGCTCAAGATGTTTACGAAGGATTTCAGGTCAGAGAAGAGACATGTGCGGCCGCCATAGACTTAGAGGACGCATATAACAGAGTATCTTTCGAGCACTTGATGCAAACCCTCCTCAGACTGAAAGTGTACCCTCACCTTGTACGATGGATAGCTGCAGTTCTACTCCAAAGGAAGGTGGTGCTAAGATGCAGGAGTTGGTCTTCTGAGCCGATAACGATATGTCCAGGATTGCCGCAGGGTTCACCACTGTCACCAGTACTATTCAACGTGTATACGGTGCCGATCACTGAACAACAGTTGGATGGGAGGGGTAGGACTCTATCATTCGTTGACGACATCCTCGTGTATCGACAGGGTCGAGATAGACAGGCGGTTGCCAACTATATGCAGGGCGAACTAGATCGAATTTCCTCATGGTGTGCTGATGCCGATGCCCTTGTCAACCCTGCAAAGGCAACGACGGTTACATGGTTCTCACTAAACAACCATATTGTGAAAACAGACCTGCCGGCAGTAAGAATGGATGGGAGCATTCTGAGTAGAACCCAGTCAATGACATATCTTGGCGTGAGGCTTGATCGTAGCCTGTCCTTCAGAGATCATGTCGATTATGTCATAACGAAGGCTCGAAAAGGTTTGGCAGCAATGAGAGTCATGGCGACTGCCAATATCGAGCAAAGACTGCTAATACTTCTGTTCCAAGGACTTGTGCTTTCACGCATCGAGTATGCCCTGGCCATCCTCACTGTCAGCCCTACACAGATTGGAAGACTTGAAAAGGTACAAAACGAAGCCATGCGCATCATTTTGGGCTGCACGAGAGACACCAGCTGTGTAGCAATGAGATACCTCCTTGACTTCCCGACAATGGAACACAGGATCAAGATCGGAGAGCTCGTGCATACTTAAAAATAAGTGCAGATGAGCAGCACCCTCTGCATGACGCTGTATTCAGAGAAAAGGGTGACAGGCTAAAGAGGGGCAAATCATGGATGGGTCGGGCGGAAGATGTCGTCGGACAGGTCTGCAGTCTTACCAGTATCAACCCCGGCAAGGAATGGGTGCCGGTGCCTCCAGCTTTTAAGTGTACCTTCTCCTGCATTATCACACTCGACAGACGGTGCAGAGAGCAGAACCCTGCCGCTGTCAATGCAGAGGTTAACGCGCTCATCTATGATCACTCAGATAGCCCCGAAGTGCTCATCTATACAGATGGATCTGTTGTAAAGCAGCAGAAAAGTGCGTGGGCATTTACAGCCCGTTCAGCGGGCTGAACCGTTCAAGAATCCAGTGGTGCCCACTCTATGACCAAGAGCAGCATGACGATGGAGGTGATGGCAGTTACACAGGCTTTCATATGGCTGGAATCACAGCATTATACCAACGTGTGTGTACTAAGTGATTCAATGAGCATGATTCAGAAGGTCGAAGCTGGATCTGTACGTAGACAGTGGACTGAGTCGCTGCGGAAGTCTGTTGTCCGCAAAGTCACCTTCATCTTCGTCCCGGGACATGCGGGAGTCGAGGGAAATGAACGAGCTGATAAATTAGCTGGCTCTGCACCCCCTGTAGATGGCCAGCCCATGGATCGTGTGGATGTTATTAACGCCCTTAAAGATATGGCGAGAACAGAGGATTTTGACGCCAGTGATTCCACATCGCTCTCCAGGATGAAAGACCTGGAAGTAAGAATCGGCACAGCCAGACGCGAGAGGTACATCGGGAAAACAAAGCGCCTCGTCAACCATCACAGAACTGGCACTATTAGCCACCGGACGCTGATGCATATGCTGGGGGGAGGATCTGAGCACCTATGGACATGTCCGGAGTGCAACGAAGATACCCCAACTGATAACTAAATAACTAAAAGATAACTAACCATTCTACCAACACTCTCTCAGATCTGATGAAATGTCCTTTACTTTACTTCTTCTCAGTGAGTAGAATCTTTCCTTCCCTTTCTCACCATTCTACCAACACTCTCTCAGATCTGATAAAATGTCATTTACTTTACCTATTCTCAGTGAGTAGAATATTTCCTTCCTGTTTTCACCATTCTACCAACACTCTCTCAGATCTGATGAAATGTCCTTTACTTTACTTATTCTCAGTGAGTAGAATCTTTCCTTCCCTTTCTCACCATTCTACCAACACTCTCTCAGATCTGATGAAATGTCCTTTACTTTACCTATTCTCAGTGAGTAGAATCTTTCCTTCCCGTTCTCACCATTCTACCAACACTCTCTCAGATCTGATGAAATGTCCTTTACTTTACCTATTCTCAGTGAGTAGAATCTTTCCTTCCCTTTCTCACCATTCTACCAACACTCTCCTAGACCTGATAAAATGTCCTTTACTTTACTTATTCTCATTGAGTAGAATCTTTCCTTCCCGTTCTCACCATTCTACCAACACTCTCTCAGATCTGATGAAATGTCCTTTACTTTACTTATTCTCAGTGAGTAGAATCTTTCCTTCCCTTTCTCACCATTCTACCAACACTCTCTCAGATCTGATGAAATGTCCTTTACTTTACTTATTCTCAGTGAGTAGAATCTTTCCTTCCCTTTCTCACCATTCTACCAACACTCTCTCAGATCTGATAAAATGTCATTTACTTTACTTATTCTCAGTGAACCAAGGAATTACTCTCAGAGAAATAAGGAATTCCTCCAGGAAACAATGAAAAGTTTTCTTGAAGGCCAACAATATCCTGTTGGGGTTTCCTTGCCTCTCCTCTCTTAGTTAATTAATTAATATCTAGGTGTGTTTTATTGAACTACATGACACGACAAGAAAACACTCAATGGTGGAAATGACCTCTTTTCATATTTTATTAAACATAAACATGGTTTATGGTCATTCAATACATAAACACATCAATTACATTCAAAAATGGTATTATGTATATCTCATCATCATTGGCACCTTGCCGTCTTGACAGACGATAGTTTGTGCTCTAAAAAGGCATAATAACTTTTAACTATGGCGGTAGCGAGTGTGACTGATAAGGCCAATTTGCGCTGTAAATGTCCGTTCACAGTGGGTGCATGTGAACACGTGGTCATTTCCACCATCATGCACCATCTTACGTCTCAAACGCTTGGTGTGTGACTTTTCTGCAATAATTTTCTCCTTTGACTTTATTCCATTTCTGATATTTGCCCTCCACGCAACACGTTCAGCGGCGACTTGCTCCCAATGTGCATTATCAATGCCTGTATCAATCATGTCCCGCTTACACACATCTTTGTATCGTAGTAGAGGCCGACCCTGAGATCTCTTACCCATCTGTAATTCACCAAAAAAGATATCCTTTGGTATTCTACCATCATCCATCCTCCTAAGATGTCCTATCCATCTAAGTCTACGAAGACTGAGCATGGAATAAACTGTATGTATATCTATATGTTAAGATAATCGCTGAATACAGTTCAAGTTATTACAAGCACCTTGATGCCATAAATATACAGTTTACTGACACCTAGTGATCATACTGCTTGTAAACCTGTTTTACTTCAGGGTGACTGGATCCCTGATGACCTCACTTCCCTGAGCTTGTGTTGATCAAGTCCTCCTAATGACTGGTATTTCTTTTCCTGGGTCTAGAATAGTGTTTGGTTCCCTACCATCTAGTGTACTTCTGGGTATTATATGTTACCGTCCTACTGGGCTAAGGAAACTGCTTGCAGGTGGATTTTTTTGGATTAATGTTCTGCATTACTCTGTCCAGGTACTTCACTCAAACAAAAAAGTCAGGCCTGGATCTAGATGGACCTAATAAGTACCTGAAATTCCAGCATCAAACATAAGTCTACTGATATCATCAATATGAACATTAGAAATGTAAGACTGGGAACTTCCAAGAAAACACAAGGAAAATAGATACAGTGAATGTTGATTCCTAGGGAAAAATAAACAAGGGAGGAAGAGAGTCTTGGTGTTCTCTAATAGTATCAACCCTATGACTGGTCACTCTCCATGCAATCCTTCATTATAGGGCACTCAAGGTTTAGACTACCAGATAAGCAGTGTCATCTTCACTCATGCCTGGCAATCCTGGTCTCTAAGTTGAGTAAAACCTTGATCTATTCAGAATATGATAACTATGTTCACCATTCCCTTTTGTTCATAATTATTTTCCATAGATATCCTTCCATTTAAAAGAAAAGGTTCTCATACATTAAGGTTGGTAATTCATTCCTAAATGCAATGAGTATTTGTTTATAAAACATATAAGTACATTGTGGTAATCTCATACATTAAGGTTGGTAATTCATTCCTAAATGCAATGAGTATTTGTTTATAAAACATATAAGTACATTGTGGTAATCTCATACATTAAGGTTGGTAATTCATTCCTAAATGCAATGAGTATTTGTTTATAAAACATATAAGTACATTGTGGTAATCTCATACATTAAGGTGTGTAAATCATTCCTAAATGTAATGAGTATTTGTTTATAAAACATATAAGTACATTGTGGTAATCTCATACATTAAGGTTGGTAATTCATTCCTAAATGCAATGAGTATTTGTTTATAAAACATATAAGTACATTGTGGTAATCTCATACATTAAGGTGTGTAAATCATTCCTAAATGTGATGAGTATTTGTTTATAAAACATATAAGTACATTGTGGTATCTTCTCCTATATAACATTCAGGTGAATTCTTCCTTAATCAAAATGTTTCAAAGAAGAGTATTTTCCCTTTTCTTCACCAAGTATGTAATATGCCGTTACCCTATAATCATCATGGTCATCATAATCAGCATCATAATAATAACAACCATCTAATCACCATAATAATCATCATATAATCATCATCATCATTACTACATTCATCATTATAATCATCATCAACATCGTCACCATTATCATCATTATCATCATCATCCAACACACTTTAGGACATAAAACTATACGAGTGTAACATGAGTGATACGAAATACAGGTGGGTGCGATGCTTGGGAGTGCACTAAATTATGAATTAGTGTTTCATCTACCACAAGTCAGGCCACAAAACTATATGATTGTAACATGAGTGGCATGAAATATTGGTGTCATGCTTAGAAGGGTACTACATTATTAATTAGTGTTTCATCCAACACATTCAGTTCACAAAACCGTATGATGGTAACATGAGTTATATGGACTACAGAGTGGTGTCATGCTTAGGAGGACACTAAATGATTAATTAATGTATGCATTATCACTAACATTTTCTCCTCTGATAGTCAGGACGTTATACTTCAATTTGTCTACTATCTGGAGATTGATTGATTGATCATATTCATTCTCAGCATGTCACTTCTCCTCTCTCACTCCCCAATCACTCATAGAATTGACAACCATACTGGCATGGATGACAATTAAGCATACTAATTCTTAAACACTAATGAAATCACAGTTGAATCTCTTTCAACCCACAAGCATTCATCAGAAATCATAATCATACTTGTATGGATGATAATTAGGCATACTGATGTGTTTCACAAATGATAAATTCACATATTCACTATCAATGAAATCACACTGTAATCAGCACATGAATGCTTCCGTCGAATACACAAGATTATGATACACATCGAGAACTATTCAACCTACCATGTGCTCGTGTACTGTTTCTCTTACAAATTACACTAAGTCTTATTACTGTGATTGCACATGTAAAATAGTTCCTTACAACTGAACTAAATCTTATAAATTCTAAGTTAATCGCACACTCCTAGATCACTGTTGATTTAGCTTACCTGCTAACTGAGTGAAATGTACAACCTATGTTAGCTTTTACATTCATAGAATCTACCTAACTTTGAAGAAAATACCTCCACAATGGTTTTACCTCGTGCAGTTTATCTATGGACTTGGACATCTAAATAAAGTGTTTTAGTCTCTCTGGAATTAAGTTCTTAAGGACTAATCACGTTTTGTTACAACACGCCACTTACCAACTTTTGAGAAAGGATCACGACTAACGTAATATATATTATAGTGTTCTTACCTTCAACAAATTTGAGTGTCGTCTTCACTTCTAACGTCAGCATATTTCAGGTTCCTCGCCTTAGTTTTTCGGTTCCAAGTTCGTGAGCTGTAGATTTATAGGCTGGTGTTTCGTCTCTTCTATTATATTTTAGTATGGAGAGATAGGTTACCATGCCGGCCAGCTCCGTGGTCCTTCTTCTCTTACATTGGTTCGTGAAGGTCTTGGTTTGCGTACACTGACTCTTTGCTGCTCGCTACGCCATCTTAAAGCCTCACTCGCCTTTGTTTCCTATGATGTCACGTCCAATCACAACGCTTGTTGCAAACTATCTTAGGGATAGTGCAGTTCGTTTTCGGAATCCGCGCGATTTCCATTTTGGGTGATGTAAATGTATCCTTTGTCTTTATTGTCCCGCTAATCCTTTCTTTCCTATACTTTTAAATTTAAGTATGTTGGTGATTGTTGGCGCTTGTTGTAAACTGGAGTGGTAGTGCGGGGAATTTAAAAACAGCACTGTGACGGTTTTCGAGAATTATACCACAGTTCTTTACTTTACTTATTCTCAGTGAGTAGAATCTTTCCTTCCTGTTCTCACCATTCTACCAGCACATCCCCAGACCCGATGAAATGTCTTTTACTTTACTTATTCTCAGTGAGTAGAGTCTTACCTTCCTTTTCTCTGATTCATTCTCCTAAATTAAACTGGCACCTTGCCGTTTTGACAGGCGGTAGTTCGAACAATGGAGTTATATCTTTCCATAGCGCAAAGCCTGGGCTACATTTAGAGAGCATGCAGCACGATCCCTCTCTCGGCCTGCCTAGTTTACTCCAGAGGAAATGTCACACCAATACGTCTGGAACAAGATAAGCTGCAGAAGCTGCCGGATCAGCAAAGCAGAATGCTCTAACCATCCTAAACCAGTTGGCAAACAAGAGTTAGGCCTTGGTCCTCCCTGCCATGACATTTACTCTGTAGGTTGCATTCCTCGCACTAGGGTAAAGGTTTATACCCTCCCAATTCCGCCACTCCCCCCGAAGCCATTGGCACAATATGGTGTTTCGGGTTTGGTGAGCGCCGCCCTAAATTCAACGCCAACAGAAAACAGGTAGTACCATCTACTGTCATACGGTAGCTCAGTCACATCTGACTAAGACCTGACTTCAATTCCCTAAATAGGCATTTCTCATCTCGTCGATCCTTACTTTATCTATGTATGATTGTGATCTCTTCTAAGTCTACGAAGCTGCTTAAATCCATTATTCTTTTGTCGAAACCACAGCCAAGGGAACGGACTTGGTAGAATCAGCGGGGAAAAAAGACCCTGTTGAGCTTGACTCTAGTCCGACTTTGTGAAGACACATGAAGGGTGTAGCATAGATAGGAGCGCAAGCGCAATTGAAATACCACTACTTTTATCGTTTCTTTACTTATTCAGTTTGAAATACCACTACTTTTATCGTTTCTTTACTTATTCAGTCGGTGGAGATTTGCCCCAAAAGACGAGCAATATGTCCGGCGGGCCTATTCTCGCTGGTCGCGAGATCCGCGCAGTAGAAGGATGGGAGATTTGCTCGCAACAGACGAGCAATATCTCGGGCGATATCTCCGGTGGGCCTATTTCCTATTGTCGTGGGATCCGCAAAAGTCAGGTGAGGAGTCTGACGGTAGTATACGCTTTACACAGGTCCGGACACTTGTGATTGACAGATGTACGCGTCCTATGGTCCAGGCGCATACGAGGCCCTCACCTGTAGGAATTGGCTGACCGCCTCTAAGTCGGGTCCCTTGGGTTTCAGGGTCTGGCCATCACTCGCCACCTGCTCGTGGAGTCGAGGTCTCGGAGGTTGACGCTGAGCCGTCAGCGTCTGCAGCCTACCTTTTTCCAGACGTATTGGTTACCCATTCCTCTGGAGTACACAAGACTAGGCCGAGAGAGGGAACATGCCGTTTTGGCACCACATGTTTCTCTGAAGCTCTGCCCAGGCATTGTGATGGAATTTTGGCCACATTCCAACTCACATACTTTGGTCTGTCAAGACTGTAAGGCGTTACTCACTTCGTTATCTACTGATTTATATTCAGGAGTACTTGCCATTGTTTTCCTTTCTGCTATTTTACTTAGAATGTTGTTTGTCATGCAAACTTTGCCTAGTGTATTTTCCTCTTAAGTTAAATATTTTATTGTTGTGTACTGTGATGTCGGTTCTTGACTCAACTCAACTGAACCGAACTTAAAAACTGTATTACCAATCTAAGTAGTAAGAAAAGGCTTGTTCAAAAACATAACCAGAACAGAACGATTCAAAAGGTACAGTACAATATATTATCTCACTAACGGTAGGAAATATCGGCGACAAATATTGGTTTCACCGACTTTAAAAGTTAAAAACCACCACACAGATACTATATTATAACAATCTCTCTTGTATGTGTGCCTGTTTTATTATTCTTGACTATGTCTGGCTAACGTGTCACCAGTCTCCAGTTTTGTCGCTCTAGATATGTTTAACAGTCACGCTGATAATTTGAATACGTTATTCAACTACGTTATAGAATTTGGCTGGCTTAGTATCAGAAAGGCTTCCTCTGTGAATACAGTGTCATAAAACAGATAAGATAGATCTTGACCGAGGTGGAATATGACAGTACACAACAGTAAAGGACTCTTATATGCTTTAAGGCGCTTAATGCATACAGGGCTACACCCATACTTTTATAGAGGTGTCGGCATAAAACACGCTTACACACGAACACACACTCACTCATACCAACCTCTCATCATCATCATGTACCATGCCGATAAGCGTAAGCGGCCATGTTTCGCCATCTCACGCTATCACGAGAGTCTTGGATCAGCTCAGTGTTCCTGTCGCGGCCATGAAACGTGGCCAAGCCATCCAGGTATTTACTTCTCTGTCTTCCTATTGTTCTCTTCCCCTCGATCTTGCCAGTCGTCACCAAGTTCTCAAATTTATTTCTTCTCATAACATGTCCAATATTTTTTGACTGTCTACGTCTAATGTCTCTAATCAGTTTACGATTTTCATTTGTTTCTTGTAGGACTTGGTCATTGGTTTTTCTGCCCCATAACGTGTCCAAAACACTGTGACTGTCTACGTCTAGTTTCTCTAATCAGTTTACGAGGTTTCATTTGTTTCTTGTCGAACTTGGTCACACCATCCACTACACACAATCAAACACACACCCACGCATGCCTCCAGACATACATACATGTGGTCAGTACAACACTGGCCCTCTTCGCTTCCCATCATATTTTCTGATACCTGATGAGGATGGAACCCATGACCACCAGGCGAGCACCTAGCCACTACCCTACCGCGGCTACCAATAAAATACATAACCAGAAAAACAAAGAAACAACAAATACGGTAGGAGTTATCTAACGAACGGTAGAAAATATCGGCCACGAGTATAATTAGCCTCACGACCTTTTGACCTGTCATCTACTGCCTATGGTACCTTGCGGTGTAGAATAGGGAAGGGGAAAGGGGGGGGGTGGTCTTGAGCCTGAGTCATTAAGGCCGCCTGGCTAGTGCAGTCGCCGCGAACTGTGCAGGTTAGAGGTCCCCCCCCCCCCCACACACACACACACACTTCTTCTTCTTCTTCTTCTTCTTCTTCTTCTTCTTCTTCTTCTTCTTCTTCTTCTTCTTCTTCTTCTTCGTCTTCTTCAGCATTCCGAGCGATTGAGGTTCTTTGCTGCAGATACAATCTCCATTCGTCTCTCTGGTTGACCTTCTCTTGCCAGTTGTTGATTCCAAGTACTTGTTGGTGTGTATATATATTATCTCTCCACCGTCTTCTTGGTCTACCTCGGGGTCTACGGTCATTTATTTAATGTGTGTAAGCGAGTTTTGTTTCCCTATTATCTTCCATTCTAACTATTTTGTAACGAAAGAGATAAATAAGCCCCCCCTCCCCCCCCACATAACAGGTAAAATCTGAGGATTCCAACCCGAGTCACCCGAAGGATAACCATGCATTCTTAACCACTAGGTCAGCCTCTGCTCTCAACCTTGAGAAATTAACGAAAACCACACGAAAACTAATAAACTCTCTGTTATATATTGACTGTATCTGGCTATCCCGGTCACGAGTCTCTCGTTTTGTCGTCCTAGATACGTGTTTTACAATATAAAATGACACAAAGTAGTGCAGCTTTACATAACAGAGTTAAGACACATACAGAACGTTGCGGCGATTAGCCTTCATCAGCAAACAAACACATTCACAAACACAACATACAGTCAAGGAGATCTTGTAACAGTATTGGGTATAATTAGGATCTAGTGGGAAACACAGATACAGCACGATTGAGCATTGAGACTGAAAGGGGTGGGAGATGCTCAATCGTGACGTATTATGTTGTTAAGGGTGGTCAACATCCGATAGTCCAGCTGAGAAGACACGGCTTGTCATCTTGAGAATAAAGTATAAAGTTTTAGTCCAGATCAAGTCTTGTTACTTCATTTGACACTACTACAGAAGTAATAAATGGTGCCGTGACCGAGAATCTGAGGTTGATCTGGGCCGGCCAACAACAACTATCCACTGGCGTACTTGCTGTAAGACAAATTATGAAGGTAATGGCCTACCACGCGAAGTACTAAAGAATCCAGACAAAACTGCCAGGACAAGAAGGGTTTCCTGGAGCCGTGGCTGAACATTTGAATTGTATCATTTACAAGGGGCCTAACCTGGCCGTTGCCTGAACCTTGCCACTTTCAAGGGACTTGCCTCCAATTTAAGTTCAAGATTTTATCGGAAGTCAGAACTCGTTCAAGGTCAGGTCATCACTGGCCGTTGGCTGATACTAATCCATTTTTGGGCCTCGTTATTCCTATGACCCAAACACACCTAATCCATTTTTGGGCCTCGTCATTCCTATGACCCAAACACACCTAATCCATTTTTGGGCCTCGTCATTCCTATGACCCAAACACACCTAATCCATTTTTTGGGCCTCGTTATTCCTATGACACTAAATTGTGAAGCTCCAAGTAACATTTTCCCACAGGAAGAGGTTCTAACATGCGAACCACAAATTGAAGAACCTACATTTGAAGAAATCCTATATGTAATCACACGACTTAAAAACAATAAGGCAACTGGGACTGATGGAATTGCTGCTGAATTTATAAAGGCAGGTGGCCATGCATTACATCTAAAGCTATACGAACTAATAATAAAAATCTGGAGGACAGAAGAATTACCCCATGACTGGAAAGAGTCATTATTGATACCTATCTTTAAGAAAGGAGACAAGTTCCAATGTGGAAATTATAGAGGAATATCACTACTGTCCACAAGCTATAAGATACTATCCGCAGTATTACTAAATAGACTAAAACCATATTCAGAAGACATATTAGGTGACTACCAGGCGGGTTTTAGACAAAACAGATCAACAATAGATCAGATATTTATCTTACGACAAATAGCCGAGAAACATTGGGAATATAAAAGAGATCTCCATAACATTTTTGTGGATTTTAAAAAGGCTTATGATAGTGTCCATAGGAATAGTCTATGGAATGTTATGCAGGAATTTGGAATACCAAGGAAGTTAATTAACATGACCAAACTATGCATGGAAGATACTTATAATATAGTAACATATAAAGGCAGGAAATCAGACCCCTTCCAAATAACATCTGGCTTGAAACAGGGTGATGCACTATCGCCGCTACTCTTCAATCTGGCTCTAGAGAAAGTTGTAAGGAAGGTAAAGGAGGAATGTGATATTGGAGGAACATCCAAGCTGCTTGGTTATGCAGATGATATAGATATTATAGGGCAAAGTGAACAAAAGACATTAGAAATATTGACTCACTTAAAGGAAAAAGCCCAACAGATGGGGCTGGTTATCAACCAAGATAAGACAGAATATATGGTAATTTCAAGAGACGGAATGGCTAAAAACTCTGGCCACATACAAATAGATAATATGACCATTAA
Organism: Cepaea nemoralis; assembly: GCA_014155875.1. NCBI lineage: Eukaryota > Metazoa > Mollusca > Gastropoda > Stylommatophora > Helicidae > Cepaea > Cepaea nemoralis. The sequence goes on from JACEFZ010019456.1 coordinate 105,238, forward strand.
AAGAACGGAAACATACAAATACCTGGGTACAATCTTCAACTGCTCCAACATCATAAGGGAAGAAATACAAACTAGAATCAACTCTGGAAATAAGATATACTATGCACTACAACATCTACTAAAATCAAAGGCGCTATCTCGTAACACCAAAATCACAATATACAAAACACTGATCAGACCAGTTGTGCTGTATGGCTCTGAAACCTGGAGTACAACGAAAGGAGACGAAGCCTTGTTACAAACCTTTGAGAACAAAATTTTAAGACGCATCTTTGGACCCATTAGGGATACACAAAGTGGAGAGTGGAAAAGAAGAAGTAACAAAGACATTTATGATTTGTTTAAGTCCCCGCTAATCACTGGTATCATGAAGGCTAATAGACTACAATGGCTGGGGCATATAGAAAGAATGGAAGATAATAGGGAAACAAAACTCGCTTACACTCAGGAAATAAATGACCGTAGACCCCGAGGTAGACCAAGAAGGCGGTGGAGAGATAATATACATACAGACCTACAAGCACTTGGAATCAACGACTGGCAAGAGAAGGTCCACCAGAGAGACGAATGGAGACAGATTGTATTTGCAGCAAAGAACCTCAATGGCTCGGAATGCTGAAGAAGAAGAGAAGAAGTTATTCCTATGACCCATTCCATACGACGATGAAGTACCCACTTGAGAATCAAGGAAGGGACCCAACCAGGGGTCGAAGATTGTCTGGCAGCCCATGAGATGTGACCCAACCAGGGGTTGAAAATTTTCTGGCAGCCCACGAGAAGGACGAAATCACCTGAGGGAAGAGAAGTGATATCTGAACTCTGCCACCTGAATTCCGAGACTAAATTTCACTTGATGCGGGCTCTGGTTGGTTGGTTGAACTGAATCCGTCAGCTGGTAAAAGAAGGTAACGGATTAATTAAGGAAATAGACTCAGAGTAAAAGTTGTGTATTTCGAGGTCTCCCGTGATGTTCCAAATTTCTTAATTAGAGTGGAGTACAGGACATTATGGTGGTTTAAGAAACAAATATCTACAAGGAACCTTCTGATTGCCACAAATTTGAGTTTTTTTTATTGAGGACGGGGTTCATTCTTCCTATGCTCAGACAGGATATCGTTGGTGCTTCTTCTGATTAATGTAATATCTTACAATATTATAACCAACTGAATTGTGCTGTTTGGGATTTGGGAAATTGTAATTGTGTGATTGGTTGCTTGCTTTGTTTCAGTATTTTTCAGCATGGCGGAACCGGATAACTTGGCCCAGGTTTTGACAGGCGTGGGAACAGCAGTAGGCCGACTTAATATGGTGATTAAACAACAAGGGATGGCAACAGAAATTGTAAAGTTTAGTGGACAGGCCAGAGACTATAAGAAATGGGTCACTTCTATAGAAAAATATGCCTATTTGATCTCAGCAACAGATGAAGAAAAAATGAGACTGGCTTATCAGACGGCAACGGAACCAGTTTCGGATCATATCAGAAGAAAATTAGAGGCTAGAGTAGATGAGACGTGGGAACAGTTCAAAGAAGACCTAGCAAGGAAATATGCAGAAATAACGGATCCACAACATGCGTTTTCGGTGTTGAGGCAGGCTAAACAAAATAACGGAGAGACGGTACAGTTGTTTAGCGATAGATTGATTAACTTGGCTGAAGAGGCATTCTTAGGACAGAATGTGCGAGGGGAGGAGGTGGAAAGGATGTTAGTAGGAATTTTTGTAGATGGCATCAAATCTGATGGTTTGAAACTTAGGCTGATGAGGGAAAACCCTGAGAGGTTATCACAAGCGGTGGATATCGCGGTACAAGAGGAAAATTTGAGACGAAGATTTAGATTAAGAACAGGACGAGAAGTGGGAAGCAATCGAGACGACAGAGTTGAGGAACCTATGGAAATAGGACAAACAAGATTCGGATGGAATAGGAGAGGCAGTATACAAACGTTACAAGGTAGAAATAGGAGCGATTATGTTGAAAGAAGAAATGTGAGATACCCTACAAGTGAGTCAGTGGGAAACACAAATAACACAAATATTGTCTGTTGGGTTTGTGGTCAACGGGGACATGTTTCTCGTTTTTGTAATAACAGGCGTGTCCAGTCGAATACACAGGGTAGACATGATAATAATAGGGTGACTAGGAATGTTGTTGATGGACACAGGAACTTTACAGGTACAAGAACACAGGAAAATCGGCGCCCTACCTATTAGACAGGACCTATGATAGGAGGGTAAATAATAGGGTCCCAAGTGTTAGAGAGTATGTTAATAACAAGTATAATAGCTCGAACAGAGAATATTTTCAATTGGATGAAGTTAAGAAATTTATAGAAGATAAAACAGATTATAGCTCGTGTATATTAGAAATAGGGAAGTATAGAGTTCGTACATTAATAGATTCGGGAGCTCAAGTTAGTGTAGTAAAAGAAAGTTTTTTATACAAAATAGTAAGAAATTGTAGAGTATTTAAGTGTAGTAATAATTTACACTCTGTTACGGGACAGAATTTACAAGTAGTTGGACAAACAATGATAAATTTTAAGTTAGGAGGGATCAACATAAGACACCTTTTTCATGTAGTGAGGGGTTTAAATAGAAATATGTTGATAGGGAGAGATTTTTTGATAAAGAACGGAATAAGACTTTTTTATGATTTACATAAGTTAAAATTCAGAGACGTATATATAGATATGGAAGAGGATATGCATATATCAGCACTAGTTAGGGTTAAAATGACAACGACGTTAAAACCACAGTCGGTTAATTTGATACAGGCGAAGCTGAAGAGAAACCCATATTATATGGAAGGAAACACAGTCAGAATCACTGAGTTACAAGAGGAAATAATAGATGAGCCTGGTTTGGAGGTTCCAGATGGAGTAATGGAGTTGGATAAACACTTAACCTTTCCAGTAATGGTTATCAACAACACAGGGAGAGAAATCAAGTTATACAGAGGATGTGTGATAGCAAAATTAGATCATAACATTAGTGAAATATTGGCAACGAATAGAACAGAAGTGTCGGGAACAAGTTATTTGGAAACTTCTAGTGAAAGGAGAAGTGACAGACGCGGATGCGGAAGAAGAGGGAAAATCGGAATGGATGAATTGATCCATCCATCCAGAGAAAATAAAGTCCATATACATTCACTAGACAAAATAACAAGGGAACAAGAATTGTTGTCACAATTAAAAGCTCCGCCAGAAAACAAGGAAGTGTTGGAACAGTTTATAAAGCAAAATCAGGATGTGTTTGCGGTTAGTGATTTAGAATTGGGAAAGACGCGAACAGTTACAATGGAAATAGACACGGGAGATCATCCACCAATAAGTTTAAAACCATATAGAACTCCATTAAGAAATAGAGAAATCATGGAAAAGGCAATAGAGGAGATGCTGAAAGCAGGAATAATAAAAAGGTCGAAGTCAGAATGGTCATCTCCGGTAGTAATTGTGGCCAAGCCTGATGGTTCGAGTCGCTTCTGTTGCGATTACAGGGCGTTGAACAAAATTACCAAGAATGTAGCGTACCCACTGCCGGTAATTGATGATATTTTGGGGCTGCTTAATCGCTCTACATATTTCACAACGTTAGACGCAAGGTCAGGGTTTTGGTGTATTCCGATGTCAGAAGACGCGCAACGGAAAAGTGCCTTTTGTACCCACATGGGCTCGTACGAATTCTTACGAATGCCTTTTGGTGTCAAGACGGCGCCCTCTCATTATATGCTCTTAATAAATGAAGTTCTAGAGGGTATGCAAAGGTTCGCTCTTGCTTATATTGATGATATATTGATCTATACAAAGGGAGATGTGGAGGATCATTTGAAACATATTAGACTAGTGTTTGACAGGTTAAGAAAGCATGATGTGAAGTTGAAGCTTAGTAAGTGCCAATTTTTAAAAACAGAAACAAAATATTTGGGGTATATTATAAATAGAGAGGGTATTAAACCAGACCAGGACAAAATAAAGATTATTAAAGAGTTACCTGCTCCAACAAACGTTAAGGAAGTACGTGCTTTTATAGGAACATGTGCGTATTATAGGCGGTTTATTCCAGCATTTTCAAGGATAGCTGAACCAATTACAAATTTAACAGCCAAGTACGCCAGGTTTAAGTGGGATGATGAGTGTCAAAAAGCCTTCGACTATTTAAAAAACAGCTTAACACTGGTACCACTGTTGACGCATCCAGACTTAAACAAACAGTTGATACTATACACAGATGCTTCGGACAATGCAGTAGGAGCATGTTTGGTACAACCATATGAAGGAAAAGAATCTGGAATACCAGGGGTTAAAAATGAAAGGCCTATCTACTTCTTGTCGCATAAACTTAGTAAATCACAAAGGAAATGGACGACTATTGAGAAAGAGGCTTACGCGATTCATTACGCTCTTCAAAAACTTAATTACTACTTACATAACGCAAATTTTGTCATTAGAACTGACCACATGCCTTTAAAGTCTTTTCTAGAAGCTCCAGTGCAGAACAGGAAAATACAGACATGGGCATTGAATCTACAGGGGTACGACGCGAAAATTGAGTTCATACCAGGTAGGATAAACACATGCGCTGATTTATTGTCTAGAATCCCATATCCACAGTCATCAGAAGATACAGAAGAAGAGGCAGCCGAACCAGAGATAGACGACCGGAATTGGCAAGTAAATATTCTAGATTCTGCTATAATAAATGGGGAAGAATTTGATAGTCTACCATCGGATCAGGAGTCTGAACATAGGGAAGAAGACCTACAGTTAGCACAATTCAATATGGAAGAGGAGCAGGATTTGGACCCAAGAATCATACAAATAAAGGAAAAATTACGAGAAACAGAAGATAACAAATATAAAAGGAATTATTTGCTCTTACAAGAGGATGGACAGTTATATTATATGTGTGAAAAGAACGAACAACTAAGGAAATATATTCCAAGGCATTTAGAAAATGAACTTTTAAAAGCATATCACGATGAAAATGGACATCTCGGTAGAGACAAACTAGTGAAAGCACTTACAAGTAAATATTATTGGCCAAACTTATTTAAATCTGCATGCAAATATGTAGATACGTGTGAAAAGTGCAGATTAAGGAACATGAAAACAATAAGGTCTCCATTACAGGACACAGATATTCCTCACTTCCCAATGCAAAAGATTAGTTTAGACATATCGGGTCCACACCCCAGAACATTGTCAGGAAATGTATATTTAATTCATATAGTAGACATCTACAGTCTTTGGCCAGAGGTTTATGCAATTCCAGATAAGAGCGCAGATACTGTCATTAATATTTTTTTACAGGAGTTCGTACCAAGGTTTAGTTGCCCACAAAGTATACTTACAGATAATGGTAGAGAATTTGTAAATAAAAAATTCGAAAAGTTATTAAAAGATTTAAACATAAGACATATAAAGACCTCATTTTATAGACCTTCGTCAAATGCGAAAAACGAGCGTCAACATCGGACGTTATACAACATTGTGGCAAAGATTGTTGATGAACATGAAAAAGATTGGGATCTATTTTTGGGGCCTGCTCTTAGCGCTATTCGTACAAATCAAAATGAGAGCACGGGTTTTTCGCCATTTTATTTAATACACGGGAGAGAACCAATATTACCTATAGATAATTTATTAAAACCTAGACGGAAATATATGGGTGAAGATTTTCAAGAGACCATAATACAAGAAATGCATAAAGCACATATGAGGTTAAGGGATAATATAATAAAAGCTAGGGAAAGACAGAAAAAGTACAAAAATGTAAATACAAAATTACAAGAGTTTAAGGTAGGTGATAGAGTTTATTACAAAAAGCATAGGAGAAACTCTAAGTTTGATGCTCGTTGGATTCCAGGTTATTACGTTTTGGAAAAACTTGGAAATATATCGTATATTATAAAGAACCAGGTCACAGCACATATAGCAAGGGCACACGTTGAACACTTAAGAAGAGATGAAAATGAGATAGAAAATAATAATTATAATAATAATTATTATTCGGATGCGAAATTTTTAGATGAACAGGTTGTTAGAGGGGCCACAGTAACCCCAGATCTTAGAAAAGCTACAGTAACCCCAGATCTTAGAAAAGCTACAGTAACCCCAGATCTTAGAAAAGCTACAGTAACCCCAGATCTTAGAAAAGCTACAGTAACCCCAGATTTTTAGAAAAGCTACAGTAACCCCAGATTTTAGAAAAGATACAGTAACTCCAGATCTTAGAAAAGAACCAGAACAAAATCAGTTGCTAGCAAATCCAAGTTACGAAGAACAAGAACAGACAATTCCGAAAAGAATGGAAGAAGAAGGGCCAAATGAAACTCATTATGATAGTATGGAGGAAGACACAGGTGCTCCATTTAAAAATACTAGGCAAGCAACGAAAAGAAGAATGGACAGTCAAAGAGATAAAGAAGTGAAAAGACAGAGGAGAATTAGAGATTGTTCAACAAGCGGAGACGATATACCTATACTGGAAAGATCCTTAAGAAAGAGTGATCGACAAATTAGGTGGGATGTTGAACGGAAGAGATTAGCGGCAGCTAAAGAGAGACATACAGACGAAGAAGAAGAAATGGATGAAAAGTCAGAGTCAAGTAGTGGTATGGAGGAGACTAGTAGGTTGTACGAAGAAGAAGATGTTGATATAGAGTTAGCACTTATTCAGAGAAATTTGGAGTTGTTGAGGAAGTGGAAACGTAAGAGATAGATAAATTGAAAGTACTGCAGATAGCAAGTTATAAGTTTCAAGATTTAAAATTGTAACTGATGTTTGAAGAAGTACACGAAACGGTGGAAAAAGTGGTCTTGAGATATTAGTACAATGGCTGAATGTATTTTTTTTATTGATGTTAGAAATGCCGTGTTTAAAGATAGGGGTTAACAAGTTATAGTAATAATAGACAGGACAGATCACAAGTACGTTGATAAGTAGAGGATGGCTACTACATTGAGTTAATGTTGGATATAGGTTACAGTGCTTACTTAAGAGCTTATTCAGGATGCTATGTGCTGTTAAGAGATAATAAATAGATAATTTTGGATTACTGATTTGTTTATGTAGATAGAACAGATATGATCATAATTGATCTGTAGTTAACAGATATACAGATGGAATGTTTAGTCTTCTCGGTCATATAAATACTGGATATGTGTTATTTTACTTAGTATGAGAGCCTAATGCTGGTGGGCCAATGTACGTAGTAATTTTAAGAGAGTTAAAATTGTGTTGAAAACTGGGTTTATGAAGTCTAAGTTTTATGAGTTATGAGTCATATAGGAAATGTTTTTATGCTTGAGTTGATGAGGGATATTGTTTGGTTGTTTTATTGAGCCTAAGTTGTAATGCTTCATAATAAGTTTGTTTTCATAATTTGGTCTTGAAAAATGATTGTTATTGTTTGATTAATTGATTTAGAGTAGAGGGATTGTGTAAGAAAAACTGTTTAGATTAACAGGGTTATCATACGGGGTATTATATAAATAAAAGTCGAAGAAGAAGTATATGGGGGGAGGTTTTATAAGCAGACCATATCACTGGGAGAAGAAGTAAAAGAGATATTATTTACTCAAACTTGATTTTTAGGGAAGGTTAGAATACAAAGAGGGAATAGAGTATGGGGATTAGGAGTAAAGATTTTTCCTTTAAAAGGAAAATTCTTTAATTAACATGGGGAGGTGTAACAGTATTGGGTATAATTAGGATCTAGTGGGAAACACAGATACAGCACGATTGAGCATTGAGACTGAAAGGGGTGGGAGATGCTCAATCGTGACGTATTATGTTGTTAAGGGTGGTCAACATCCGATAGTCCAGCTGAGAAGACACGGCTTGTCATCTTGAGAATAAAGTATAAAGTTTTAGTCCAGATCAAGTCTTGTTACTTCATTTGACACTACTACAATCTCCTGTGACTACATCAGAAGGTGACGACAGGACGAGAAGAACAAAAGCATGGAAAAATGGAAGCAATGAAGAGAAAATGAGAATTGAAAAAAATGTTAACTGAAAAGAATGTTAGTTGAAGAAAATGTTTAATTGAAAAAAAATGTTAATAGAGAAATCGTTGATACTCATCTCACCGTTCGGATCTGTAAGTGACTAAGAAAATCTCCGATGTATTCTGATACCTGGTGCTGGGTGTTACTGTTCAGTGAGCACATAGAAGGAAGGGGGCGGGGTAGGAGGACGGTAACTGGTCTGGTAAGGGTATCTGAGCAATCACAGTGGATGTACTAGTGAAGTATGGGGCGCGCAAGATTGAAGGTGGTACTAACCAAAACCCCATTGTGTTATTATAGGGGTGGACTGATATGCGTGAACGCGCATACATACATAGACACTCCTCAACAGAAAAAATGCTAGTGTATGTGGGCATGTGCAAAGTATATGTCAGAAGAGAGAGAGAGAGATAAGGAGAGAGAGAGAGAGAGAGCGAGAGAGAGAGAGAGAGAGAGAGAGAGAGAGAGAGAGAGAGAGAGAGAGAGAGAGAGAGAGAGGAAAAGTCGAAAAGTGCCTGTGATATACCACATGAGGTATGCGGAGTATGTCGGTCTACACGTACGACGTTTCACTCATACTGTACCCTATGAAATAGTCGGTATGGTTGATTGTTATACAACATATTTAAGGATCTACTCGCCCAGTGCTTGAGTTATTGGGGCTGTATAAGATCCAACCACTGGTAATACACGTGAAGTAGGTTTTATCGCTTGGAAACGACAAACTACATTTATATAGGAAGGTTCCACAGCAGGAGCCATCTGTGTGTACGTGAAGCTCTAGGACCATCACAATTTCCAGGCCTGAGTTAAGTTATCTGCATATTCTTTACAGGCGGTAGCAGTCAGCTCCAGCATCTTTTGGCTACCAAATCGCCCGCAGCTGTGTTTCGAACGCGGTAAGCAGGATTACGAATTTGATTCTATATCACCAGTCGTGGATCGGATCTATGTTCTCGTTACGATTATGGCCAAACCGTCCAACTATGTATCTCTTCTCTCTGCCTTGCCCTTGCTCTTTTCCCGTCAGTCTTGTCAGTTGTCACTAATATTTGCAATTTATTTCCCCTCATAACATGCCCACACAATCTTGACTGAGTAAAATTTCTCCAATCAGTTTACGGTTTTCACATGTTTCTTGTTGGGATTGCTCATTGATGTTTCTGTTCATCTATGGTATTCTTTGCATTATGAACGGAAATCACATTTCAACTGCAATTAGATGTTTCTCAGCTTGTATGCGTATTGTCCATGTTCCACATTCATTTAACAGTATAGCATTTCAACACTCTTTTTTTTAATGCAATTGGTTCAACACTCTTTTTCTAATGCAATTGGCAGCATTTTACCGGTCAGTATGTTTTCCATCTTGCAAAAAGCGACCTCTACCATAGCATTCCGTGTTCTTATCTCTCGAAGGCATATTCCATCAGATGTTGTTTATGACTGTTCCGAGATGGGTATACTAATTCACTTGTTTAAGAATTGTCCCATGTATTAGAATTACACCGCATAACAACCACTTGGAACTATTGTCCCCAACACCTGACTTCCCGTTCTTTAAGAGTTAACATAAAACGTTTCGAAAATAAAACCGCTGTCGTCTTCCTTAGATCTATCAGCACACATAAACTACAATTACCCCCCCCCCCCCCCAATCTTCTTGTACACACACACACACGCACACACACACACACACACAGAGAGACACACACATTCACACACCACAGGCAGAGAAATACACG
>JACEFZ010019456.1:120000-130000 GCA_014155875.1 Cepaea nemoralis
GTAGAATGTCAGTCTTCCTTGATGTTCACATCGTGTAGAATGTCAATAAGTTTTATTTGATGTTAACATCGTGTAGAATGTCAGTCTTCCTTGATGTTCACATCGTGTAGAATGTCAGTCTTCCTTGATGTTCACATCGTGTAGAATGTCAGTCTTCCTTGATGCTCACATCGTGTAGAATGTCAATAAGTTTTATTTGATGTTCACATCGTGTAGAATGTCAGTCTTCCTTGATGCTCACATCGTGTAGAATGTCAGTAAGTTTTATTTGATGTTCACATCGTGTAGAATGTCAGTCTTCCTTGATGCTCACATTTTGTAGAATGTCAATACGTTTTATTTGATGTTCACATTTTTTAGAATGTCAGTCTTCCTTGATGCTCACATCATGTAGAATGTCAGTCTTCCTTGATGCTCACATCGTGTAGAATGTCAGTAAGTTTTATTTGATGTTCACATCGTGTAGAATGTCAGTCTTCCTTGATGCTCACATCTTGTAGAATGTCAGTAAGTTTTATTTGATGTTCACATTTTGTAGAATATCAGTCTTCCTTGATGCTCACATCGTGTAGAATGTCAATAAGTTTTATTTTATGTTCACATTTTATAGAATGTCAATAAGTTTTATTTGATGTTCACATTTTGTAGAATGTCAGGAAGTTTTATTTGATGTTCACATTTTGTAGAATGTCAGTCTTCCTTAATGTTCACATCGTGTAGAATGTAAGTTTTATTTCATGTTCACATCGTGTAGAATTTCAGTTTTCCTTGAAGTTCACATTTTGTAGAATGTCAATAAGTTTTCTTTGATGTTCACATCGTGTAGTCCCGCAGAAGACGAAAGAAGGCAGCACTGCTGTAAACACGCACACCGCAATTACGTCCGACAAAAAAGTCTCCGAAGTAACGCAGAAGAAGACATCGTGTAGAATGTCTGTAACTGTCTTCTTCTTCACTTAAAGACATGTTAGTACATGACATCCTCTAAAAAACAGGTTAGTACATGACCATGACATCCTCTAGAAAACAGGTTAGTACATGACATCCTCTAGAAAACAGGTTAGTAAATGACATCCTCTAGAAAACAGGTTAGTAAATGACATCCTCTAGAAAACAGGTTAGTAGATAACATCCTCTAGAAAACAGGTTAGTACATGACCATGACATTCGCTAAAAAACAGGTTAGTAAATGACATCCTCTAGAAAACAGGTTAGTGCATGACATCCTCTAGAAAACAGGTTAGTAGATAACATCCTCTAGAAAACAGGTTAGTACATGACATCCTCTAGGAAACAGGTTAGTACATGACATCCTATAGAAAACAGGTTAGTAAATGACATCCTCTAGAAAACAGGTTAGTAAATGACATCCTCTAGAAAACAGGTTAGTAGATAACATCCTCTAGAAAACAGGTTAGTACATGACAATGACATTCGCTAGAAAACAGGTTAGTAAATGACATCCTCTAGAAAACAGGTTAGTGCATGACATCCTCTAGAAAACAGGTTAGTAGATAACATCCTCTAGAAAACAGGTTAGTACATGACATCCTCTAGAAAACAGGTTAGCACATGACATCCTATATAAAACAGGTTAGTAAATGACATCCTCTAGAAAACAGGTTAGTGCATGACATCCTCTAGAAAACAGGTTAGTAGATGACATTCTCTAGAAAACAGGTTAGTACATGACCATGACATCCTCTAGAAAACAGGTTAGTACATGACATCCTCTAGAAAACAGGTTAGTGCATGACATCCTCTAGAAAACAGGTTAGTACATGACATCCTCTAGAAAACAGGTTAGTAGATGACATCCTCTAGAAAACAGGTTAGTACATGACATCCTCTAGAAAACAGGTTAGTACATGACATCCTATAGAAAACAGGTTAGTACATGACCATGACATCCTCTAGAAAATAGGTTAGTACATGACATCCTCTAGAAAACAGGTTAATAGATGACATCCTCTAGAAAACAGGTTAGTACATGACATCCTCTAGAAAACAGGTTAGTACATGACATCCTCTAGAAAACAGGTTAGTACATGACATCTTCTTGAAAGAAGAAGAAGAAGAAGAAGAAGAAGAAAAAGAAGAGGAAGATGAAGAAGAAGAAGAAAAAGAAGAAGAAGAAGAAGAAGAAGAAGAAGAAGAAGAAGAAGAAGAAGAAGAAGAAGAAGAAGAAGAAGAAGAAGAAGAAGAAGAAGAAGAAAAAGAAAAGCAAGAAGAAAATAAGATATATGTAAATATAATATAGATATTCTGTTTGAAACACAGGCCGCTCTGTTGACCGCTGCATGCATAATAATCTCGTGTGTATATTTGACCTGTTGTGCACCTGGAGTGCAGCCTACATGCTAATTATCACACTAGAAACTTCAAACGGATGTACAATGTCCCAGGAATTTAATCGTTCAAATATCTCTCTTGGAGCAAGCAATATTTACCTGAGATCAAGATCTCTTACCTCAGAAAGATTCACACTTTTGATGTGTCTTCATGAACATCTATTTTACTAAGCTGAATGTGATGTGATGGGAGATTTATATGTCCGCAGGCATCACAAGGATGGCGGAGAAAGGGCGGACAGCATCGTGTTATCCCACCAGAGGCTCAGTTGAGATTAGTGGCCATCTCCTGCACCGACAGTCGTCTGCTTGTATCTCAATCGTTGATCTATTGTCATAATAGTGAAGACTCATATTCTTTGTTTCGATCCAGTGTTTTACGTAATCTTCCAATTTAAACGGATGTCTTTCTCTTGCGTATTTTCCTGCGAACCCCCTCCCCCACCCTTTCCCTTCCCACCTCCTGTATAACCCACACAGCACCCTTCTCCCCCCTTCCCCAGAGCAGAGACGGTAACTTTATCAAGATGACTGGTTAAAAAATTGTTTAGCAACATTTCACACGATCTCCGTCCCCTCGTTCAACAGCCAACGAAGAGTCGTACTGCTAATCGTTCCAACAGCCAGTTGATTTAACGTAATCCTGGTCTTCCCTTTCAGTTTTGAGATTCGTCCGTCTCCTCTGCTGACCACTCTCCATTTCATTCTTACTACATAGAGTTCTCAGTCTGTTCCACCGCTGTATCCTCCTGGTCACACAGGCACCCGACCACCTCTCCCTTGTCCATAAGTAATTTACCAGCTGATCTGATGTTCATTCCCCAGCACTCCCACAAGACCAGGGCAGAAAATCCATACAATTATCACAATCTGTGACCTCTGAAGCGAGACAAGCCATTCTACACGAACTATTCCTTTCTCCACCTTATTAAGCGTACTCCTTGAGTCCGTAATGAATACAATGTGTGTTGCAGTGGTCTCCTCTAACCATCGGAAGACTTCTTTTACCGCTTCCACCTCCATTCTCATGCTGGAGGTTGTAGTCTCATATGCCAGACTCTCCTTTCTCAGGCATCGTCAATTAGCCTTCGCAATGAAACCCCAGCCACTACGTCTGTTTCTCACCACTGACCCATCGGTGTAGATCACTATGGCACCTTGACGTGTGTTTCCCCGGATCAGTTGCTGCACTTCAAACTGTGCCGTCTGCTGTCCGTTCTCTGCCCTGACGACCCAATTTCACCATTACTGTATACGCTGTGAGATTTATAACCTAACCCACTGAATGGGGGATGTTCTTTTCACTGTTCTATCTGGCCTAGGGGTTCACGTCTTTCTACGTAATCCCGTACAATCTCGTGAGTAACGTAACCTGTACGAGAATCGGTAGCGGTTCTCGCCGCTTTGGTAACTTACGGGGTATGTGAGCCGGTCGCCCAGAAAGCAATTGCAAACTACTGAGCCTAGTACATCAACAGCAGCTGAAAAATGCTGATGTTGACTGCAACGTCCTTAAGGGATATGATAATAATAATAATAATAATAATAATAATAATAATAATAATAATAATAATAATAATAATAATAATAATAATAATAATTGGTAGTGATGAAATATATACTAATATGTCAGATCCCTATGCCAGTATATGTCACTTAACTGCCTTGACATTTCACACATTGGTAAATATTTGAGATGTTAGTCATTCACTGGCACCTTGCCGTCTTGACAGACGATAGTTTGTTATATTGTGCTTCTGACAAGGCTAATGACTACAGCCAGATCTCTCCATAACACAAAGCCGGGACTGAACTGCGGAGACCATGAGTTGCCGATGCAGCATGATCCCTCTCTCGGCCTGTCTAGTTTTCTCTATAGGAAAGGTTACATATATACGTCTGGAACAAGGCAAACTACAGAGGCTGCCGGATCAGTAAAGCAATGCGCTAACTGTCCGTCTGTCGGAGCTTTGATCTTTGACCAGTTGCCGACCAAGAATTAGGGCCTGGCTTGCGCTGCCATGACATTTAGTATTAGGTTTCATTTTCTCGCACCAGGATAAGGTTTTTATCCTCCGAATCGAGCTACTCCGCCCGAAGCCGTTGGCACAATGTGAAGTGTCGGTTTGCTGAGCGCCGTCCAGTATTTGGCGCTAACAGAAAGCAGGTAGTACCATCCACTGTCAAACGGCAGCTCAGTCATATCTAATAACTGACACTGATGTTGATCACACGTGATGTAAACATTAGGAGTGTTCTTATTAACACCACAACGTATCCACTAATTAATGGACATGCTGAATTACGGTGTCATGAGATCGTCTTGACATTCATTGCACAGGTGTTTCATAATCTAGTTACCGCGGTTTTCCCCCTTCATTTTTAGATCACGAACACGGCAGATTTAAATGAAGTCTGTATAATGTCAACAGATGGAGATAACAACATAAGAATACACAAGGTAAGATGAGCTTTTATGGCACTAGGAAACTTCTGTAAGCCAAAATAAATTAAAACTAGTAATAAACTTAGATTATTTAACTCTATAGTTAGTTAGTTAGTTAGTCAGTGAGTCGCGGTTCCAACTTCACGGCAACGGATCTTCCCCATTATGCTCCGTTGCTGTGCCAGTGAATATCACACAAAATGCTCCACACTGCCCAGTATGAAAAGTGGCATAGACAGGAGTCTCGGCAACAGCCCGCACAGGTACACTGTGCATAATGCTGCCGCCAGAATGCCAACACAAAAGTTATCCACGAAAAATACATTTTGCAAACTCTATGATTAAATGATTGATTGATTGATTGATTTAGGAATGGACATCACAACATTCGGGGCATTTCCATTAGCGCTCCGTCCCCATCCTCAGCAGCCAGCGAAGAGCTTCAACACCAATAGTACCAGTCGCAATCTGATTATATGTCCGTCTCGCCTTTCCTCTGAGAGCTGATCGTCGGCCAGATCCCCTCGTCACTCCTCGCTGTCTCATTCTTGCCAGACCATGGTAATCCATTTGCTCCTCTGAGGTGTACACGTGCTACCACATAGCCGCAACCACGTCTGCCTTGTCAAGTATCAATACTCCACCAAGTTCTGCAGAGCCAGCCAATATGTCCGCCTGTTCATTTCCCAGCACACCGGCATGCCCCGGAGAAAAGATCAGGCGATGCTTGTTACCTGTGACCTCCGAAGCGAAGCAAGCCATCCCCACGAAGTCTGCCCGTCCTCACACTCGTCAGCATGCTTTCTGAGTCAGTTACAATCACGATGTGTGTGTGTGTGTGTGTGTCGTATTCTCCATCCAGAGGTTAAATCAGCACTGCTATTAGGATTAGAAACTTGGAGAACGACTAAAACAGCTGCAAATAAACTCCAAAAATTCATTAACTGGTGCCTAAAATCGTATGACATAATCACTAAAAAGACATCCGGGAGAGAACTAGAAGGATTTCAGTGAACCCAGAGGCAAGGGAAAGGCGCTGGAGCTAGATAGGACACACAGTAAGACAACCAGAGAATAGTATAGCTAGAAAATCCTTTCACCTGAACACACAGATCACACGAAATAGAGGGAAAGCTGAAAACACATGACGAAAAAACTACAGTTAGAAAAATAATAAGGCGAGGGCATGGTGTGAGTTGCTGAAGACAGCAACAGATAGGACTGCCTCGTGAGGCTTGTTGAGGGCTTATGCCTCAAAAAGGCGACAGATGGCAGCTATAGCAGCAGTAGAAGAAGACGAAGAAGAAGAAGAAGAAGGAGAAGAAGTAGAAGAAGAAGAAGAAGGAGGAGAAGAAGAAGAAGAAGAAGAAGAAGAAGAAGAAGAAGAAGAAGAAGAAATAGCCACAATGAACAGGCATGAGTGCGTATGTTCCTATCAATCTGTGGTAAGTTAAAAAGAAATGAGGATGGGATCCCCAAATTCTAATCGCCAACTGTTAAGAGAAACTTGAAAATGGCTCGTTACAGACTCCCTAGGGGTTGGAAGGTGATCAATAGTTGAAGTTTCTTCAGAGAGGGCCAGTGGAGCCCCGGAAGTTTACAGTACTCCGATAAGGGAAATTTTCCCCTGGAAAATCAGAGATACTTGTATTATCCGGCCACACTTGGCTCCACTCTTTAGTTGTAACTAATGTATTTGGTCTAATTAGCACTCTAACTCAACAAGGAAAACGACCAACACCTTGATACACATTATAATACTGTAATGAGATAATATGGTGGTGGGTTCCTGTGTATGTATGTTAGAGTGACATATGGTATCAGATACACTATTCAGCATAACACCATTAATGAAATAAACCAATCATTAGCCCAATAAGGAATTAAAGTTCCCAACTCTACACTAATATTAAGGTACACTGTCCTTGATTTATAAATGGCACTAAACCAAATGTGTCTCTGAGTTCTTCACAACAATAATCTATTGTCCAGAGTGTCACATCTACTCTAATTGTTCTTGGTGCACTCCTAATGGCACTCGAGCAATGTTCTTGAAGGTATGAGTCTTCCGGTGTAACTACTCTAGTTGTAGAGCCTACGTGGGAGGGTGTTACATGGGGTATCTCGGTTCTAGAGTCCTGGACAACACAGACTATACTGACAGGTACTTAGCTGTTCATCCCTGGGTTGTAGGGTTGTGGCATAGGAGAAGCAGTTGAGGTAAAATGATGCTGTTCCTCCAGAATGACCACCATCAGCATACAGGTCTCTGCCCAGTTTTTGTCTTCAACATAACCACCACCCTTGAGAAATAGGACCAAAAACCATATAGCTATCTTTCCCAAGAGCTGGGTTAGGGGAAAATTATAAGCGAAGGGAGAAGGGATCCTTGTCTGAGCTCAGGTTAGTCCAGCCTGGCTATCTTGTGTGCCTGATGTTATTCTATAATCTCAGTTAGAGGTGTTCACCTCCCCTACTGGCACGACATGTCCTCTTCCTTCAGGCGTTCTGCAGGCTAGTCTTTCTCTTGTCCGTAGAACAATATGAGCCCACTGCCTGGCCAATGCTTTCCTTCTTCGGGGAAAATACCCGCCTAATCCTTCATCATTTTCCCATATTCCCATTACACATCTAAAATCGTACAGGGTAGGTTTTAGAAAAGTATCATTCACAAATAAAACATATGAATTATTTTAACACAAATCATATAGGGTCAGAACATGTAATACACTTTAGAACATAATTTTCCAGACATAGAATATAATGACTATCTCTGAGAACGGATCAGGGTAGTTTTGTTATAAAGTATAGATCATCCCTGAAGACTCTGAGAAAGTGTATTCATTCATCAAATACATGACTAACGCATCAAAAGATTCATTAAGAATTCTCCATGCCGAAGGATGACTTATCTACTCATCAGAATAGTTTCTCTAAGTCAAGAAAATCTTCTCTATCTTCTGAGCCTGTCTCTAGATTGATATATATATATATATATATATATATATATATATATATATATATATATATATATATATATATATATATATATATATATATATATATATATATTCCTTATCACAAAGAACAAGTGCTCTTTATAGAAGACATCTATCTGTTAACTTTTACAGAGGTAGAGGTATATAAATTATTAATTACCTTACTCCCCAGGACAAGTATTATATCCACACGAATGAAACACGTCTGCTTTCTGTCTCACATGGTAACAACTGGCGCCTAAGTTGCCGCTGTAATGTTATATATCTCCTCCCACACCACAATCTTTGTCTCCACCAATCCTCTCCATAAAACTTTCCCTCGACGTGACAATGACTAATTCTCCCAACATCCATCTAATTACCGTCCAAAGTACCATCAACAATTCCTGTTTATCTTTCTAGTTTCTTTGTTGCGGGCACAGAGTTTTTACCTGTAATGAACATCAATCGTGCTCTCCGACCTATGCAATTCTCTGCTAATGAAATCACAACACCGCAGTTGATACTATCTTCTCCGATGTAGGTCTCCCAGTTGACAGGTGACAGGTACCAAATTATGTTTGGGTAACGCCGAAAAGTCTTTGTTCCCGCTGAATCACTCTGCATTTCTTCGTTGTCTGGCTTAAGTTTGTAAACTTAAGAAACTGCTTGCTGTCTGCCCTTCCACTATAACACTGTTGTCTATCTTTACTTGTCTTTGTATATGGTGCGTGCGCTATTCGTATGAAGACGGGCATGAGACATTTCACACAATCAAGCGAGAGTGGATTCAAAGGAAATCAGGTTTCCTAAAAACATTAAGTAAAACACTTTTTTGTAAACACTCCTTAGTCACATTTAGCATATGCTGCCTGACCCATATCTTTGTAGACAAGATGGCAACGTGATGTTCGATGCTGTCAGGATTATGCTGCTTGTCTTTACTTCCCAAAACTTATCATGGTGCATATTTTAGGCTCGATCGACCTGAGGGCCCAAATCAATGTTTAAAATCGCCCCGATGCAGATTCGAACTCATGGTGGCTGGTTTGGCGGGTGAAAACCTAGCTACTATGATACAGACTATCCTTTCCTGGGTGTAAAAAGCGAGAGAAAACTATACAAGATGGCTGGCATAGACTGGAAAGACACCCATTCCCAATTACACATCCTGTTTTTGTGTGGCAATGGACGAGTGAGGTCATTATGTATCAGCTATGTATTTGATTAACTAATTCTATCCAATTCATTAGGCTAATTCTATCACATTCAGTCGGTTATTTTTTTCCCATTCGTTAAATTAATTATATCCCATTCATTAAGCTAATACTATCCCATTAATTAGACTAATTATATCGCATTCATTAGACTAATTCTATCGCATTCATTAGACTAATTCTATCCCATTCATTAGGCTAATTCTATCACATTCCTAGGCCATTTCTATCCTATTCAATACACTAATTCTATCAAATTCATTAGACTAATTCTATCCTATTCATTAGGCTAATTATATCCCATTTATTAAACTAATGTTGTCCCATTCATTAGACTAATTATATCCCATTAATTACACTAATTATATCCTATTCATTAGGCTAGTTATATCCTATTTATTAAACTAATGTTGTCCCATTCATTAGACTAATTATATCCCATTAATTACACTAATTATATCCTATTCATTAGGCTAATTATATCCTATTTATTAAACTAATGTTGTCCCATTCATTAGACTAATTATATCCCATTAATTACACTAATTATATCCTATTCATTAGGCTAATTATATCCTATTTATTAAACTAATGTTGTCCCATTCA
Organism: Cepaea nemoralis; assembly: GCA_014155875.1. NCBI lineage: Eukaryota > Metazoa > Mollusca > Gastropoda > Stylommatophora > Helicidae > Cepaea > Cepaea nemoralis. The sequence goes on from JACEFZ010019456.1 coordinate 129,599, forward strand.
TTAGACTAATTATATCCCATTAATTACACTAATTATATCCTATTCATTAGGCTAATTATATCCTATTTATTAAACTAATTTTGTCCCATTCATTAGACTAATTATATCCCATTTATTAAACCAATTCTATCCCATTTATTAAACTAATTATATGCCATTTAATAAACAATTTCTTTCCTATTCATAAGACTAATTCTATCACATTCATTAGTAATTCGTCATTATTAATTAGTAATGGTTCCAAATTCACGACAATTTGTCGTTCCCATTTGCTCCGTTCCTGTGCAGTGAAAACCACATAAAATGCTGCTCACTGTCCCATGTGAAAAGTGGAACACACAGAAGTCTTGACAAACCAACAGCCCGCACAGAAACACTGTGCAAAATGCCACAGCAAAAAAG
>JACEFZ010019456.1:132500-160000 GCA_014155875.1 Cepaea nemoralis
CTCGTATTTTTGTTGCTACTAGATGGGTTGATGATTGATTATAACGCTTCTAGATGTACTGAATTTCGAGTCCCGACTACATTTGCCGTGACAGGGCCAGACCAAATGATTTCGCGGGCCTTATACGACCCGCGGGCGGGCGGAAAGGGGGGAGGGGTGTTCCTCACTCCTGATTGGGGTTGAAAAAAAAAGAAACAAAACAACAAACAAACATAAAGTAACAACAGCCGCCTGGGACATGATACCAGATAAAACACAATGTCTTTTATGTATCATCCCCCCTCCCATTTTCATGAGTTCTCATCTCTTGATGATAAGAGCTCACGCCATGATATGTGCACTTCAGAAGCGCATGATACATGATGAAATATTGAGATTGTGAAAATATCGTGCAGGTCAAATTAGATTTGGCTGCCAACAAGGCAACAAACTGTGAATTGACTCATGCTGTACTGCTCAATTCGACACATGCTCAAAGTATTTTCTGTTGTGCAAAGAAAGTGTGCATGGGCTAACTAGTACAACTGTTGCTGCTGCTGCTACAACTGCTGCTACTACTACTACTACTTCTTCTTCTTCTTCTTCTTCTTCTTCTTCTTCTTCTTCTTCTTCTTCTTCTTCTTCTTCTTCTTCTTCTTCTTCTTCTTCTTCTTCATCTTCTTCTTCTTCTGCTGCTGCAGCTTCTGCTGCTGCTCCTACTACTACTGTCGCTACTGCTGCTGCCGCTACTGCTGCTGCTGCTGCTAGGCTACTGCTACTATAAGTCAATAATTCAAGTGCCGTCTCCACAATGAAGGTTGGCTGCAATGGATCTCTAACACTGTCTGTTACTCGTCTTGTTCGTACATTCTGTGAGACTGGTGTTCGTCCATCTCTTGATGTTATCTTCCCACTTGTATCGTTGTCTACCTCTTGCTCGATTGCCTTGAACCTTGCCCTCCAGTAAGGTTGTTATGAGAGTTATGTATTTTAACGTGGCCGAAATATTTAACTCACCCCTATTTTATTTCTTTCATTAACTCTCCATTCCCAGTTTTTCTAGAACCTCTGTATTTAATTGTTTTTGTTTCCATGAACTACGAGATATTTTTCTGTATAATCGACACTTCCATGGCCTCTATTCGACATTCCAATTGCTTGTTCAATGTCCAGGCTTCTGCGCCATGTAGTAGTGTTGAAAATACATAACATTTAACAATTCTAATTTTTAATGGGATGTTAATTAAAATGATCTCCCCGGCCAAGGGATTAACGACGTTGTTCGTAGTTCCGTATATCCACGTGGGAAAAACAGCAGCTGCGAGAATCGGCAGCGGTTCGCGCCGCGCTTTTAACTTACGGGGTTATGTGAGCCGGTCGTTCAGAAAGCAATGGCAAACTACAGAACGTAAAAAACTTGCCTGGTTGAAAAATGCTGGCGTTGACTGCAACGTCCTATAAGGGATATGCAACATTAAAAAAAAATGTCTCCAGATGTTAATACAGATTTCATGATGTTAAAAGCATTTTTGGCCAGTCCGATTTTCGTTTTTTTGGTCTAATTCGGAACAGGTCACCATGTGTCTATACGAAAGTGTTTTTTTCTTCCCCGATACTTTTCTCAAGCTATTCTTCGTCATTTACATGTTATATTAATCTACTATATTCCAGTTCTCACTTTTAACTATGTCATCATCTTACTCTTATCTAAATAATGGTTCGGGTTCATACAGGCAACAATACACTGTTCGCTAGGATATAGAACATTTATTGTATAAAGTGTACAGTTGGCGCAGTGGGTAAACAGACCCGCGCTCTCTTATATTACATATCACAGATAGTTAAACATCAAACATATAGTTGTCATACAACAATCTAGCACACTATCTAGCCTAAGTATATCTATGAATATCTATGAGTCCCTCTCAGGCAGGCCTTGTTGTCTCTCTCCAGTCCGTTTGTCCTCTGCCGGTCTCCGCGTGTCCTAACTCGACACGGGCGGTAACTCTGTCCGAGTTCCTCGTGGACCCCGCATTAGGCGGGCCACATCAGTGTCCACGGAATCATGGACTTGGTGACCAGCTCTTTCGAGAAGGTTCTAGATTACTCGGGTCCTGCGCGACTCAATGGTATCCCTTGGGCTGGAGTTGCAGCCCTCTACTATATGTGAAAGTGAGGCGGTGACAGGATCCCCCCTCCCCCCTGACATGATTTGTTGTTGGGTAATTAGATCCGTTCTAATTCTGTCACCGAATCACATAAAGTTGGTGTTTGTAGTTTGGTGGATAGTAACATGGTAACCTACCTACTAGCACTAAAATCTCATGTATTCTACCATACAACACTTGTCTGATTTGGTGCAGAGATCCCTGTCTCTCGTGTGCTTAAATATGATTATCAGACCGAAGTTACGTGGCGTTTTAGTAGTTGTATTTACACCTCGCCCTTCTCATAGTACCCGAAATGGTACCCAGACAAATAACCCCTATATAACAGAGGGTTAACAAGACCGAAGTCTTGGCTAAATAAGTACACCTTCAAATCTTGATCTGTGTGTGTATTTCTATACACTTTTACTCCCGTATGTTATATAATGCTAAATATGTAGTTACCTTGTTCTTTTATCCCCCTCAGACTACATGTGTCCCTGTTGGCTTGTTAGTGTGTTAACTAATAAGTTGATGTTTCTAATAAAGTGACTGTATTTTAAATTGATAGTGTTGAGTTTTGAGGTTTGTGTAACGTGCGTGCTGAATGTGTGGTGTAATTCCAAGCGTCACGAGTTGGGATAACCTCAATCATGTAATACTGCACTGTGTGCAATACCTGACTAGGCATTCCAAGTAGTGGTGCTTAGATGTATCCTAACTGCTAAACTAAGTATATTACAATAACTACTAAATTAAACTCACTACTAAACTAAGTTCTACACATGTATTGACAAATTAGACAAGTCATGCACTTTTACATGGAAGACGCAGACAAATTACAATGAATACGTTTTGCGTACAATTTGTCCGCCAAGTGTATCGTTCTCTCATTTAATCCTTTCACGCAGTCATTCACTCATCTGTCATTCAAAATAGTAATTGGCTAAAATATATACTTAAAGTTGAGGTAAGCGTTATTGCCCTTAGAAAAAATGGGCTAGGCGATATTTGCCCTTTAAGAAAATACGTACTTTTTGTACGATGAATGAAAAATAGGTTATAATTTAACTAGAGACACTTGTATAGGACGGTTATTTAGCCTATGAATGGTACCGTCTGTAATATTAAAGTAGAATATGTACAAGTTACAGGTTAACACAATTTATATACATCATTAATGGAAATCTAATACATATTTAATAGTAAACTAATTAATTACATAACTCCAACGATGATGTGCGCGTTGACGTCCCTTCGTTCGTGTGTTATGCCATGAATGTTAAAGTTAGTATGGCTGTCTCTTGAGTGTTGTCGTCGATGCTGTTCTGTTTCGGCTGTTTGCAAAGTTTTGTAGCAACAACAAGTATGGATTGCTCTCACTGTCCCGTATGGAATATTACAGTGTTCAGAGATAGTTCACTGGTTGATATAATTGGTTGAAATAAACACAGTTACTGTTTCTTGCTGGAATCGTTCTAGAGCTTAGGCATTTGATGGTATAGTTCTTACAATATAGCTCTTCGCGTATGTTTATGGGTGTCGTAATTCACCTAATCACTGAGAGTACTCTAGCAGGTGTAGAGTCACACTGTTATATGTAACGGACTAAAAGTATCACAGTTTATAGTGTGGCTACTGGCCAATGTGATTAGAGTAATTCTACTGGCGCATTTGTCTGCTGTGATAAAAGGTCAGCCACTATGTTATCGGTGCCCTTAATATGGCGAATTTCGAAGTCAAAGTCCTGAAGTAGAAGACACCATCTTTGTAACCTGTTGTTTTTGGGCGACCCATGGTTAAGGACTAATAACGGCGAACTGTCTGTGAGGACCACAAAGTGACTTCCTAAGAGGAACTTAGATAATCTCAATATACAGAACAAAAGGCTCAAACACTCCAATTCAACTGTGGCATAACGAGTCTCAGCCTTCTTCAGTTTGCGGCTTACGTAGAGGATCGGGTGTCGTACGCCATCCACTTCCTGCATTAAACATCCTCCTATTGCGATAGCGCTCGCATCTGTGGTCAAAATAAAGGGTAAATTTATGTTGGGTAATCGTAAGACTGGTGGATTAGAAAAAATATGTTTCAACCTACACATTGCATCATCTAAGCTGGTACTTTTACAAATTTTTGATGGATGATCTTTAGTTAACATATCAGAAAAGACTGAGGTGAGTTCTGCCCAATGTGGAATGAATTTAGAATAATAGTTAATCAGACCTAGTAAACTTCTAATCTGCTTCTTTGTGGTAGGCACTTCTAGTTAAGGATCTTGGAAACAATTTTATCATCAGTCAACAATTTTCCTTCAGAAATTCTATGACCAAGGAAGTCTATTTGTGTATAGCCTATTTCAACCTTGGAAGGTTTGATAGTAAGTCCAAAGAGAGAGATTTGGTTGAAGACTTGCTTTAGGGTGAGTAAGTGAGAAGTCATATCAGAAGAATGGACGCATATATCATCAATATAAGCAACTACATCATTAATTCCGTGTAATAACAATCTTGTTAGTCTCACAAATGTGGCCGGTGCGTTCTTCAGGCCAAAAGGAAGATATAGCCATTCGTATAAACCGAGAGGTGTTGCGAATGCTCTTATATGTCTACAAGAAGGGTGTAGTGGAACTTGCCAATATCCTTTCACTAAATCTGTCTTAGAAAATAAGGATGATTGAGCCATATCTAAAATAAGATCTTCACAACTGTTCATAGGCTCTGCATCCGTTGTTGTTCTGGTATTTAATATTCTATAGTCGATGCACAAGCGGATTGTCTGGTCTTTCTTTTTCACCAAGACAATCGGTGAAGAATATTGAGACATAGATTTTTGAATAATGCCATTCTTCTCTAAATCTAAAATTTCTTTATCTAAATTAGATCTGTAATGGAGAGGAATAGAATATGGTCTACATTTGACCGGTCTCAGATCTGTTAGCACAATTGAATGTGTTATTCTATCAGTGCGTCCAGGTTTGTTGGAAAAGATCGTCTTATAGTCGTCTAGGAGCGTCAAAATGTCCTGCCGCTGTTGTTGTGTCAAAGTGTCAGAGATATGTATGTCCTTTATACTTCCGTCGTCAGTCATAATTGGCACAGGGATTTCAGTATTGTCCAGGTCTGTCTGATTTATCACAGATGCTACAGTTTGTAAATTGTCTTCAATGTCATTGTCGTCGTCGTCGAGATCGATAGTCACTATGTCGTCAAATTTGTCGTCATTGTCAATATCACAGATTGTCGGTAATGTCCATATGTCTTCGTCGTTTTCGTCGTCGTAAGCGTGTGTCGTTAACGATGCTTCGTTTGTCGAGGTGTCATTTCGTTGGGAAATTGTCGTTTTGTCTCCGTCATAAGTTAGTTGCGTCTGTTCATTTGTCTCATTGTCCTGTCTAGCATAGTATGGTTTCAACATATTTACATGGAATAATTTCAACTTTCCATTTACAGAGAATGTAGTAGGATTATTCCCCTTGACCAGTTTATGACATATATCACAAGATGTACAAAATGTTTTAATGTCTTGGTCGAACGAGCCCCCAAAAAGCCTGTCATCATCTTACTCTTATCTAAATAATGGTTCGGGTTCATACAGGCAACAATACACTGTTTGCTAGGATATAGAACATTTATTGTATAAAGTGTACAGTTGGCGCAGTGGGTAAACAGACCCGCGCTCTCTTATATTACATATCACAGATAGTTAAACATCAAACATATAGTTGTCATACAACAATCTAGCACACTATCTAGCCTAAGTATATCTATGAATATCTATGAGTCCCTCTCAGGCGGGCCTTGTTGTCTCTCTCCAGTCCGTTTGTCCTCTGCCGGTCTCCGCGTGTCCTAACTCGACACGGGCGGTAACTCTGTCCGAGTTCCTCGTGGACCCCGCATTAGGCGGGCCACATCAGTGTCCACGGAATCATGGACTTGGTGACCAGCTCTTTCGAGAAGGTTCTAGATTACTCGGGTCCTGCGCGACTCAATGGTATCCCTTGGGCTGGAGTTGCAGCCCTCTACTATATGTGAAAGTGAGGCGGTGACAAACTACCGCTGTCTCAAGACTTTTATTAATTTAATTTCGTTAGACTCACAAGTTAGCGACTTTAACGCAATAAACGCTAGGAATAGTTGGTGAGTTAGTTATTTAGTCTACAGATCATCCTCATTACACATCGAACCATTCAGTCTATAAGTGCTCGGAACCCCTACTCAGTAAATCTCGCAGCTTGTAGCGGTTCACGACACAAGTTCTGTGTTGGGTTTATTAATCTTCTTTGACTTTCTGCATAGTGTTCTTGTATGATCACACCACTTTAAATTTGCTGTTCCTGCAGTCTGGCCATGGTTGTAGATTCACAATCATCACTTGTTTCTTGCAAAAACCTTATTTCTCGTAGAGGATTCAGATATCAGCCTGGTACATGGCTCATCAGCCCTCCACAGTAGCCCTACCCGCAAACCTGTCAGCCTGCTCGTTTCCTTGCACACCCGCATGCCCTGGCACGAATATGAAACTAATCTTTGCCAGCCATGACCGCCCCAGAGACATCAAACACTGTCTTCGGATCCAACCCATCACTATCTTCCTGAGCATACTCATTGCGTCACTAAGGAAACATGCCCGAGTGAAGGTCTGTGACTCGAGCCATGTTATCGCTTTATGTTGTTATCGCTGTTAAGCATTATGCCAGCTCGTTGGTGTAGTGGTTGAGACACTACGCTGACAATTACATGAGCGCGGCCGGACTTGGTTCGACTTCAGGTCTCTTGTTCGCTACTACAGGAGAGAAAGACTGAGCACTTATTCCTCTGTGCGCTCAGAACTACAAAATAAATGCGGTTGTTCTAACACTCCACACAGCCGCAGCAGGTTTCTGTCACTGCACTTCTCAAGTGATTTATGCCCATTAAAACAACGGAGGAAACGAGCTGTCAACTTTTGACTTTAGCGTTTCTGGATCAGAAATGGGCTATAACCAGAACGATGCACCTGTAGACTTCTCCGTTAGCCCAAAAGTTTATATTGTGGAGTTGGCTCCCGTGGACCAGATTTCCATTCTCTCCCTGACAAAATCGCAGTAAAATCGTAAATGGATGTAAAGTTGTACATGGCCAGCATGTAAAGTATCTTCTAAACTATATACAAGAACACGGAGTAATGCAGCTTTGCATAAAACAATTACGGAAAACAAAGGACGTTGCGGTGCTGACCTTCATAAGCAAACAAATACAAGAAAACACAACGCACGTATAAACACAGAGAAGACACTAGATTGACTACATTAAGGCGTACTAACCGAAAGAGAAAAATGGAGAGGTGAAAAAAAAACAAACAACAACAACAAAAAACATGAAAACATCAAAAAGAGAATGAAAAAAAAAAATGACAAAGAAAGTGTGCTTCTTATCTCAGAAATGGACATAGTATCATATGCGCAATGCTCTCTATAGCGTGTAAATGATTTCTCTACTTAACATTCACAGTATCTGGGAGATGGAGTAGAACAATGGCTAACACGCTTGCCTGCCAGCCTGGTGATAAAGTGTTCAAATCCTCTTATCCTCTCACAAAAAAAATGTATTTCCAAATATTGTATACATAAGCACACGCCGCATCATCATCATCATCATCATCATCATCATCATCATCAGCACCATCATCATCATCATCATCATCATCATCATCAGCACCATCACCATGTGCCATGCTGACAAACTTGGGTGATCATAGATCGCCATCACATACCATCACTATTGTCTTGGATCAAGACTGCGGTCTTGTCCCCATTTTGCCATGTGACCAAACCATCCAGTTATTTACCTCTTGACCGTCCTCTTGCGCTTTCCCCCATAAATTTTACCTGTTATCACTAAATTTTCTAGTGTATTCCTCATAACGTTCCCAAAAGATTTTGACTACTTATGTCTGATTTCTCTAATCAATTTATCAATCTATTTCTTGTAGAACCTTTTCATTCATAATTTTCTGTCTGTCCAAGGTATTCTTTATAATATCCTCAGAAACCACATTTCTACAGCTATTAGATGTTTCTCATCGTGTCCTCTGTTGACCAGGTTTCGTATGTATACACCAGTATTGCTTCTATACAGAACTTCAACACCCTTAATCTCACAGCAATTGACAATACATTATTGGCCAGAATGTTTATCAGCAAAACAGTTGCAATGGATGTCGACGTGCCTGAAAGGATTAAAACGCTTAAACTTCCGGCGAGTTGATGGTTGAGTAGTCATTTCAAGCCATACATTTAAATGTTGACTTCTTGCCCTTGACGTGGAAATGTAAATTACAAGTACCTGAGAAGTCGGAGTGTGTTTGCCTGACAGTGGGCGACACTGGTAATAAGGAAAGCTAACCTCCAGGTAAAGATCAGCACAGCAGACTACCTAGAAGTAGCAACTATCAGTAGCACGTCTGTGAAATACGCTTGAGCCCAAAGCCAGCGTACAAAACGAAAAAAAAAAATTCAGTAAATTTGTTTTAAACAACAAAAAAAAATTACTCATACGGACAAGTCACTCTACAGATCACAGAACACACACACACACACACACACACACACACACACACACACACACACACACACACACACACACACGCCCTCCCGCACGCACAGAGAGAGAGAGAGAGAGAGAGAGAGAGAGAGAGAGAGAGAGCGAGAGAGAGAGAAACGACAGCACTTGTAAATACATAATCAAGGACAACATACAAACGGAAACACTTGTAAATACACAACTAAGGACAACTTACAAAGGCAACACTTGTAAATACACAGTAGAACTTACAAACAGCAACACATGTAAATACACAGTAGAACTTACAAACAGCAACATATGTAAATACACAACTAAGGACAACTTACAAAGGCAACACTTGTAAATACACAAACAAGGACAACTTAAAAACAGCAGCACTTGTAAGTACATAGTACAACTTACAAACGGCAACACTTGTAAATACACAGTACAACCTACAAACGGCAACACTTGTAAATACACATTACAACTTACAATCGGCAACACTTGTAAATACACATTACAACTTACAATCGGCAACACTTGTAAATACACATTACAACTTACAATCGGCAACACTTGTAAATACACAGTACAACCTACAAACGGCAACACTTGTAAATACACAAACAGGGAAAACATACTCGTATAAACAGCAACATTTTCATTCCATAGAAATGTACATTAAATTAATCCTTTAATAATAATAATAATAATAACAACAACAACAACAAAAATGAAGACACAAACAAATCATTGCACAGTTTATTGTCAGGCATATTTCGTTATATCTCGTCAGATACATATACAACAGAAAAACTCTCCCTGGAATAACTCGGAACTGAATAACACTTCAACATCCAATGAAATAACTTAATGAATAAACAAAACACACAGTCAAATCTTTAAATGTCATCACGGTAATTGTAAAGTAACTATCAAGTCCTTATGCTTACATAATTGTGGTTTACCCGATGTGAATAGCAGACGCCTCGACATATCTTTGTAATTTCTGGTTATTAATATTGAAAAGCGCATTGGAATTCTCTTCGTCTGCAACGTGTCCGGATTATATTAAATGGTGTATTACCGAAGATGGTAGATCTTTCTGGTTGTTGCCAGTACAACAACAACAGCACCACCAACACAAATAACAACAACAATAATAATAATAATAATAATAATAATAATAATAATAATAATAATAATAATAATAATAATAATAATAATAATAATAACACTAATTGGTGACAGATATTTCGCCTGGTGATGTCGAGATGACATTCAGATAAAAGTACATGTGTGACCTTGGCGCCCTTATACGTAGAGTGCACAATGCACTTTTAGCGGGCTCTTCGCGTGCAAAGGTATATGTTAGCGTCTGCCAGCAGATAACAAATGTATACATTATAATTCCGTCGAGTAATTAACAATTCGCACTGTTCTTTGGCGAGAGCATTAGAATCGTGTCTATTCCGCCCCGCTTTGAGTTTAATTTTCTTTCTTACATTTTCCAGCGCCGCCCCAAGCACTGTTGCAATCACTCTTAAAGGATGTGTCGATAGGTTCCTTATTTTATGAATACCTTCTTCTTCCTCTCTTCTCCCCTTCCCTGTCGCCGTCTCTGCCTGCTCTTGTTCTTCTTTCCCCCTTCTCATTAACATCCTCTACCCTCTTATTTTCTCTCTCTCTCTCTCTCTCTCTCTCTCTTCTCTCTCTCTCTCTCTCTCTCTCTCTTTCTCTCTCTCTCTCTCTCTCTCTCTCTCTCTCTCTCTCTCTCTCTCTCTCTCTCTCTCTCTCTCTCTAGCATGCTCAGTCGCCTCCTCCTCATTCTATTCGAAATTTTTCTTCTCTCTCCCCCTCCTCCTCCCCATCATTATCATTCTTCTTTTTTTCTTCTACATCACCTCTGCTCATTTCTTTTCGTTCCACACCAGCCTTCTTCTTCTCCTCTTGTTCTCCGCCTACAGCACAACGGAGATTAAGGGCAGAATAGGGCAAGCAAAAACCGCATTTCAGAAAATGAAGAGTATCTTATGCAATAAGTCACTGTCACTGAATGTAAGAAAGAGAATGCTGAAATGCTATGTAGAACCAGTTTTGCTGTATGGCAGTGAATCTTGGAATGTAAATGAACAAATTAAGAAGAAATTAGAAGCAACAGAGATGTGGCTCCCGAGACGAATGTTGCGAATTCCTTGGACTGCCAGAGTAATTAACAACGACTGCTTGAGACAGGCTAATGAAACTATAACATTATATACAACAATAAGAAAGAGACAAACAGCTTTCTTTGGTCATGTGATGAGAAGAGAGGCATTGGAGAACATCGCGACAACTGTAAAGATTGAGGGGAAGAGAGGCAGACCCAGAGAAATGATGCTGGATGGATTGAGACGGTGGCATGTTGGAATATCATCAGCAGAGTTGATACAGAACACCAAAGGCCGAGATCTGTGGAGAGCCATGAACGCCTACGCCAGCTGGCAGGGCACTTGATGATGATTACAGCACATAATTTCCCCCCCCCCCCTCTTCTATCTCTGCAGTCTTCTTCCTCATAATGTTGACGATCATAATCTTGATCACCATCATTCTCCTCTTTTTTTTCTTCCTCTCCTCCTGATCCTGTGTCTTTTTTTCTGTCTCCTGCTCCCCCCTCATCTTTCCCCGTTCAACGAGTTCCATCATCAAATCATCATCATCATCAAGTACCATACAAAACTATGACTGTCCTTACATTTCAGGGCTAAAAAAATATGACTGTCCTTACATTTCAGGACCACAAACATATGACGGTCCTTATATTTCAGGACCGCAAACATATGACGGCCCTTACACTTCAGAGATTCATAGCAGGTTCCTGTTTCTACACTTAACCAAAACAAAACAAAAAATAAAATTATAATTTCCATAAAAATAATAATTAGTATTAGTCATGAAGTATTTGTACGTATTTTCATTACATATTAGTCATGTAGTTATGACTGAAAACAGTCATAACATCTGATGCGAGGAGGTGCCTTGAAGAGATTAGAACAAGAATCTCTATGGCAAATATAGCCTTTTACAAGATGGAAAACATAGTGACCAAATAAAAAGATGTCATTTGCAACGAGAAAAAGAATGTTGAGGTGCTACAAAGAACATATGCTTTTGTATGGATGTGAAGCGTGGACAATGAGCAAACAAGCTGAAAAACTCAAATGGCAGTGAAAATGTTGTTTCTGGGAAAAATGCAAAGGATACCATGGCCAAGTTTAACACACACAAAAAAAGCAATGAGCAAGTCCTACAAGAAGCACATGAAAACCATACATTGATTAGAGAAATAAGACGTAGTTACAATTTTTTGGGTACGCTATAAGATTAAATAAACCAGAGGCTTGGTGACAACTGGCAGGACTGAGGGGGAAAAGAACAAGGGGGAGGCATAGGAGTAAATATACTGTAAAAAAAAAAAAACGCATACCTGTCGAAGGCACATACATAGCCATAATTTTGACATTCAATAACTTTTTAAAAAATATAATGAGTTAATTGTTCAAATTGCACACAAGCATACCTTAGTGTTCAGACAATCAATTGACAGTTGTTTTGCATCTGGGTCACGAGAGATTTTTGGCGTACGGGCTTTCCCGTGAGTGTGGTGTGTGGCCTCCTCTTGCATCGATTATCGACTGGCATCTCCTGGGCATGGATGCGATCCGATGTCTGATGTGGGCCTGTGGGATGGCTGCCGACTCTTTCTGTAGTACCTGGAACAGATCACAACGATTGGCTGGAGCAACGTCTTGGCGACAAGCACGTCTATGCAGCTCATCCCACAGGTGCTCAATCGGACTCATGTTTGAAGACAGGGATGGCCAGAGAAGGATGAGAATGTTGTTGGCAGTCAGGAACTGCGTGGTCAACCGTGCATAATGGGGTCTGGCATTGTTCTGTTGAAACACTGAACTTTGGGTAGCCAGAAGTGGAATAACATGGGGTCGAAGAATTTCATTGACGTATCGTGGCGCATTAAATGGGAACCAATTGACTCCTTCCGCTGTAACTGATCATTCCCAACACCATAGCACTTCCACCAACGGGCGGTGGAGCTTCATTACCGCAAGTGTGGGCAAAACGTTCATTTCACTTCACGGTAGTTTCTTCTCCGCTGCAACAAAAAGAAAGATTCGCCACTAAACCAAACACATCTTCATTGCTTGTCTGATGCCCAAGGAAGATGCTGGTTAGCCTAAAGAAATCGATGTTGGCGATGTTGGCGTGTAAGGCCAGGTCCACGATAAGGTCGTTGTGCCCGAAGTCCAGCGTCATGAGATCTATTCCGGATTTTGATCAGACACATGACGTCCTGCAGGCAATGGCTGGGCAGTTGATGAAGATGTAAACCTGACTCTGAGATGACGAAGCTGAATAAAGCGATCATCTGCTGCTGTTGCCACTCTGGGTCGTCCACTGCGATGTAGGTCTTCAACTGAGCCAGAGGCTTGGAACCGGTGCCCTAAATGTTCCTTAAATTTATCGATGGAGGTGCCAAAGACGTTTGCTTGAAAATGGACTGCATTGTTTTGTGTAGCGTTATCCTTTTATAGGGTTTCAGTTGCATAGTCAGTGAATAGTGTTCACCTCAAATATTGTTGCTTTCATGTGAGCATATCATGAGCTGTGGTAACAATTTGGTCATAAACACTATTGACCACTGCATTGTAACGATTACAAAACCAAACACAATTCAGGTCAACACGTGCATGTGACACTGTAAAAAACAATTGATGCTGGTTTTTGTATACCCCAGCACCAAATTTTACTTACAAACTCATAAAACGCACCCTCGGATAGGTATGCGTTTCGTTTTTTTTTTTTGGAACAGTATATGTGGATGGCTTGGCTGCATGGTATGGTCAAGACAAGAACACGGAACTGATCCACGACTCTAATGGTCTTGTGAGGTGGCGAAAATGACTGCCCGATCTTATCGGCAATGGACATGACGTGATGATGATGCATTAACAATACAAATTACATTGCTGTTGCTTAAGATTAATCTAATAAGTCATGTATGTGTAAAATAATGTATACAAGGAGAGTCACAATACATCACAATGGTGATCGAAGCTGTCTGCCCAAGTTTTAACCCTCTTAAAATCAAATCAATATATATATATATATATATATATATATATATATATATATATATATATATATATATATATATATATATATATATATATATATATCCATCCGTCCATCAGAAGAAATGTGTGTCACATATATTAAGGACAGAATCTAACGGGTTTTGTAAAGTATCACTACACTTTGTATGTAGAATACATTTGAAAAAATAAATGAAGTACGTGATGTCATCAAAAAATGTACTAAGAAATTCATTAAATTAGATACAATAGTCACTGCTATGGTCTAATGCTGTTTTGAGGAAGCTGGAAAGTACCAATGAAGTATTCATTATAACAGGTGTGCGGAGTGCAAAGAATTACTCCAGCAGACGACAGCCATTCGCTGCATATTGCTTCACAATGGACTGTGAGTACATTTTTCAATGACATCATGTACTTCTTTTTTTTAAAATTTGCTCTACACACAAAGTGTAGTGAGACTTTACAAACACCCTGTACTGTCTTAGTCCTATAGCAAAAACCTGCTGTGGGTATGTGTGTGTGGGTTAGGTAGGCAGTCTGGTTGTCTATCTGTCTGTCTGCCAGTTCTCTGACTACTTGTCTGACCGTCCCCTGTTTGTATCAGTCTCTTTATCGAACTTTCAGTCCATCTTTCTATTTATGTATATCTCGTTACGCCCGTTTACGTGTAATAATGAAACGAAGCACGAATACCGGAGACACTTAACAAACTCACTTGTATGTAGCCCTCTTTGTACCGAAAGAAATCTTCGTGAAGAAACTGAACCGTGATAACAAACGAATAAGTACTATTAAGCTCCGCATCAAAAATAGGCCTGCGGAAATGCAATTCTCCGATTCTTTGGGCTAATTTTTGTGCCGTTTCCCTTATATCCAATTACACATGTGTATCCCGTCTTGACATATTTCATTTATAAACGAACTAATGTATTAGTTTAAAATAATATGATTAGAGGTCACAGAAAAGGAGTGCTAATGCGTAGGACGCCTCACGGAGAGGCTGCCCCAGACAAATTAACCAAATAGCCATGATGTTTTAAATTAATCTAGAGTTGGGGAATTCCCGTTAATCCAGAAGAGAGAAAACGACTCCGGCGATGAATGGGACAGACATTGAGAAAATCCGAGGATGGTATAACGAGATAGTTTGACGTCTGAAACCCATATGGTGAAGGAAATAATGGGCGACCCATAAACACAAGGAAAAGAGAATTACAGACAGACATGAGTAATATTGGGAGGGGTTGGTGGAGCTGTAGGAGGTAGCAAAGGATAGAACTGTCCAGTGTGGGTTGGTTAGAAGGACTGTGACTCAATGGATGATACATGACAAAAGAAGAAGAGGCTGGGAGGATGCGGGGTGTCGTCAGACTACAACGTTCGCCTCTAACTAGAGAACACCGGCAGCGAGACTGTCATACAACCCGTGATCTCGGGGTACTGATTGGTTGCCTATATTTTACAAATTATTACGAAAAACTAGCACCAGTCACGTTACGGTGGTTACTTTTTCAAACTTGGAGATCAAGCGCTGGTAACCTTCGTTACAATAGATCTCCAATATTGTCTGCCTCTCCTTGTATCGTCCATCTCCTTGTATTATCTTCCCACTTGTGTCGCTGTCCACCTCTTGCTCGCCTGTCTTCAGCTCTTCCCTCCAGTATGTTAAAAAAAAAAATTAAAATAAAAGTGTTGTGTTTTGTAATGTTGTCGACACATTTCACTGGTCTCTTTTGCTTTTCCTTCACCAGCCCTCTCTTCATGTCCAGCCTCTCAAACACATCTGTATTTGATGTACATCTTTATGTAATAAATGGAAACGCGTTAGCATTGTAACTCGTACCGGTCTGGTGGTCGGAAGTTCGATCCGTACTAGCGCGGATTCGAAATTTTAAAATGAACATGGGAGCCACGGTTGACAAAACCCAAAAGGGGTACC
This sequence comes from Cepaea nemoralis, assembly GCA_014155875.1. Taxonomy (NCBI): domain Eukaryota; kingdom Metazoa; phylum Mollusca; class Gastropoda; order Stylommatophora; family Helicidae; genus Cepaea; species Cepaea nemoralis. Next base: position 148,273 of record JACEFZ010019456.1, read on the forward strand.
ATGAAATATCCTGGGAAATAAAAGCTGCTGGCATGACCACATAATCAACCGAGTGCCCACTGTTCTATACAAACATGGGTTTAGCACCATACGCCTAATGCACATTAAGACATGTACAAGAGACATGTACTTACCTTATCTAACACCATGACACTTCAGTTGCAACACTGTTATTGGTTGTGTCAGGGTTGTGTGGCTTGTGGTCCACTCTTGGTAGGCAGCTGGTTGTTGACATTTGTGGTCGGCTTGAGAATGAACAGTGCTGCACTAAAGCCTTTAGCTAGAACATCACAGAGAGCACGATTTCCTCACACTACAAGGTTGCTGAAAGCTGATTAAGTAGAAATGGAAAGCAAGGGCAAACTACCACATTATTAATCACAAGAAACTAATCATGATACTGTCTGGAAAAAAAAAACAACCCTGTCATTTACTGCCAATATAGTACCTTGCGGTGTATGGCAGAGGGGTCTTTGAGCCTGAGGAATTAAAGCCGCCTGGCTAGTGCAGTCGCCGCGAACTGTGCAGATTAGGATTTTCTTTTTGCCCCCGACAGAAACAAATGCCACACCTTACCGAGGGATCGAACCCGGTTCTCCCGAATGAGAGTCCGACGTGCTAGCCACTCGGCCAGCCGCTCTTCTGATATCATGATACCAGGGAGTGAAAATTAAGCTTTTAGATAGAATACCACAGATCAACACTCATTACCCTGTCAACTTAAAACGTTGCTAAAAACTGATAAAGTAGATTTGGAGAGCAAGGGGAAGCTCAATCAATCAATCAATCAATCAATCAATCAATCAATCAATCAATCAATCAATCAATCAATCAATCAATCAATCAATCAATCAATCATGTGCCATGCCGGAAAGCGTGGGCGATCATGACTCGCAATTTCACTCGATCACCAGAGTCATGGATCAGCTCAGTGTTCCTGTCTCGTCCAAGCCATGTGGCCAAGCCATCCAGGTATTTTCCTCTTGGTCTGTTCCCTTCGATCTTGCCAGTTGTCACTAAGTTCTCCAATCCATTTCTTCTCATAACATGTCCAAAAAATTTTGACTGTCTACGTCTAATTTCTCTAATCAATGTACGATTTTCATTTGTCTCCTGTAGTACTTGGTCATTGATTTTTCTGTCTGTCCATGGTATTCTTTGAATTTTCCTCAGAAACCACATTTCTGCAGCCATCAGATGTTTTTCAGCTTGACTGCTCATTGTCCAAGTTTCACATCCATACAAAAGAACAGGTTCTATGTATGCCCTCAACACTCTTTTTCTCGTTTCAATTGACATCTTCTTATTGGTCAGAATGTTTTTCATCTTGCTAAAGGCCATTTTCGCCATGACGATTCTTGTTCTAATCTCTTGAAGGCATCTCCCGTCAGATGGTATGAATGTTCAGAGATAATTGTGTGTATCGATTCACTTGTTGAAGAATACTCCCATTTACTTGTATATTACATTGTGAAAGGGAAACTACCAAATTATTAATCACAATAAAATCATAATGGTATCAGGAAATGAAGATTCACTAGGCAAGGGAACTGGTACGACATTGAGACTTTTCGTTGGGCCGTGAGGTGAGGAACGTTGTGTATAGGACCTGCGACATGAACAACGCTTACGATGATTGCCAGGAAGGCTGATTTTTTGTCTCCCTTACTTACAATATTTTATAAATCATTGTTTATGTGTATTCTAATGTCTGGTGTCAGATCTTAGTCAGATATGACTGAGCTACCGTATAACAGTAGACGGTACTACCTGCTTTCTGTTAGCGCCGAACGTTGGGCGGTGCTTACCAAACCCGACACCCCACGTTGTGCCAACGGCTTCGGGCGGAAGAGCGCAATTGGGAGGGTACAAGCCTTACCGTGGTGCGATGAAATGCAACCTAAAGACAAAGTGTCATGGCAGGGCAGACCAGGCCCTAAGCCTTGGTTGGCGGCTGGTCTAGGATCGAAGCTCCGACAGGCGGACAATTAGAGCATTGCTTTGCTGATCCGGCAGCTTCTGCAGCTTGTCTTGTTTCAGATGTAGGGGTGTTACCTTTTCTCTGGAGTGAACTAGGCAGGCCGAGAGAGGGATCATGCTGCATGGGCAACACATGGTCTCTATATTTTAGCCCAGGCTTTGTGCTATGGAGAGGCAATAACTCCATCCCTTACAAAACTATCGTCTGTCAAGACGGTAAGGTGCCAATAGTCACACCACAGTTCCCGTCTGTTCTTTTTAAAATGTTTATTGCTGAGAGGAGAACCACTGGGTTATTAATGTTGATATTGTATTAAGAGGAGCCCAGGAAGGTTAACACGGTCAACAAACGCCCTCAGAAGTCGGATGTGTCGGCCCAAAGGCGCAGTATCGCAGCTCCGCTGTAAACAGGCACAACGCAATCACTTCCGAAAAAAACTCCGGATAAACGCAGTAGAAGAAGAAGTATTAAGAGGAGAACTGCTTGACTGTTAGTTTTTGATGCTGTACTGAGAGTAGAGGAGGACTATTGTGCCTCTAGTGTTGATGCAGTACTGAGAGGAAGACTTCTATACCTCTAGTGTTAATGATGTACTGAGGGGAAGACATATATACCTCTAGTGTTAATGATGTACTGAGGGGAAGACATCTATACCTCTAGTGTTGATGCAGTACTGAGAGGAAGACTTCTATACCTCTAGTGTTAATGATGTACTGAGGGGAAGACATCTATACCTCTAGTGTTAATGATGTACTGAGGGGAAGACATCTACACCTCTAGTGTTGATGCAGTACTGAGAGGAAGACTTCTATACCTCTAGTGTTGATGATGTACTGAGGGGAAGACATCTATACCTCTAGTGTTGATGATGTACTGAGGGGAAGACATCTATACCTCTAGTGTTGATGCCTTGCCGAGAGAACTACTGGACTATTAAGGTTGATGCTGTATTCAGAAGTGAACTATCATACTATTTATGGGGATTCGTGGCAGAGATAACTGACTTACAAGGTACACGTCTCGTCCCCCCAGAACAGGGTTAAAAGTACTTTTCCAAGGTTCATGAGCATATAATGATACTACACGTACCCCGGATCTCCTTGGTAGTGAGATCAGATACTTAGCTGTCTCGTTTAATGACGAAAAACATGAGGATCCGGGCGAGAGTTGTACATTTAACAAGTTTCACGATCGTTAGAAATCGCAAAAGAGCAGGTCTTCAAGTTGCTGACCTGGTGAAATTGCTAAGAAAGTAAACCAATCCACGGGTAGATAGTGCCCGTGACCTTGGATGGAATCTGTCTAGATGAAGCACACCTGACACAATACATGCCAAAGTCGGACACGCTGACTGTGAGGTGCAACAACTAGCTGTAACTGACCCCCCCCCCCCCTCCCCCTCTCAGAAGGCGGAACAAAGAAGAAGAAATGTTTTCTGAACTTATTTTACGTAGTTCTAACCTAAATTAAGATTATGTCTTTTAATTAAAAATGATCTGTTATGAATCTATTATTTTTCACTGATGTTGTTGTTGTTGTTTCTTTTCCAATGTGTTCGGAATCTATTACATAGCACGAGTGTTCTTTTTTTGGTGTTAACCCTGGTATAAAACAATTACTCGGAGAAATCAGTATTATGATAAATTTATAAGAGCTCCATGTTTCATGAAAATCTTATCGGAACCCCACGCTTGTAGAAAACCTTGTCAGAGCCCCACGCTTGTAGAAAACCTTGTCAGAGCCCCTTTACTGACAAAATGTCTGCCGCCCGTGTTTTCGCGGAAACTCCTCAACACAGCTACACATTACCAATATATTAGCCCCATGTTGTCACCATGAACACAATTAACACGCAGTTGTGGGAAAAATATATCATCAAGTTGTAGAATATAGTGACATACTTTTATGTTGTAATTCATTGTTGTCACGCGCACATGACTTGGGGCGCTGTTAGCGGGGACCTAGGTATCGTGACCAGCATTTGCTAGAAGGGGGTTATCTCTTTTGTACAGTTACAAGTAACACATAGAGAAATGTACTTTTAACAGTCAGAGACAAGTGTGTGTGTCTATTCGTGAGAAAGAGAGAGAGAGAGAGAGAGAGAGAGAGAGAGAGAGAGAGAGAGAGAGAGAGAGAGAGAGAGAGAGAGAGAGAGAGAGAGAGAGAGAGAGAGCAACTAAACTGGTTATACAGAAATCAGGATGCCACGCAATTACGCAAAATGGAATATGTCGAACAGTTCAATTCATACAAGAGACAGCTTTACAGTTATAGACATATTTCAAGCGAACGAAAGAAGAAGCAGAACTTCATATTCGTTTTCGTCATTGTCTCCTCCTCCTCCTCCTCCTCCTCCTCTTCTTCTTCTTCTTCTTCTTCTTCTTCTTCTTCTTCTTCTTCTTCTTCTTCTTCTTCTTCTTCTTCTTCTTCTTCTTCTTCTTCTTCTTTAGCCGACTACTCATTCTACACCACATCCTCCTCCTCTGTCGCTCCTTCTCCATCTTCCTCTTACTCCGGAGCCGACACCTATTCATTCTCCTCGTAGTAGCAAATGTCAAATGTATTGTTTGACACTTAGAAGAAGAAGAAGAAGAAGAAGAAGAAGAAGAAGAAGAAGAAGAAGAAGAAGAAGAAGAAGAAGAAAAAGAAGAAGAAGAAGCAAGATGATATTTTGTGTGATATTCCCTGGCACAGGAACTGAGCACAATGGGGCAACCCTGTGCTGTGAAGTTTGAACCGTGACTAACTAACTGACTAACTTCTATGACCACCAAATAAGACATGGACATGTATTCATGAGCTGTCTTAGTGGCCTTAACGGGTTCCTCAATTGATATTTCTGTGTATTACCAGTAGCAGTAGTTACTACTGCTAGTTAGTGTATTAGACTTATTTTTGCCTGATAATTATCTTTCTGTATTACCAGTGTCTCTCGCCATCAGACGAACCCTCTCAGACTTCTGAGGTACTTGTAATTTACGTCCGAAGCCAAGGACGAGAAGTCAACGTGTAAGTCCAGCTGTCCGGTGTGGGGAATGAACTTACTACTCCGTGATCACCAGAGAAAGTTTATACGCGTGAAACCTCTCAGTCACGCGAACTAAAATGTGGACAAAGGTCATGGCGCTTGAGAGGGCAGACATTTAGTCAACCTCAGAATAGTATAGTATGGCTGAAGGTTCCAAATCTTGCTGTATGTAGCCGGGGCGCAGTCTTAGGGTGAGCGCCCAACCTTGCTTAAATACCCTAATGGCTCGTGAATACATAACCTCTGCAGCAAAAGTCCAACTCCTGGCCTTCACGTGGCGGAACTGTTGTAACTAACAGGAGAAGCGGCAACGGCGAGTTTCTGGCGCCGAAAAATAACCAGTATGCTCTAGATGTGTATGCACGTACATGCATGCGCAGACACGTGTGTGCGCGCGTACACATCTAAACTCGAGTGAGACCACAGTCTGCTCTAGCAAAGGAAAGGTGCTGAAGACGGAGGCAAATCGCAAGTCTACATGGAAGGGGCTGAGTATCAGATACTTAAACTTAAGACAGGCTATACAGACCTACATCTGATCAATTACTACTGTCCAAGTGACCGCCCACAGGCACTGGACACACTATCATTAAAAGAAAGAATGGTTGTGGGTGGCGAATTCAACAGCCACTCTCAGATGTTATGACTGTTCCGAGATAATTGTATCGATTCACTTGTTGAAGAATATTCCCATTTACTTGTATATTACATTGTGAAGGGGAACTACCAAATTATTAATCACAAGAAAATCATAATAGTATCAGGGAATGAAGATTCACTATAGTATGTTCCGATTTGAATGCCTTCATTCACGATCAATTATTTTGAAAACTGTCTGTTGCATCGTTATGAAATTTTTTCAGCCGTCTTATATTTACCCCCATCCAAGGAATATGTCTTTGATAGGTCCAAAAACAACTTAAATCATTGAAAGCGGCGACATTCCTTTGATGTTTTGCTGAACAACTAGTGATTTCTCGCTAAAAAAGTTATGTTTACGGTAATGGGGACCTGCAAATTCAGATGACACACAAAGGCGTATCCGGATTCGTATGGGAGTGGGTGCAATGAAAGAAGTAGCTTAAATTCGACAGGGTCGGCTGCATTGCACCGGGTTTTTATCCCATATGGCTCAGTTTCTTTCCGCAGCGCGGAAAGCGTCGCACAAAGCACGAACTCCGTAGCTCCAGCGACGACCCTCGGGAGTCTCCGAAAAAATGCACTCGTGAAATGAAGGACGCCGCCGGAATCGAACATACAACCTTCGGAGCCCGAGTCAGACGGCTTGACCACTTCACCATGGAGAATCCCGAGAGGGGTGCAATGTGTAATTTTAGTAAAGACAGAGAATTTACAGAGGCACGGGGTAAATAATTTGTAAATTAACAGGAAAGTAGAAGGACTATATTTCTTACCTTATTTTTCATTTCCTTCTTGTTTCTTCAGCTGATGCTGATGCTGTAATGTTTAGGGCCTGCAATTCGTCTGAATAGTTGGAGCAAAATATCCCAGTAAGTGTGTACGTAGATTAAGGTCTGCGATCTGCTCAGACCTTAATCTGTGTCGGACGATTCCAGTAGGTTGATGATTGCTCTCGGTTGCATAAAATTCAATCCATCCTTTCTCCAATAGTCCTCTTCCTCTTTCAACACATGGTCCTCACATTTTTCCAGTAACTTTTATCAATATTTAATAGCGCGGACAGACAGACAGACAGACAGGACAGACAGAAAGGTAGGTAGGTAGGTAGGCAGAAAGGTAGGTAGGTAGGTAGGCAGAAAGGTAGGTGGGTGGGTGGGTGGGTCGGTCGGTCGGGTGGTCAGTCGGTAGGCCGGCTGGCCGGCCGGCAGACAGGAGATAGATATATAGATAGATAGGTAGGTAGGTAGGTAGATGGATGGATGAATGGATGGATGGATGGATGGATGAATGGATGGATGGATGGATGAGGTAGGTAGGTAGGTAGATAGATAGATAGATAGATAGATAGATAGATAGATAGATAGATCCCCGCGAGAAGCCGGGCCTTGTCAGCTAGTTTATTTATATAATCACGTTTCATGAAAGAACCCCCATTTGGAGACACCTCTGAACAACCCCCCCCCCCCCCCCCCCCCTCCCGAACTTCGCGCTGTTTGTTTCAAAACGGAAATCACGTGAAAATTTTTAAAAAATGCTGGGATGTGTCTTGGTGAAGCTGTAATACTGTCTCTAAGTCGTAATTTATATACCGCATATAAACAAACTTTGAAATCTGCTGTAAAATCTCCAGAACAATTTTTTTTTTTGTTAGGTGGACATAATGATAAGATTATATACTAAATCTCATCATTTTCCCTCAGTTGGTTACTGAGATATTGAATTTTATATTGAGGCAAAAAAAAAAAAAACACACTATAGGCAGGGGAACTGGTATGACATTGAGTCTTTTCGTTGGGCCGTGAGGTGAGGTACGTTGTGTATAGGACCTGCGACATGAACAACGCTTACGTTGATTGCCAGGAAGGCTGATTGTTTATTGTCTCCCTTACTTTCAATATTTTATACATCATTGTTCATGTTTATTCCAATGTCTGGTCACACCACAGTTCCTGTCTGCTCTTTTCAAAATGTTTATTGCTGAGAGGAGAACCACTGGGTTATTAATGTTGATATTGTATTAAGAGGAGCCCGGGAAGGTTAACACGGTCAACAAACGCCCGCAGAAGTCGGATGTGTCGGCCTAAAGGCGCAGAATCGCAGCTCCGCTGTAAACAGGCACAACGCAATCACATACGAAAAAAAATAACTCCGGATAAATGCAGTAGAAGAAGAAGTATTAAGAGGAGAACTGTTTGACTGTTAGTTTTTGATGCTGTACTGAGAGTGGAGGAGGACTACTGTGCCTCTAGTGTTGATGCAGTACTGAGATGAAGACTTCTATACCTCTAGTGTTAATGGTGTACTGAGGGGAAGACATCTATACCTCTAGTGTTGATGCCTTGCCGAGAGAACTACTGGACTATTAAGGTTGATGCTGTATTCAGAAGTGAACTATCATACTATTTATGGGGATTCGTGGCAGAGATAACTGACTTACAAGGTACACGTCTCGTCCCCCCAGAACAGGGTTAAAAGTACTTTTCCAAGGTTCATGAGCATATAATGATACTACACGTACCCCGGATCTCCTTGGTAGTGAGATCAGATACTTAGCTGTCTCGTTTAATGACGAAAAACATGAGGATCCGGGCGAGAGTTGTACATTTAACAAATTTCACGATCGTTAGAAATCGCAAAGAGCAGGTCTTCAAGTTGCTGACCTGGTGAAATTGCTAAGAAAGTAAACCAATCCACGGGTAGATAGTGCCCGTGACCTTGGGTGGAATCTGTCTAGATGAAGCACACCTGACACAATACATGCCAAAGTCGGACACGCTGACTGTGAGGTGCAACAACTAGCTGTAACTGACCCCCCCCCCCCCCCCCTCCCCTTCTCAGAAGCGGAACAAAGAAGAAGAAATGTTTTCTGAACTTATTTTACGTAGTTCTAACCTAAATTAAGATTATGTCTTTTAATTAAAAATGATCTGTTATGAATCTATTATTTTTCACTGATGTTGTTGTTGTTGTTTCTTTTCCAATGTGTTCGGAATCTATTACATAGCACGAGTGTTCTTTTTTGGTGTTAACCCTGATATAAAACAATTACTCGGAGAAATCAGTATTATGATAAATTTATAAGAGCTCCATGTTTCATGAAAATCTTATCGGAACCCCACGCTTGTAGAAAACCTTGTCAGAGCCCCACGCTTGTAGAAAACCTTGTCAGAGCCCCACGCTTGTAGAAAACCTTGTCAGAGCCCCTTTACTGACAAAATGTCTGCCGCCCGTGTTTTCGCGGAAACTCCTCAACACAGCTACACATTACCAATATATTAGCCCCATGTTGTCACCATGAACACAATTAACATGCAGTTGTGGGAAAAATATATCATCAAGTTGTAGAATATAGTGACATACTTTTATGTTGTAATTCATTGTTGTCACGCGCACATGACTTTGGGCGCTGTTAGCGGGGACCTAGGTGTCGTGACCAGCATTTGCTGGAAGGGGGTTATCTCTTTTGTACAGTTACAAGTAACACATAGAGAAATGTACTTTTAACAGTCAGAGACAAGTGTGTGTGTGTGTGTGTGTGTATGCGTGAGAAAGAGAGAGAGAGAGAGAGAGAGAGAGAGAGAGAGAGAGAGAGAGAGAGAGAGAGAGAGAGAGAGAGAGAGAGAGAGAGAGAGAGCAACTAAACTGGTTATACATAAATCAGGATGCCACGCAATTACGCAAAATGGAATATGTCGAACAGTTCAATTCATACAAGAGACAGCTTTACAGTTATAGACATATTTCAAGCGAACGAAAGAAAAAGCAGAACTTCATATTCGTTTTCGTCATTGTCTCCTCCTCCTCCTCCTCCTACTCCTCCTCCTCCTCCTCTTCTTCTTCTTCTTCTTCTTCTTCTTCTTCTTCTTCTTCTTCTTCTTCTTCTTCTTCTTCTTCTTCTTCTTCTTCTTCTTCTTCTTCTTCTTCTTCTTCTTCTTCTTCTTCTTTAGCCGACTACTCATTCTACACCACATCCTCCTCCTCTGTCGCTCCTTCTCCATCTTCCTCTTACTCCGGAGCCGACACCTATTCATTCTCCTCGTAGTAGCAAATGTCAAATGTATTGTTTGACACTTAGAAGAAGAAGAAGAAGAAGAAGAAGAAGAAGAAGAAGAAGAAGAAGAAGAAGAAGAGGAAGAAGAAGAAGAAGAAGAAAAAGAAGAAGAAGAAGCAAGATGATATTTTGTGTGATATTCCCTGGCACAGGAACTGAGCACAATGGGGCAACCCTGTGCTGTGAAGTTTGAACCGTGACTAACTAACTGACTAACTTCTATGACCACCAAATAAGACATGGACATGTATTCATGAGCTGTCTTAGTGGCCTTAACGGGTTCCTCAATTGATATTTCTGTGTATTACCAGTAGCAGTAGTTACTACTGCTAGTTAGTGTATTAGACTTATTTTTGCCTGATAATTATCTTTCTGTATTACCAGTGTCTCTCGCCATCAGACGAACCCTCTCAGACTTCTGAGGTACTTGTAATTTACGTCCGAAGCCAAGGACGAGAAGTCAACGTGTAAGTCCAGCTGTCCGGTGTGGGGAATGAACTTACTACTCCGTGATCAGCAGAGAAAGTTTATACGCGTGAAACCTCTCAGTCACGCGAACTAAAATGTGGACAAAGGTGCTGGCGCTTGAGAGGGCAGACATTTAGTCAACCTCAGAATAGTATAGTATGGCTGAAGGTTCCAAATCTTGCTGTATGTAGCCGGGGCGCAGTCTTAGGGTGAGCGCCCAACCTTGCTTAAATACCCCAATGGCTCGTGAATACATAACCTCTGCAGCAAAAGTCCAACTCCTGGCCTTCACGTGGCGGAACTGTTGTAACTAACAGGAGAAGCGGCAACGGCGAGTTTCTGGCGCCGAAAAATAACCAGTATGCTCTAGATGTGTATGCACGTACATGCATGCGCAGACACGTGTGTGCGCGCGTACACATCTAAACTCGAGTGAGACAACAGTCTGCTCTAGCAAAGGAAAGGTGCTGAAGACGGAGGCAACCAGTCAGGAGGCGCACCACAGAAATAAGGATGCCACGCAATTACGCAAAATGGAATATGTCGACTACTGCTAAATGTTATGGTGCTCGCCCTGCTTTGGACCGCCAGGCAGGTGCAGTGCCGGGCCCTATGTCTCGAAACGGTCCAACCACAACTACTGGAGGTCCTTCTCAGATGTCCTGTGGAGCCAGGGGACCTGAGAATAGAACGGCTGGCCATACTAAACAAAGACTTAAAAAAATGCACTGGAATGCGAAGGGTCTCAGAAAAAAAAAGAATTAGAAAACATCCTGGATCAAGAAAAAGTAAGCGTATGTTGCTTGCAAAAACTCACCTCAACGAAAATATAGCCTTCAAAATCAGAGGCTACCAGTGTTACCGATCTGACCGAAAGGACAGGCGAAAAGGTGGGATACTAACCCTTGTAAAAAATAACATCACTGCTTCCCAAATAAGTCTACATGGAAGGGGCTGAGTATCAGATACTTAAACTTAAGACAGGCTATACAGACCTACATCTGATCAATTACTACTGTCCAAGTGACCGCCCACAGGCACTGGACACACTATCATTAAAAGAAAGAATTATTGTGGGTGGCGAATTCAACAGCCACTCGCAGAGCTGGGGCTATATCACATGGACCAGAGAGGAGAGAGACTGGAAGACTGGCAAGATGAGAATAGATTCATCTTGATTAACAAGCCATCCGACCCACATACTTTCTACTCGAGATCATGGTACACTACAACTACACCTGACCTGGCTTTTCATTCACCAGACCTGGAGTGGAATATTACACGAATCGTTGGGAAACAACTTGGTGGCAGTGACCATCGGCCAGTCTTTCTAACTGTAGAAAATTAACTTGTAAGTGAAAGCAACACCCTCTCGAGGTGAAACTACAAGAAAGCAGACTGGGCAATGTACAAGAATAGCTCCAGCATACTGGTTAGAAACATGAACACTGAGAAAGACATAAATAAAGTAGTTGAAGAGTTTGGGAAATGCATACTACAGGCAGCGCGAGAAACAGTACCAAGAGGAGCCCGTAAACAATATAAACCCTACTGGAGT
>JACEFZ010019456.1:165000-192500 GCA_014155875.1 Cepaea nemoralis
AAGCGTAATCCATACACACTATTTATAGTACTGATGGACTGAATTTTGTGTGTAGGTTAGCTTTCCCTATTAATAGTGTCTCTTGCCATCAGGCGAACCCACTCCGACTTCAGAGGTACTTGTAATTAACGTCCCCAAGTCAAGGACGACAGATCAACATTTTTGCCCAACTGTCCGGTGTAGGGGGTGAACCGCTTACCTTGGCATCAGCACACCGGATGTTTAAAAACACGCGTTCTTATCCATTCGATCATGCGGACCTGTTACAAAGGACAAGCTACTGAATGAAAGTATGAATGAATGGATGGATGAATGAATGAATGTCAGTCCTATTGCAGGTATTACCCTTGGGGTGTGGAATGGCATGCCTTCAGATATTCTAGGCCATGTCATATGAGTTGTGGTGACCGAGCAGCTTTCCTCTCGCTTTTATTTTTCTAGACAATGTCACAACATTTGAAAATTGTCAAATAAACAAGTATCATGATGTAAATTTCCGTTCACTGATCATGAAAATTGGGGAAAAATACTAATAAACAAAATAAATAACCTGCGGGGGTGTACAAGGCCGGTATTGGAATTTCTATGGATTGAGACGGAGGCACGGCGAAATGTCAGCAGCAGAATTGATCCAAAAGACCTAAAGACCGAGATATGTGGAGAGACATGAACGCCTCGCCAGCTGGCATGTTACTTGATGAGCGATGTGTTAGTATATGGTCGAGATAAGATTCCATTGGCACCTTTCCGTCTTGACAGACGATAGTTTGGTACATTGTGCTTCAAAAAGGCATAATAACTACAACCCATGGCGGTGTCGAATGTGGCTTATAAGGCCAATTCGTGCTGTAAATGTTTGTCCACAGTGGATGCATGTGAAAACATGGTCATTTCCACCATCATGCACCATCTTACGTCTCTCACGCTCTATGTGTGCTTTATCTGCAATCATTTTCTCCTTTGTCTTTATTCCATTTCTGATAGTTGCCCTCCACGCAACACGTTCAGCGGCGACTTGCTCCCAATGTGCATTATCAATGCCTGTATCAATCATGTCCCGCTTACACACATCTTTGTATCGTAGTAGAGGCCGACCCTGAGATCTCCTACCCGTCTGTAATTCACCAAAAAAGATGTCCTTTGGTATTCTACCATCATCCATCCTCCTAACGTGTCCTATCCATCTAAGTCTACGTAGACTGAGCATGGAACACACCGTCACACAACCTGATCTTTCCAATACTTCAGTATTTGTGATTTCGCGTTTGAGAAGGCGAAACATGACCTTTCATACTTATCGGCATAGAACTTGATGAGGTCAAGATATGAACGGGTGGGAAAAAGCACTGAAAATATCTTGAAAGAAGGTAACCCAGAAAAAGAACTGGTTACTCGCATCAGAAGAGGACAGTCCACACATTCTGCTGTGGGCATGTCATGAGAAGGGGAAAGCTAGGTCGTCTCAACGGGAAAGGTGGAGGGGAGGAGAAGCTGGGAGAGGCAATGAGAGCAGGTGGTAAACAGTCTGACATCTCGGCTTGAAGGAACATCCGTATCAGAAATGAATGGCAGGACACGAGACAGTAGGCTGTGGATAGACATGATCACCAACGCCACACGACATGGAATAAAAGCAGACGAAATATTAGGATGTAATCAGGTCATGATTCCGTCAACCTACGCATACTGTTGAATTAGTCCTAAATTGGTTGTTTTCTTCTCGTCTTTTAGTTACGTCATTGTCAACAGACTCCAAGGCAATGCCCGTAGGAATATAGTTCTGTTACATCAAAAACACAGATGCCGTTTCGTGACCCCAAGTGACATGACACCAGGGTAACCTCGTTGTTCTTTTGGAGGTCGCCAGACCAGAAATTTCGTCGTAGGCTAAAAATAGCCACATGTTTGACGCAACAGCTTCCTGGCGTATATAAATGAAGCAAAATGATTGGTGGAGAAGTTGCCCAAGGACAAGCGTGGTGGCTATCAACCCACATCGCTGGCTATGACCCCGTTGTATCGAAAGTTACTCTGGTCACACATACGCGCGCAATAACATGTTTGGTTGAAGTATATCACGGAAATTTTAAACGGAAAATTACTGTAACCATTTAATGAAAGAAGTTAAAAATAAACTAACTAAAAATTCATCACTTTAGAACTCGCGTTAAATGCGGTATTCCCCACGTGAAGAGCATTCTTTCAGAAGGGTATTTATACTGTGCTTCCAGACAGGGCGAATCCATTTGAATAGAAACGGCGTTCTCTGGAAGGTTCTGGGAGTGTTAACGGTAAACAACGTTTAACCGGTGTATGGATGACATCATCGTGAGGTCGTTGGCTTGGGGTGCTGCTTTCACGTGCGGTTCATTCAGTTTGTTGGTTGGAGAGAGAGGGGTGGGGGGGTGGGGGTATTTATTACAGCGTATTGTTGTTTAGGGAACATCCGGGGCGAGGAATATGGAGGCGTAGCATATTGTTATTAACATTATCAAGTGTCATGCCGAGAAACACGACTGACAGTTTCTTTGCAGCAGACTATGGGGGAAACCCCTATGGTCAATGGGAGCCGTGATAGTGTTGTAGCTAACATGCTTGCTGCCGACTCAGTGGCCATGGGTTCGAACTTGCATCGAGGCGGATTTGTACAATTGATTAGGGCTTGATGGTTTTACTGCTGATCGTTGACCCATCATGCTTATTATAGAAATGGCTTGGGAAGTGTGGCCGACCGGAGTGACGATGACGTCATCGTCCTTCTAGTGTCGATTGAGATATACAAATATGGCGCTAGCACCGTATCCGAACCGATTCCGATTCGATTTGTAGGGGAAAACAACTTTCCATCTCGTTCAACATGATGTAGTAGCCTTGGTTATAATTGTGGTAGCTCAGTGTGCAGGTTTAGTTTCTCTCGCCTTCTGTGTCAGTGTTAGCTGACTTTTCGATATCGCAGAGTTTATGTCTGTGACGTCAGCTGCGGATTTGGCCTGCGGGTTCTCCTTCGTGTCCGTCTCCTCCAGCTCTTTCCGGCTGTCAGTATTGGCTACTACTACTAGCTCATCCGTCTTGGGTGGTTATAGTCCTTAGAAGGACTCTGTAGTATACATCTTGCTAGCCGCCTTATCGCTGTTTGACTTTCTCCGCACTACCCTTCAGTTAGCAACAGCGACAACCACCAGCACCATTAGAATTAAAGTTAAATTTAAAAATGAAGGAAGTAGCGCCTATCGTTTAAAAAGAAAGATGAAATTTACATCATATTAATTTGAAAAAGAGCGCTGATTCGAAAAGGGAACGGCAATTATTTAAATATAGCCGAAAAGGAGCTCAGCCATTGGTCGCAACCGGAATGACGTCAGAACCCAATCGAGGAAGGGCAGGAACAACAACAACCGAGAGTCTTTAAAAATGGAGTGAAGACCGGCAGCGTGTGTCAAACGAAAAAAAAACAAAAAACCTTCAGCAATCGCTCAAAAGGAGAAGGTCCACTAGAACTGACGGCTTGATGTCCACTACTCAACAATCCATCTGAAGTTTAGCCAACTACAATAGAGGAAGAGAGAGAAGTGCCAGTCTATTAAGCAGCCAGCGAACTAGGACAGCAAAAACATAGTCTGGAGCCTGAAACATGACGACGCTATGCGTGAAGAAGGCATTCAACTATGTTGAAGGTAGTGGTCAGATCCATCCAGATCCAGATATGACTCTTGATGGAGGCACCTGGCTGGAGAGATGAAGAAGACTATTCTGAAAGAAAGTACCAGCTAGAGTTTCATCTAACCACTTAGGACAGGAAAACCTGTATCGCAATAAATAAAACAGGGGACCTTCACTTGGAACTGTGATTTGAGAGGCTAATCGACTATTATCCTACCTGGACCAGATCAACACTCACTCTGAGAACTCAATATATTTATTTTCACTGAAACTTTTTTTTTTTTTTACAAATGGGTTCCACAGACCCTGGAGTGGATAGACTTGAGTTTGAGACAAGTCTTTATTTTTAATATAACTCAATTGAGATATATATCATTTAACCCACTGGGTAATTGAGGTTTATGTTGTTTTTTTTTTTTTAAAAGTGAATGTTTGGGGAATTAATGTATTTTTATATATCATGCTTTTGGAATGGATTATTATTATTATTATTTTTTTTAAACAGAATGACCAATACCCCAGTTTGTTGTATTCATTAAATATAAAAGAGATTTCATTTCCACTATTGAGTGTTACAAGAGTTCCTTGAGTGTTTACGTTATTGTTGTTATTAATTAATATACCCTAGATATTAATTATTTAGCCGAGAGCGGTGGGGCAAAGAACCTCCACGTGAATATTATTATTGTTCGATGAAATCTTTTCCTTGTTCACCTTGAGGACTTCCTTGGCTCTATGGGACTCTATTTATGGACTCCAGCAATTGAGACAGGGAAGACTATTAAAATTATAACGGACCAGGATCACACTGGGAAAGAGGAACTCTAGTTGTCCTCTATCTCTTTGAGATTTTCCCAAACATCCGACAGACTCATCCTTTGGTTTAGTTGCTTTTTGCTCCATATGCGGATTCAATCAATCAGATGCTGTCTCCACAATGAAGGTTGGCTGCAATGGATCTCCAACACTGTCTGTCTCTCGCCTTGACTGTACATTAGTCTGGCTGATGTTCGTCCATCTCTTGGTGTTATCTTCCCACTTGTATCCTTGTCTACCTCGCTTGTCCTCAACCTTGCCCTCCAGTATGGGTTTTATAAGAGTGTTATGTCTTTTAACGTGGCCGAAATATTTCACTTGCCTCTTTTTAAATTTCTTTCATCAACTATCTTTTTATTCCCAGTTTTTCTAGAACCTCTATATTTGATTGTTTCTGTTTACATGAGATACGACATATTCTTCTGTATATCCACATCTCCAGGGCGTCTATTCGACTTTCTAGTTGCTTGGTAAATGTCCAGGCTTCCTCGCCATTCATTAGTGTTGAATATTGTAACATTTGACAATTCACATTTTTAATGCATTGTTAACCTCGCTAGATGTTAATACTGATTTCATGCCGTTGAAAGTACCTTTGGCCAGTCATATTCTCTTTTTGATTTCTATTCAAGGTCTGCTATCATCTGTTATTACACTCCCAAGATAGGAGAAACTTGTTACTTGTTCTAGTATCTCCTCGTTGACTGTGATGTTCATTGATGACCTTTCCTTTCCACTACTAATTATCATCATGCGGATTATGATTTTTTTTTAAAAAACGACCGGGGTTTCCAGGTCGCTCCAGCCTAAACTGGGTACCAATATTGTCTTGGGAAGTAAAGACAGCCGGAGTGAGACTGACCACATCACCCAACACATGCCGATGGGTCTATACACATATGGGTTTAGCATCATGTGCTCAAATACTCCATAAAGCGTGTACGATGTTTCTGAACGTTTATTTTCACTTTTACCATAAGCCCATTACACCGTGAAGCGTGTAGAGAGGGCCCTTTAGCTTTGTAATGTGTCCAGTACTCCTCACGTCGCGGAAGGAAGCCCTGATCTTAATT
The DNA here is from genome assembly GCA_014155875.1 of Cepaea nemoralis. Taxonomy (NCBI): domain Eukaryota; kingdom Metazoa; phylum Mollusca; class Gastropoda; order Stylommatophora; family Helicidae; genus Cepaea; species Cepaea nemoralis. Next base: position 170,550 of record JACEFZ010019456.1, read on the forward strand.
TCTTACGGTTCTAAAAGTCAATAATGATATGCATTAATATGCTTTGATTGACAATCTTGATTGACTTAAGGGCGTTTGGCTGGGTTACATCAGGGGTCACACTAGGCAACAGAAGGAAGCGATGCCATCTGAACCCTGACCTGGTTGAGCGTCGTAGTGTACTTGGTTCTTCGCAAAGTCGTTTGACGATTGGCTCGAGTGAACACTGAATTTAAGAATGGACATCCCTGCACTCCGAACATCCCCAGACATGCTTCGCCGCCCTCTTCAAAAGTAAGCGAAGAGTTTCCCTGCTGACTATTCTGGTAGTCGTGTTATGGAAAGTCTACCTGCCTTGTCTTCCACATTTTGAGTATCTTCCAGAGTCTCTAATCACTCCCTTCTGAGCCAAGTTTTCCAAATATGGATACTCCGTCTGTTCAGCTGCAATCTCCACCGGATTCCAGAGAGCCTCCTCCACATTGCCATTATCATATAGTAGCTCTTAGCCAAGAAGGACAACAGGATCTAATTTACCAACCCGTTCTATGCATAGAACACCTGAGTGCCCTAGGCAGAAAATGAAGCTCCGCCTTGTTGAGCAACGCTGGCCACTTCACCTGGAACAGCCAGTTTCCACTTAGCGGAGCATACTCTGCGAGTCCGTTACAAACACAACATCGTTGGCCGTGCTACCTTCCAACCATGGAAAGCTGTCATCACAGTCCCAACCTCCATTCTCATGCTAGATAGTGTAGTAGCAGCTTTCAAACTTCTCTTATTTAAACAGTGTCCTTTTATCTTTGCTCTAAAACCCCACGCATTCTATCTACCTCTGACCACCGACCCATCAGAGTGTATCATTGCACGACCAGGGTGTGAGTTGCCTTCTATCTGCTCTTGCAAGGACATTTCTTTAGCACTCTCTGCACTCTCCACCCAATGTAACCCAGTGCAATACTTCTTTACTAGGTGGCACCATGACCCGGTCTTCTCTTCGCGCTATCCTGACCATTCTACACACCTGACTGAATGTTCCTTCAGTGTGTGCCATCCGAGAGCTTTCTCTCTTACACCTACGTCCTATGTTATCATTTAAAGCTTCGTACATTCATTCATCATCTGTCATGCATGTAAGCGTGGGGGTCATATTTCGCCATCTTACATAATCACCAGAGTCGTGGATCAGCTCTGTGTTCTTGTCCCGACCATGCCATGTAGTCAGGTCATCCAGATATTTACTTATCGACCTTCCCCTTGTTCTTTTCCCCTCAATCTTGACATTTGTCACCAAGTTCTCTAGTTTATTTATTCTTATAACGTGCACAACTGTATTTGACTGTCTACGTCTAATTTCTCTATTCAGATTACGGTTTTCATTTTCCTCTTGTAGGACGTGCTAATTTTGCTTCGCACTCCCATTCTGCTACAATCCAAGGGTACATAATGTTCTGCAGCACTTTGTACCTGTCATATATGCATGGCCGGGCGAGTTGAAGTTGCACGCATGGCCGGGATAAGAACACTGAGCTGATCCACGACTCTGGTGATCTTGGGAGATGGTGAAACATGACCGCCCACGTTTATCGGCATGGCACATGATGATGATGGTTCAAATTTAATGTTCTTTTCAGTTATTAATTTGTCTGATGTCAGTTATCTGGCGTGCAATCTTATCGACCTGATTGTCTTCTGTGAGAATCTGTCAAAAAGCTGTCATCTACTGCCTATCGTACTTTAAGGTGTAGGACAGGCGGGATATGGGGGTGGGTATTTGAGCCTGAGGAATAAAGGCCAGGCTGGTGCAGTCGCCACGAACTGTACAGGTTAGGATTTATCTTTTTGCCCATGACATAAAATAAATCCACACCTTACCGAAGGTCAGAACCCGGGTCACCCGAAAAAAACCCGGCATTCTTAGCCACTCGGCCAGCCACTCCCCGCACCAAACCCGCATAACCCACGCCGATCGGCATACACATTATGATGGTGAATTACCAGTGGACTGATAACAGTGGATAGTCGCCTGATAACAGTCTAGTTCTATCGATGGCACATGGCAACCCATGGTGGTCTCCTGAAGCCCCTTCTCGACAAAGAAGGGACCTCTTCTTGGGGCGTATTAGTTACATGGTGCTAACTCCATATTTTAAGTCGGCCAATGGGCACTCGATGAGTAATGCGATCAATAAGACGCCGACCGCTTTCACTTCCAAGAACATTCCTGATACCCGTGTCAGGCTTGATAGTACTGAGTGCTCAGTTCAGTTAAACACATTCTCCATATAGATTCGACCACATGACAGTCAGACCGGCAGGCAAGACTATTTTGTTCTCTATAAATAAGTAACGGACACTTTTACACGCTTTAAGACGCAGTTGACATATGGTGTTTGACCCATATTTTTATAGACCAATCGGCCCATGACGGGTTATTTCGTCAGTATCACACCGGCGGCTTTTACTTCCCCAAACATTTCCTGGTACTTGTTTTGGGGTGGGTAGACCTGGAAGCCCGGTTGATTCCGATGCGGAGTTTCTTCATTTGAAAGTCGTGCCAGCCGGCAGGCATCTTGCCACTACGCTAACGCGCTTCTTTTGTTCTCAATACTCTTGCTTATTACAGAAAAGGAATGTCATGGACAGAGAAGAAAACAAGATTCTGATATTTTAATGGCTGCATTATTTCTAGACCAAAAACCTCAGGTAAAGACAAATAAGATGTACGTGGCATATCAACTTTTTTTTTTTTTTTTAGCATATCCTTTACAGGACTTAGCTGTCAACACCAGCATCTTTCAGCTGTATGTTGATCTCTTGGCAAGATTACGCTCAGTAGTTTGCCATTGCTTTCTGAGCGGCCGGCTCAGTATCCCGCAAGTCACGAGCGGGGGTCGAACCGCCTCAGCTCTCGCTCCGCTACGAGACTCTGCGTGATAAACAGGATTACAGAGAGAAAGTGTTGTAACCCCACAGCCAGAGAGACCGGCGGCATATCAACTACAGATATCATTTAGAGGAATTAGTTTCCCAAAGAAATACAAGGCGTTAATTTCATGGGGAAGACGGAGATAGATACATGTGCAAAGTATATAGTATCCAGGCAACAAATAATAATGTAAGCCGCATCAACTTTACCAAAATAGTAGCTGACCCGGCCCGGCTTCGCCCAGCACCTGGTGGGGAGCATCTCATTTAATTCATATAAGTAGTCATATAAGCTCCCGTTCCCGTTCCCGACTATCTATCTGTCTGTCTGTCTGTCTGTCTATCGGTCTTTTTGTCTGTCTGACCCGGCCCGACTATCTATCTATCTGTCTGTCTGTCTGTCTGTCTGACCCGGTCCGTCTTCGCCCAGACCCTGATGTGGAGCATCTCATTTAATGCATATAAGTAGTCATATAAGTTCCCGTTCCCGACTATCTGTCTGTCTGTCTGTCTACCTGTTTGTCTGTCTGACCCGGTCCGACTTCGCCCAGCCCCTGGTGGGGAACATTTCATTTAATTCATATAATTAGTCATATAAGCTCCCGTTCCCGTTCTCGACTATCTACTGTCTGTCTGTCTGTCTGTCTGTCTGTCTGTCTGTCTGTCTGTCTGTCTGTCTGTCTGTCTGTCTGTCTGTCTGTCTGTCTATTATTAGAAAGAGCACTTGAAAGATCTTTACATCTTCCCCCAACAATTAACTTGGGTAAATGGCGCGTCTTATTTAATTCATATTCGGCCCCTGCTCCCGTTCCCGTTCCCTAAAAAGACGACCCGGCCCGTCTTCGCCCAGCCCCTGGTGGGGAGCATATCATTTAATTCATATTCGGCGGAGGGAGGAGGAGGAGGGAGCAGGAGGGAGGAGGACACAGGAGGAGGAGGGAGGAGTAGGAGGGAGGAGGAGGGGTTAGGAGGAGGAGGAGGAAGGAATGAGGGGAGAGGGAGGAGGAGGGAGGAGGAGGTAGGAGGAAGCAGGAGGAGGAAGAGGGAGGAGGAAGGAGGAGCAGGGAGGAGGAACAGGGAGGAGGAGGAGGGAGGAGAAGGAGGGAGGAAGAGGAAGAGCGAGGAGGAGGGGAGAGGAGGAGGAAGAGGGAGGAGGAGGGAGAAGGAGGAGGAGGAAGAGGGAGGAGGAGGGAGGAGGAGGAGGGAGAAGGAGGAGGGAGGAGGAGGGAGGAGGATGAGGGAGGAGGAGGAGAGAGGAGGAGGAGGGAGGAGGCGGAGGGAGAAGGAGGAAGGAGGAGGAGGGAGGAGGAGGGAGAAGGAAGAGGGAGAAGGAGGAGGGGGAGGAGGGAAAGGGAGGAGGAAGAGGAGGAGGAGGGAGGAGGAGGGAGGAGGAGGAGGGAGGAGGAGGGAGGAGGGTGGAGGGAGGAGGTAGAGGGAGGAGGTAGAGGGAGGAGGAGGAGACAGGCGGAGGAGGAGGGAGGAGGAGAAGGGAGGAGAAAGAGGGAGAAGGAGGGAGAAGGAGGAGGAGGAAGAGGGAGGAGGAGGGAGGAGAAGGAGGGAGGAGGAGGGAGGAGGGAGGAGGAGGAGGGAGGAGGAGGAGGGAGGAGGAGGGGGAGGAGGAGGGAAAGAGAGGAGGAGGAGGGAGGAGGCGGAGGGAGAAGGAGGAAGGAGGAGGAGGGAGGAGGAAGAGGGAGAAGGAGGAGGGAGGAGGAGGAGGGAGGATGAGGTGGGGAGGAGGGAGAGGGAGGAGGAAGAGGGAGGAGGAGGAGGAGGAAGAGGGAGGAGGAGGAGGGAGGAGGAGGGTGGAGGGAGGAGGTAGATGGAGGAGGAGGAGGAGAGAGGAGGAGGAGGGAGGAGGAGGGAGTTCGCCATTCCGAATTCATACTCGTCTAGGTTCTGTGATTTCGGTCCTTACATTGATTGTTCTTCCCTTCTACATGACTGTAGATAACTTCTTTACACATAAAAAGATGAATTGTTATTGACATTGCCGTGTGACGATTCTGTGTAGTCACGTCATTTTCTTCGCTTTTCCTAGCGTTGTGGTTCAGGGATTCTTTGATCTCTTCTATTTACGTACGTATTTAGGGAGGGGGAGGAGGGAGGAGGAGGAAGAAGAAAAAAAACTATGACAGTTGGCAGCGCGAGAATGAGAGGAAGACGTGTAGAAAATTTCATCTCAATCGGATGGACCGTTCGCGAACGCATAAAGGACATACATTCAGACAGACATACAGACAGACGGAGATTGCCTTTTAAATATATAGATGAGATGGTTGAGATTGTTTGGAAAGTCATGATCGCCAAGGTCTTCTCTGGACAAGGATCCCGAAGAAGTGGTAGTAGTAGCAGCAGCAGCAGCATTAAATCTCCGCACAATTTAAAACTTCATGAAAAACCGACATGGACAGACAGACTGGATGACTGACAGCAGCAGCAGCAGCGGCGGTGGTAGTGGTAGCAGTAGCGGCGGCGGCGGCGTAGGTGGCTGCGGCAACAGCACCACCACCATTAAATCGCCACACAATTTAAAACTTCATGAATAACCGACATGGACAGACAGACTGGCTGACTGACAGACAGACAAACACTCAGAACGACTGACGGCTTGATGACAGCCTCCAATAAAATTTTCTTTTTCAAACGTGAGCAGATGAAAGGAGCACGAATAAAGAAAATATCGCCAATAAACGAAGAGAATTCATTGGGTGTGAAAAGCGCAATCAGCCATAACGGTAATTGAACTCCAAGTCGCTGAAAACATGAAAGAAACGAGACAGCCAGGAAGGATATCCATTGAAAAGGATTATTAAAATACTATAATACTATTATTCTGCTACGTGACTATGGCCACAGCTTGAGGTCATGTAACTTAAATAGTTCTCATTCTGTGTTCTCCCGTGGGGCGTATTATAAGACACGTATGAACAGAACCTTTCCCCCATGTCTTGATGTTAAAAGTTAGATGCATCTCCTTTACAGGACGTCGCAGTCAACCCCAGCATGTTTGGACTGTTTGTGATTTCTTGGCAAATTTACTTTAAGTAGTTTCCATAATTTTCTAAACGACAAGAACTTATACCTGTGTACGAAAACCAACGCAAGGCGGTCTGTTGCCAAATCGACCGCTCCTGTGTTTCGATTGTGGTATGCCAACAGACCACACAGGTATACATACATAAGGCTGCTGCCAGAATGCTAACACAAATGTCAGCACGAAACATACAGTTACACTCTGCCGTGTGTCCACCTTGACGAGGTAGAGGGGCTTGAGCGTTCCAATGACCCCAAGAGCTATGCCGGCGGTAGCACAGCTACTGGTAGTGTCACCCATGTCGGACAGGTCAAGGGAGAGGAACCAGACGAAGAGACACACAAACCTGCTGCCTTGTAGGTAGACTGGGGACAGTCAAAGGCTAGGGAAAGCACCCCGAAAATGCTTGTCGAAATCGGATGTACTGAGCCACAGGCTTGACAAAGCAGTGCAACGTAACTTATTCAATTCATGATGACACATATGAAAATTATTCGTTATGGTGCTAATCCCGCGAAGTCCCATCAGGCGGTGATAGTGCCGGGCCCCATGTCTCGAGGGGGTCCACCCATGACTACTGGTGGTCACCTTCTCCTGTGCTGTGGAGTCAAGGCACAGAGGAGTAGATTAAGAGCTATTGACCAAACACCCCGGACACTCAACATACTACAGTGGAATGCCGAAGGAGTTTACAAGAAGAAAGACTCCCTAACACAGCGTCTTCATAAAGATAGAATAGATGTGGCATGCATTCAAGAGACACACCTCAACGCCAATCGCAAATTCTCAATCAGAGGATATCCGGCCACACGTTTCGACCGCGAAGGACACAAAGGAGTTCTAATACTTACACGAAATACAATACCTTACAGTGAAGTATCTGTGATCTCTGACAACCAAACGGAATTTATAGGTGTTGATATAATGATAAAGGACGTGAAAATAAGAATTTACAATCTGTATAGCCCAGCAGATAAGGACCTTACACTCTCAAACATGAAAATAACTGACACAAACTGCATTATTGTCGGAGACTTTAATAGCCGTTCAGAAAGATGGGGCTATCCAGATACTGACAAAAGAGGAGATGAAGTGGAGGACTGGGAAATAGATTCAAATACCATCTACTCAACAAAGCGGATGACACACCGAGCTTCTACTCCAGAATATGGTTTACCATTTCTACTCCAGACTTAGCTTTCTGCACAGGAGACATCCTCCACAAAATTGATCGCCATGTGCTTGGCCAATAAGAAGGTAGTGACCACAGACCAATCAATCTTGTAATGAATATGGAGTATGTTCCACAGGAGCAAAAGCCTTTGCCCCGCTGGAATTACAAACGTGCAGATTGGGACAGATTTGCCATACTAACAGACAAATATTGTGAAAACATAAATACACGATATGGCAAAATGAAGCAAATGGTGGAAAGTCTAACCAGAGCAATAATACAGGCGGCCACTGAGTCTATTCCAAGAGGAGCGAGTTAAAATTACAAACGATACTGGACTGAATAACTACAAATTTTGGAGGACAAAGTTGAAGATGCCAGGAAGACAGCAGAGAGAGAGAGAACAAACACTTGAAGCGAACATCTCTCTCAAAGCCATCTCAGCAAAATATAAAAGAACAGTAAATCAAACAACAAGAGATTGTTGGAGGGAAAAATACAGAAAACCTGAACTTTGACAGGGATGGAAATAAACTATGGAACTAGTGAAAGCTATGAACAATGAAGGACCTAGAAACAAACAAATAACAACTAATCAAGGAAATGCCTTGCCTACAGGGGAAAAGGCGGCAATGTGGTATAATAAAAACGTCCCTACCCTTTCCTATTTATGGACTCCCTTAAAAATAAACAAACCCTTACAATTACTGTTTAAGTAACTTACTTAATGTAGGAGAAAATAAAACAGCGATAGACGGACCGTGGCAGCTTAATTAATTTGGCCTTATTTTGGCCTACATACCTGGCCAACAGTCGTCGACTGATTGTAAAACAAAGGCCAGTGTAGCCATTTTGGTCAGTACGACACAAAGAACAGACATGTAAAAGTTTTCCCTTCGGGGAAAAGGCATGTTGCCTTAACCATGATTCTCTTCAAGCTATTGGTATGTTATCTACATGATTAAGATATATTTATGTATTACCTAGACCAGTATGTTTAATTAAGAATTAGTTACAATTCTCTTAAACCAGGCTGGATGATGTTTACTAAGGAAACACAGGTGGGCGCCACGCTGTAATTTTTCCTATGTCTTACAATTTCAAATCCATATGTTAATATCTTGTATAGGCATTATGAACTTATATCTCACTAGTAGTGCTATAATCTATGAATATTATGTGTACTGTAAAGTATCAACTCTCATGTCTGAAACACATTCTAGAGATTTTCTCAATGTAGGAGCAGACCCCTGATTCATGCTTCATAGTAAAGAACTAGTGTCTGTCAATTTCATATTCCTATGTTAAAACTTCTAGGCACTGTGAACAATATCTCACTATTTATGCTTAGAAATCTGCAAATAATCTATGTACTATAGAAAGGTGTTTTATCCATGCGGGGACATACAAATGATTACGCATATTCCTGACTCGTACTTAGTCAGGGGATAAAATATTTTGCCACATTATAATCTGTAACTTGGAAATATAGTGCTAAATTTTAGTACCATTCTTTTGTTAACAGATTAGTAACCACTCCATATGAGGGTGAACATATAATCATTTCATAAAATAGTGTTAGGGACAGGCCATGTTTGAATATAAATTCATGAACAATTAAACGCGTGATGTAAATGTATGTTCGGATAGGATTCACTCCGCATCGCCTCACCGTAGTAGAAACAGAAGCGAAGATTGATGTGAATAAATTGCTTGCAATATTCAGAAGACTGGACCATGCGGCATAAGTTATTCTTATAAATACCCTCCGAATAATAGCAGTCATTGGCAAAACATATCACAGCGATTACTATCCTCATGTGCTGTACGCAGTGGGGGAAAACAATGGATGTTTTAGTTTATGAAGATAATTCAAAAACCTAGGCTCCCTGCATCATCATTATGATTATTATGTATGATTATCATGTACTTAATATCAGAGAAATGTACATGTATGTTTTTTCTGGTATGAGAATTTTCTTTGTGCTGATTGTTACTTTTTACTGTGGGAATATACATTTTAATGTTGCACCTTGGGATTAGAGGATGTTGATAGTAAGAATACATATGTATGTCAGTACTTAAGAAGCCAATGGTGAATAGTCTTGACCTAGTGATGATTATAGTGCCGAAATGAAGACGCGGCATTAGAAACCACAGGGATTCTGTATAGGCTATTCTCTTCAAGTAATGAGAGAGACAATATCAACATGTTGGATGGACAGAATGACTTCACCCATCCAATAGTCCCAGTAACAACAGAACAAAATATAAGTGAGAAAATACCTTACTCACTATGAAGAGTCAGAATGGCTCTACTCAGCAATGAGGGACAGTGGAACATGGACACCCACTCCTTTCCCCTTCTCCCCTTGTTGTTTTGTATTTGTGTTTGTAATTGTGTTGTAAACCTTTTACCATAACACAGTAGGTTAATGCTAGTGTTGTATTCTTGTCATCCCTTTTCTATAGAAGAGAAGCAGGTGGTGGTTGAATTTGGTGGGACTATATCACTAACACTGGATCCTGGGTAAACAGCCATAAAGTGAATGTCCAAACCATAGTCTGGATCTAGCCATACCTCAATGTTTACTGCGGCGCTCAATAGCTCCATAGCGAGCAACAGATAAATTAGAAGACAACTGACGGGGTGAGTGATTAAGTCCTATTTTAGTAGGAACATCCACATGTGGACTTCAAGATCTAATAATCTACAAAGATGAAGATCAACAGAGTAACTGACAACAGTGTATCGTCTGCTTTACGTCTGAGAAGTATCACCTATAAGCCTTATCACTCAGCAAAATCAGTGAAACTATGGGACAATCCTACAAGTTACTAAAACTAGCAACAGTGAAAGCCCTTCAACTGTTGGTTGGATTACCAAGTTAATATCCACAATGGATAAGTCTTCGAAAGAATGTCTCACAGCTGCAACAGTCAAACATGGAATTCAGCTATTCAACACTAAGTTCTGGCTCAATCAAATGGGGAGAAGACACTGAACCACATAAGCCAATACAACCAAGGTACAAACTTAATATCATCTGAAACATAACTACGAAACCAGATTACCTCAAGGTTCCAAACCCTGAACACCATCAGATAAAAGACCATATGAAAGCAGCTAAATGTCTCTACATCAGCAACAAGAGGAATCATCCAATTGTTTGCAAACCTGTTACTGTGCTGGATTCATTCATCTGTGCATATATGTAGGTATAGATCAATTGTGGCCCTAGTCACAGATACTACCATGAGATGCCTCTCAGTCATATAAAGTTCTACACTGGACTAGATAACAACGACTAACTCTTTGCTGGTCCAATGTCAACCTAAATGCCATGGGTTATAGACTCGCGACTTGGTGGGTGTAAAATCTTTGTTGAACTACTTGGGATTCTGATATTAAAAGCAGAGAAGCTGAATGGACGTCTACTTGGCACCATGTATGGTGAGATGGTAAAGTACCTTCTGCAGAGCTTAAGTGGAAATTCCGGAAAGTTAGACCAACCTGAGGCCCCAAATTTCAAAAAAAGACACCGAGCCTACTGCAACAGAGTACTCGAATATTCTAGCCCGCGGAGGGATTTGTGATTGTGTGTAATTTCTATTATAAAGTATGATTTGCACCAGCCAATTACCAGTGACTAAATAGTAAGAACATAACTGAGTGCATTAATTCGGTACCCAGATAATGGGGAAAAGGATCTAATCGACAGCAAAGGTGGACCCATAACCGCACACCAGGAGATAGACTCGATTAATTAATTTAATTAGTACAAAATGCTGTTTATATGTTGGTTTTTGTTTTCTGAAGGTAACAGGTCAGTAGTTTTTTTTCCAATGGTATATAGATGGTATAGTATTTTGACACCAACTCATTATTTTTAACAATGAGAGAATGGTAAAAGGTGTCAAAACATGTTATTTTGGGTTCTATTTACTATCTTTATTTGCCTTAATCATGAGGGAAAATGAAAGTAGACCCAATTTGTGGTTGTTATGTTGTTTGTAATAACCTTGTTTTTTTCTGGGGTCACTGGGTACTATGTTGTAATACTGCATATCATTCCCATGCCTGTCTGAAAATGCATAGTGTTTATTACACCTATATATATATGTAACTGCAGATCTTGAGTTAATACCTGAACTGTTTGTCCAAAAGTGTTGTGTACATCAAGTAAATGTGGTGTCCAACAAGTGGTTGTTTATATGTTGTGAGCAATCAATATCCTTCTAGCATCTATAGTTAATTTAAGGGTGATGAAGTGGGAAGGGAAACCTACACACAGATGCCATTGTTTCAAGGATGGAACTCTTTCCTCCTGGGATTTGTGGTAAATATCCCGGATCACCCTGCATTCTTACCAGTGACAGAGAATCAATAATACCCCCTAGACATTTTAACGAACCATTCTCAGGAATTAAAATCCACATCCCACATGTGTGGTCCCGCCCGGTACGGACTTCACCTAGTAGTGGAGTAGTCCGTGAATTTAAAACTCATGGTAAACATCACAATTGGTGTATTATTGTGAGTATATGAATTCAGGGAAAACCTCTCGCAGGTAAACCAAGTCACTTCAGAATGTTATAGTGTTAGTAACAGACCTAATCACTCATTAGTATGAGCTGAGTCAAGTGTTATATGAACCCATAATGGCTCAGATAAATATAGGTTTTTTTTTGGTACAAAACTGTTCACAGGTAATATCTTGATTCTGGCAGATGCATCAGGTAGTTGGTTGTTGGGTATGAGATTTTTTTTTAAAACTCATATTTTATATCTTATTGATGGGAAACTAAGTCCAGTAATGAACCTCCAGTAGTAAGGTCTCTGGGATGGTAAACTCACATAAGATAAGTAATTCAGTGAATGTTTAGAATTCATAGTCATTCCCATTTGATGTTTGAGGTATGGTTCTGCTACTCTGATATTCTCTTTAAATGGTTTAAGAGTGGTGTAGTCATGAACACACTACTATATTATGTATCCATAAGGTTTATGTTTCTACATTATGAATCATGTGTTAATTAACTATTTTGTCATTGATTATCATTGTATTTTCATGCTTGATCTGCTTGTATAATTCATGTAATATTGAAAAGTTACCAAGGCAGCAGAGAGTGATAGACAATTTTATAGATAATTAGGACAGATAAGTTAAAAATCCAATAAATTTTTTTTAAGGGAAAAATTTAATCAACAAATGATTCAGTAGTACACTAAATAATACCTGAGAGATGAATTAAACCAGGGGAAAATAGCAGTAACTAAAGTAAATGAACTAATGGTAAGGCCAAAACCACCACTTGCAAAAATGTAGACATAGTTAATGGAAGGGAAGGAATATTGTAAGAATTTGCAGTATTTAGGGGCACCCTAATTTAATCCTTTTTTTCATATGACATAACATGTTCTACAACACCGGTAGTAAAGTAAAGTGAATAAATGATGGATACTTAGGAAGAAAAGCCATACCGACACTTATTCTACTCCACCGGTGATATGAGTAGTTATTAATAACTAACTCAGATGGCCCATATGTTAATGAGGGTCAAAACCAAAATATTCACCTGGTGATGTAAGTGAAACTGATCAACTCACTTACTGACCCAACAGAATATAAGGTATTTCTTTAAATTATCCACCCCGATTCCATTATTAATGGTAGCGGAAACAGACCGTATAGGTATGTAAAAGGTATAATTAAAGAATTAACATAAGAAATTGGAATTTCAAATAAACTTCAGGAGATACCGGAAAAAATCTGTGCCAGTCTCTAGTCAGAGACTGAACATTTCAGATATTGGCTCCTTAACTTTGAAATTTACAGTTTAATTCTCATTAAGTGAAATGTTCACTATGAGTAGTCCTCATCAAAAAGAGGAGTGAAACAGCTTTTAGTTAGCGATTAGCTTACGTAAAGTTATTTCAATAATTGCCTAACTAACATTAATATTCTCATAAGGGAAGAATTAAGAAGGGCAAAAATAAGTGGTACAATAGAGGCGCGCGACTCAATTGTATTTTCTTTAAAACTAACCGAGTAACTAAATTCTAGATAATGCTCGAAGTCTACTAATAGGTAGATGAATCAGAAATCAATCGCAAGACGAAACAGATTTCTACATCTCAGTTCTGACTAGGATTATATGCCAGCATTAAATATGTGAAAGCAGATCCAGACTAACAGAGATTAGCTTAAATAACTGATACGAATCAGTAAAAGCAACAATTAAATAAACAACTCTTGAAATAGATGCTGTTTATAAATAGGACGAACTCCTTGACGTGAAGACAGGGGAAACGCCTAAAACTTATACAGTGATCCCATGCTAGAAAAATGGAATATAGCTGTGTAAAAACCAAGCAAATTGGAGCAGATAGCTGAAGAATTGCTTGATATTTACTAGAGTAGGAATTTCAATCAGGAATCCAGCTAGTAAATTATATAACAGTTCAAAGATAGACCTTAGTCAATCTAAATAAATCCAGCGTTTCCACGTATTAAACGGATGAAAACAAAACTGGAGAGAAACATTAAGAGTACCTTACCTGTTATCTTGAGGACACAACTCAGGAGACGCCAGTATGAGAGGGATATACAGATGTAACAGTAATTTTACTAAGACTAGTAATCCACATCCATAACTGGAAAGTGAACCAGCAACTTGATTGTCTGGAAGACTATCACAGGAAACATAAAAGGGGCTTTTAACTTCTCACTGAACTGATTATATATAGGTAGGAGACAATACGTCTGAACCTACATAACAATGTATGTTGCTAAGTTGAAAATAGTCTAAAAACCTGGAGGGAGGCAGACGACGATCAATGTACGCCAAGCGACGCAAAATTGCTCGTAATTCAACACCAAAGCAACAAATACAGAGTGAAACTCAAACACATCAGTTAGAATTACTAATAAGGATTCTAGCGTAAAATAGATCTAGGTTAGAAGGAAAAGCAGAGAGTAAGCTAAGAATTACTTCATTTCTGATAGATTCATGTTCCCCGTAATATTCGGTTCAGAACGGAAATCTAGAAAAGTTGGACCTTGTTTACATGTTAGACGAGATTCTCCGGGAAAACCCGCAAGAGAAAGGGACACCACTCTAATCAGTAGTTATTAAAACTGATCGGAAAATCCCATAACTCGACTAAATACCCAAACACATGATGTGTTGGATGAAAATGTATTACAACAGGAACCATATTTAGCTTCCTTTAAATATCAGATCTATAGTTAAAACAAACGTCTAACTTACAGGGAGACGGGCGAGTTTAATATGCTATCAGTAGACGCAGAATTAACCGTCGGTTTTAACATAATCTCAAGATTGATAATCTAATGAGAGAGAAATCAAGCTTAATGATGATATCTCAATTGTTTCAAAAAGTCGGTTTGATGCAGACAAACTAGTACTTGAAAGTAACAAATTATCAGATAACCACTCATATTTCAAACAATAGCTGACAACAGTGGAGAGGGTGCTACACTTTTTCACTAAAAGGGAAGTAAGCCATTAAGGTTATGCCAGTTGTCGTGACTATAAGAAAATGGACGTGGCCCTGATAGATTATCTAACATAGGGAAGTAATGTAGGAAATTACAAAGGGATGGATACTAGGTGAGTCAATGTAAAGACGGAAATTGTAGAGTACTATTTGACCATTTATTTTCTGAAAGAAATAAATGGCTTAAATTGGGGAGGCGTGTGGTATAATAAAAACGTCCCTACCCTTTCCTATTTATGGACTCCCTTAAAAATACACAAACCCTTACAATTACTGTTTAAGTAACTTACTTAATGTAGGAGAAAATAAAACAGCGATAGACGGACCGTGGCAGCTTAATTAATTTGGCCTTATTTTGGCCTACATACCTGGCCAACAGTCGTCGACTGATTGTAAAACAAAGGCCAGTGTAGCCATTTTGGTCAGTACGACGACAAAGAACAGACATGTAAAAGTTTTCCCTTCGGGGAGAAGGCATGTTGCCTTAACCATGATTCTCTTCAAGCTATTGGTATGTTATCTACATGATTAAGATATATTTATGTATTACCTAGACCAGTATGTTTAATTAAGAATTAGTTACAATTCTCTTAAACCAGGCTGGATGATGTTTACTAAGGAAACACATGTGGGCGCCACGCTGTAATTTTTCCTATGTCTTACAATTTCAAATCCATATGTTAATATCTTGTATAGGCATTATGAACTTATATCTCACTAGTAGTGCTATAATCTATGAATATTATGTGTACTGTAAAGTATCAACTCTCATGTCTGAAACACATTCTAGAGATTTTCTCAATGTAGGAGCAGACCCCTGATTCATGCTTCATAGTAAAGAACTAGTGTCTGTCAATTTCATATTCCTATGTTAAAACTTCTAGGCACTGTGAACAATATCTCACTATTTATGCTTAGAAATCTGCAAATAATCTATGTACTATAGAAAGGTGTTTTATCCATGCGGGGACATACAAATGATTACGCATATTCCTGACTCGTACTTAGTCAGGGGATAAAATATTTTGCCACATTATAATCTGTAACTAGGAAATATAGTGCTAAATTTTAGTACCATTCTTTTGTTAACAGATTAGTAACCACTCCATATGAGGGTGAACATATAATCATTTCATAAAATAGTGTTAGGGACAGGCCATGTTTGAATATAAATTCATGAACAATTAAACGCGTGATGTAAATGTATGTTCGGATAGGATTCACTCCGCATCGCCTCACCGTAGTAGAAACAGAAGCGAAGATTGATGTGAATAAATTGCTTGCAATATTCAGAAGACTGGACCATGCGGCATAAGTTATTCTTATAAATACCCTCCGAATAATAGCAGTCATTGGCAAAACATATCACAGCGATTACTATCCTCATGTGCTGTACGCAGTGGGGGAAAACAATGGATGTTTTAGTTCATGAAGATAATTCAAAAACCTAGGCTCCCTGCATCATCATTATGATTATTATGTATGATTATCATGTACTTAATATCAGAGAAATGTACATGTATGTTTTTTTCTGGTATGAGAATTTTCTTTGTTCTGATTGTTACTTTTTACTGTGGGAATATACATTTTAATGTTGCACCTTGGGATTAGAGGATGTTGATAGTAAGAATACATGTGTATGTCAGTACTTAAGAAGCCAATGGTGAATAGTCTTGACCTAGTGATGATTATAGTGCCGAAATGAAGACGCGGCATTAGAAACCACAGGGATTCTGTATAGGCTATTCTCTTCAAGTAATGAGAGAGACAATATCAACATGTTGGATGGACAGAATGACTTCACCCATCCAATAGTCCCAGTAACAACAGAACAAAATATAAGTGAGAAAATACCTTACTCACTATGAAGAGTCAGAATGGCTCTACTCAGCAATGAGGGACAGTGGAACATGGACACCCACTCCTTTCCCCTTCTCCCCTTGTTGTTTTGTATTTGTGTTTGTAATTGTGTTGTAAACCTTTTACCATAACACAGTAGGTTAATGCTAGTGTTGTATTCTTGTCATCCCTTTTCTATAGAAGAGAAGCAGGTGGTGGTTGAATTTGGTGGGACTATATCACTAACACTGGATCCTGGGTAAACAGCCATAAAGTGAATGTCCAAACCATAGTCTGGATCTAGCCATACCTCAATGTTTACTGCGGCGCTCAATAGCTCCATAGCGAGCAACAGATAAATTAGAAGACTAACTGACTGGGTGAGTGATTAAGTCCTATTTTAGTAGGAACATCCACATGTGGACTTCAAGATCTAATAATCTACAAAGATGAAGATCAACAGAGTAACGGACAACAGTGTATCGTCTGCTTTACGTCTGAGAAGTATCACCTATAAGCCTTATCACTCAGCAAAATCAGTGAAACTATGGGACAATCCTACAAGTTACTAAAACTAGCAACAGTGAAAGCCCTTCAACTGTTGGTTGGATTACCAAGTTAATATCCACAATGGATAAGTCTTCGAAAGAATGTCTCACAGCTGCAACAGTCAAACATGGAATTCAGCTATTCAACACTAAGTTCTGGCTCAATCAAATGGGGAGAAGACACTGAACCACATAAGCCAATACAACCAAGGTACAAACTGAATATCATCTGAAACATAACTACGAAACCAGATTACCTCAAGGTTCCAAACCCTGAACACCATCAGATAAAAGACCATATGAAAGCAGCTAAATGTCTCTACATCAGCAACAAGAGGAATCATCCAATTGTTTGCAAACCTGTTACTGTGCTGGATTCATTCATCTGTGCATATATGTAGGTATAGATCAATTGTGGCCCTAGTCACAGATACTACCATGAGATGCCTCTCAGTCATATAAAGTTCTACACTGGACTAGATAACAACGACTAACTCTTTGCTGGTCCAATGTCAACCTAAATGCCATGGGTTATAGACTCGCGACTTGGTGGGTGTAAAATCTTTGTTGAACTACTTGGGATTCTGATATTAAAAGCAGAGAAGCTGAATGGACGTCTACTTGGCACCATGTATGGTGAGATGGTAAAGTACCTTCTGCAGAGCTTAAGTGGAAATTCCGGAAAGTTAGACCAACCTGAGGCCCCAAATTTCAAAAAAAGACACCGAGCCTACTGCAACAGAGTACTCGAATATTCTAGCCCGCGGAGGGATTTGTGATTGTGTGTAATTTCTATTATAAAGTATGATTTGCACCAGCCAATTACCAGTGACTAAATAGTAAGAACATAACTGAGTGCATTAATTCGGTACCCAGATAATGGGGAAAAGGATCTAATCGACAGCAAAGGTGGACCCATAACCGCACACCAGGAGATAGACTCGATTAATTAATTTAATTAGTACAAAATGCTGTTTATATGTTGGTTTTTGTTTTCTGAAGGTAACAGGTCAGTAGTTTTTTTCCAATGGTATATAGATGGTATAGTATTTTGACACCAACTCATTATTTTTAACAATGAGAGAATGGTAAAAGGTGTCAGAAACATGTTATTTTGGGTTCTATTTACTATCTTTATTTGCCTTAATCATGAGGGAAAATGAAAGTAGACCCAATTTGTGGTTGTTATGTTGTTTGTAATAACCTGGTTTTTTTCTGGGGTCACTGGGTACTATGTTGTAATACTGCATATCATTCCCATGCCTGTCTGAAAATGCATAGTGTTTATTACACCTATATATATATATGTAACTGCAGATCTTGAGTTAATACCTGAACTGTTTGTCCAAAAGTGTTGTGTACATCAAGTAAATGTGGTGTCCAACAAGTGGTTGTTTATATGTTGTGAGCAATCAATATCCTTCTAGCATCTATAGTTAATTTAAGGGTGATGAAGTGGGAAGGGAAACCTACACACAGATGCCATTGTTTCAAGGATGGAACTCTTTCCTCCTGGGATTTGTGGTAAATATCCCGGATCACCCTGCATTCTTACCAGTGACAGAGAATCAATAAAACCCCCTAGACATTTTAACGAACCATTCTCAGGAATTAAAATCCACATCCCACAGGCAAATGCACTAATGTAACACTATGACAGTGCAAACTACATTGATATTACAATCGAACAGAAGAAAGCAATCAAAGATATACATATACATGATTGTAATACAGAGACAGCAGCAGAATATATGATGGCAAATCTAACAATGAAATGGAACAGGCAATGAATACCCTAAAAAAAAAAGAAGAAATCACCAGGAAAGGATGGAATCACAAATGAAATGCTAATAGGACTAGGCATTAAGGCAAAAAAGAAACTACTAGCAGTCCTAAATTACAGCTGGAAGAGAGGAATAGTCCCACAGGCATGGAAGGAAGTTATACTAATACCAGTCCCAAAGAAAGGAAAAGACTTGGAAGAACCAAATGGCTATCGACCTATCAGTCTACTTAGCTGTGTAAGGAAAATTAATGGAACGCATTATCAATGGCAGGCTAACATGGCATCTGGAAGAAAACAAACTCTTAACACCACACTAAGCAGGATTCAGAAAGTACAGATCCACTGAAGATCAAATAACCTATATAGCTCAGGAAATAGAGGATGCCTTCCAAGAGAAAAAGCACACACTAGCGGTCTAGATAGATTTAGAAAAAGCATTTGATAAAGTATGGAAGGAAGGACTGAAAGTAAAACTGCAAAAAATGCATGTTTGTGGGAAAATGTATAAATGGATCAGCCACTACCTTGAGAACAGAACTGCCAGGACAAAAGTACAAGGACAAACCAGCAAAATGATGCTGTTGGAGCAAGGTGCCCCCCAAGGAGGAATTCTTTCACCAACATTATTCCTAGTGTATATAAATGACATCACGGAAAATTTTCCAGCCAGAGTACACACATCCTCCTTTGCAGATGACCTAGCCATATGGACATCTGAAGAATATATTAGTACAGCTAACAGCAGAATACAGCAAGCCTTATTAGCGCTAGAGGACTGGTCAAAATCATGGCTAGTGAAGATAAGTGAGGAGAAAACAACATGCACAGTGTTCTCCCTCTCAAATAAAACTCAGCAACCTAAGCTGGTATTGAATGGAAAAATATTGCGCCATGAAGAAAATCCAAACTATCTAGGAGTCACATTTGATCGTCGCCTGACATGGAAGACACAGGTTGAGAAAAATCGAACAAGAGCAAGACAAAGAATGGCAATCATTTAAAAGCTTGCTGGTACAACGTGGGGAGCTGATGAAAAAGTTCTCAAGAAGTTATATACTGGACGGGTGAGGCCAGTACTGGAATATGGCATCACAGCTTGGGCAACAGCAGCTAAGTCAAACTTTAACAAAATAAGTAGAGTCCAAAATCAAGGAATGCGAATCATAACTGGAAGCCTGAAGACAACGCCTATTAATGATCTAGAAAAGATCACTTGTTTACAACCAATGCAGGATAGAAGAGATAGTAGAGCCCAGCAAAAAGCAGAAAAATTTAGAAGTTTGACAGACCACCCTATGTATAACAGATTTAATGGTTTTGGAAAGGGAAGACTGAAGCGTAGCAACTTTGTAGAAACTGCAAAACGAAATATTAGGGCAGATCCTATACTTAACATATCAACAGTCAAACCCATTTACAATGCACACAAGTTCCCAGCTTGGAAACAGCAGCAAATGCCTGAGATGATAGAAAACATTCCTGGTATTGAGAAAAAGAACGCTCAGAATGAAACCGAAAGAAGAAAAATAACCCTAAACTACATAAAAGAACATTACAAAAGCAGCAATTGGACACATGCATATACAGATGGATCAGCCAAAAATTTAATAGAAAATGGAGGAGGAGGAATTCTCCTAAATTGAAAAAATGGAGTGAAAAAAACACAGTCAGTGGCAACTGAAAAATTTTCAAGTAACTTCAAAGCGGAGGTAGAGGTTTTGAAAACTGCAGCAGAAATGCTCTTGATGGAGGAAAATAAAGAGAAGCAAATAGCTATCTTCACAGATGCAAAGTCAGCTGTCTCAATACTGAAGAGCAAAAACAGCACAGAACTAGCCGACCTAAGAGCAGCACTCCATGGTCTATGCCAGAAATCCAAAAAAAGTTGTAATACAGTGGATCCCATCACATTGCAGTATACCTGGAAATGAAGAGGCTGACAGACTAGCAAAAGAGGGTGGACGATTACCACAGCCTGACATAGACATAACCTATAATGAGGCAAAGAGGTTTATAAATAGCACTTATAGAACCAAATGGGAATCAGAGCATCCAGGCCACCAGAAGGATGATGCATATTACAAACTCGACCAGAGAGAACAAGTAGCAATCTTCAGACTCCGCACAGGACATAACAGGCTGAAATACCACTTGTTCAATAAACTAAAGATAGGAGATACCGATGAATGTAATTGTGGAACTGGTAAAATTACAGCTAAACATTTGCTGCAGGAGTGATCAATATATGCGGAACAGAGAAAGACATTTTGGCCCACATCTGCTTCATTTGAGGAGAAACTCTATGGAGATATCAACAAGCTCAAGTTGACCGCAGGTTACTCTACATTCAGGTTGACATCTAAAGGTGCATGAAGAAGTACTTAGACTGCCACACTTCATACCACAGGTATGTCGGTGACAAAATCATCCCAGTGGCATGAAATGGAATATTGCTTGGATAGCAAATCCATTACGTGGAAAGTCCGAATCAAAAGCTCACTGTGTGGGTTTCATAAAAGGTGAAAAAAGTGTCCTAGTGGTACAAAATGGATTATTGCTTGGATAGCAAATCCATTATGTGGAAAGTCCGAATTGAAAGCTCACTGTGTGGATGTCATCTGCAGACTGCATTCTTCTGGTTTCCAGAAGAACAGTCTATGGTGAACGGAAGGCCCAATATACGGAAGTGAGGCTAAGCAGCCATGTGCAGGATGTGACGATTCCTTGGGTGAGCCCAGTACCAGAGTGCTATGTGTCGGCTCTGCAATTATGGAAGCCTCCTTGGATGGCGGGGAATGCCCATGGTCTGCCCCTGCCTTCCCTTGAGGGCTGACCAGGATGTCTTTGGCTGTTCCATATGGGCCAGCTGGGATGAGGGATAACACCACAACAGCGAGAGTCAAACGTCCTAAGAAACCCCCGGGAAGGTTAACCCGGTCAACAAATGCCCGCAGAAGTCGGATGTGTCGGCCTAACGGCGCAAGAACGCAGCTTTGCTGTAAACAGGCACAACGCAATCACGTCCGAAAAAAGAAAAAAAAAAAAACGCAGGATGAACGCAGAAGAAGAAGAAGGAAGCAGCAGTCACTAGAAAACCAGCAGCCACATATTTCTTCATACGGCAAATCCAGTTAGTTC
>JACEFZ010019456.1:200000-245000 GCA_014155875.1 Cepaea nemoralis
GACAAAACAAAAAGTAGGTTTGTAATAAGTAAAATGGGAAGTAGGGGTGTGTTACAGTTAGACGTAAACATTGTTAATATGGAAGCAGTCATATTGCATTATATATAATAATAAAAGAGGTTAAATAGGGAAAACTACTGTATATAAGCTCACGGCAGATACATATAGTCTCTTAAGACGATTAAGTATCCCATGGCATTGAAGCAGCTAACAAACTGGCCTACACCGACAGCACCATACGCGATAAAAGACCGAGCCATGTGAGAAAACTCGGGTCAATGAGGTCGTTCTGGTGTTCATCGACGATGAACTCTGGCTTTAGTGGAGGAATTTTGTGTATGCATTCTGGTGGCGGCATTATGTACAGTGTACCTGTGCGGGCTGTTGGATTGCCGAGACTCCTGTCTTTTCCACATTTCACATTGGACAGTGGGGAGCATTTTGTGTGGTATTCACTGGCACAGGAATGGAGCATAATGGGGACGACCCATTGCCGTGAAGTTGGGACCTCGACTAACTAATTAACTAACACCACACTGTACACGAGCTCCGTTGCGCTATCGATGATCCCAAGCGGTTTCCGGAAAAGTTGCACTGTAGTCTGAAAGAAGCAGTCAGAAAACGAACCCTCGGCTCACAGAACTCGAGGCACACGGCTTGACCACTTCCCCATTGAGACCCCCCCCGCTCCTCCCTGGAAGATGAGAGCTGAAAGCAATGCATTAATTTCCGTTGGCGACATAAAACCTGGTTCTTGAATGTGTCACTGTCTTTGCTGGGCTACTTAAGCAACCACCTCATATCCCATTTTAGACCCTTCTAATAAGGATTCTTACTGCGGTCCTAGCGGGTCTCCATGGTCTAGGAGCTACACGACTTTCTCCGTAATCCCGTATACTTTCGTGAGTAACGTGACGTTGCGAGAGAATCGGTAGCGGTTCTTTCCGCGTCGGTAACTTACGGGGTATGTGAGCCGGTCGCGTAATCTTGCCAAGAAATCAACAATCAGCTGAAAGATGCTGATGTTGACAGCGATGTCCTGTAAAGGATATGCGGGGGAAAAAAACAAAAAACTGTGGTCCTAACGACCGACCGACCCAACGAAAGAAACACAGAATTGAATTTTCATAGGGTCGCAAATAACGCACTCAGTCCCATGTTAACAATATAAAATAACACAAAATAAAACAGCTTTACCGAACACAATTATGGGAAACAAAGGACATTACGGTGACTGGCCTTCATCAGCAAACAAATGCGTACACAAAACATGACATATAAACTCGGGGAAGAAACTACAGTGACTACATTAAGGCATAAGAAGTTAGTTGCATATTCTTTACAGGGCGAAGCGGTCAACCCCAGCAGGTTTTCGCTGCTAGTGACTGGTTGGCAAGTGTACGTTCAGTATTAGCCATTTCTTTCTGATTAGCCGGCACTTATGTCATTATATGAAAATCGACGCAAGGCGGCCTGCTCCAAATCGCCCGCAGGTGTGTTTTGAACATGATATGTGGGATTATGAATTACGTCCGTAACCATTTTGCCACAAAGCCGGTAGGCATTAACAAAAAAAAAAAAAAAGGTAGCTAATAATGGCTTAGAGAAAGTAAGTAAGCCTAATACACGAAAATAAACATATAACGACTAAAAGAACGAGACCGTACACGGTGTTGCAGTTATAAACAGATTTAAAGTATGAATACAATTAGTGGAACTGTGGTAAAACTGTGGACATGTAAAGAATAAAACATGACACACAGCTATGCAGATTCGGTTCTTCCAACAGCTTTTCTCTCACTCAGTAATTATATGTTCCGTAATATGTGATTTACATTCATGCGGAGGTCAGCATTGCCGAATGGATTAAACCACACTCTCTTAAACTTATACCGGGGTAGCCGGTTAAACTATTACGCCGGTCAGTTTATCTAAAACGTTAACTTCTCATCCTTAACTTTGGGACGTAAATAACAAGTACCTCAGAAATCGGAGTGGGTTCGCCTGTTTGTGAGTGACACTAGTAATAGGGAAAGCTAATCCACACGCAAAAAACAGTCCTGAACACTAGAAGAAGTAGAATGTGTATGGACTACGCTTGAGTTCAAAGAAAGCGTACGCAGAATAAATAAATAAATAAATAAATAAATAAATAAAATAACGATGCACTAAACATAATAATATGAATGCAGCTGGAGGACTATATAGCTCAAGCTGAGAATCATTGATGTGACCTATGAGCAGGCCGCCCTTGAATCTTCGAGCAATCCATTCACCGTTGAAGAGGTTTAGTGAGCGATTTCATGAATGGAAACCTCACAAAATTGTCTGTGTGTATACCTTAGGGACTGTTAAGTACATCAGTGAATGATTTCTGGTTTTAACAAGAAAACAGTAGGTGTTTCAGGGGATAATAGAATTAAGTGTCCCGTAATTTGCAATGCAAAAATAATGTTTTCACTATGACAATGAATAAGATAAATCTAATCCTATAGAAAACGTTGGCCACGAAACAGCACTTGAAATTAGTTTTAGCATGAATGTATTTGGAGCGTTATCGCGATGGTTTGGGGACGTGGCTGTCTTTGTAATGTGACGGAGTGTGGTTGCTATTGTAATGTTAGTGGGTGGGCTTGCCAATGTAGTGTGCCTTGGTGGAGTTTTCATGGTAATGTGAGTAGATTAGGGTTACCATTGTAATGTGACTGTTTATGGGTGCCATTATAATTTAGTTGGGTGTGGGTGCCATTGTAGTAATGTGACTAGGATGTGATTTGCATGTTAATGCGACTGGGAGTGGTTGCTATTATAATATGTCTGTGTGTGGGGTGCTTCTTTTAATGTAACTTGGTGTGGTTACCATCGTAATATGATTGTGTGCGTTTGTTATGGCAATGTAACTGGGTGCGTTTGTTCGGGTAATGTGACTGGGTCACATATCTTGTTAATATGACTGGGCGCGTTTGTCATCGTTAATGTAAATGGGCGTGTTTGTCATGTTATGTGACTGAGTGCGTTTGTCAGGGTATTGTGATGGGTCTGGTTGCCATTATAATGTGGCTGGGTGCGTTTGCCATGGCAATGTGACTGGGTGTGTTTGTCATAGTAAAGTGACTGGATTCTTTTTTAATGGTAAAGTGACTGGATTTTTTTTGTCATGGTAAAGTGGCTGGGTGTGTTTTGTCATGGTAATGTGACTGGGTGTGTTTGTCAGAGTATTATGGACTTAGTGTGTTTGTAAAGGTAAAGTGACTGGGTGTGTTTGTCATGGTAATCTGACGGATTGTTATTGCCAAAGAAATGTGACCGATGTTGAGTGTCATCCTATACAATGAACCTCATATATATATTCTTCTAAAGCAGATCAGATCAGATATATATTTGCTAAAGTGGACAAGATCACCAAATGTCTTGCAAACTGGCGTGGGTGACCATTGCTTCTCCATATCTTGCGATATCAATTCGTGTATCGACTCTCCCCCGTGCCATGACACAAGACTGTCAAGAATGTTCTCTCGCTGTCTTCCTCTATCTTTCTTTCCCCAAATCTTTCCTGTTGTCACAACATGTTATTGTTTTTGTGATCTCATAATATCCCCCCCTCCCACC
The DNA here is from genome assembly GCA_014155875.1 of Cepaea nemoralis. Classification (NCBI taxonomy): domain Eukaryota; kingdom Metazoa; phylum Mollusca; class Gastropoda; order Stylommatophora; family Helicidae; genus Cepaea; species Cepaea nemoralis. The sequence continues at coordinate 203,610 of JACEFZ010019456.1, forward strand.
CCTTTCCACCTCCCACCCCCACTCCACCAAAATAAAAAAAAAGGACAGTGAAGACTGCGACTTTCAGATGTTTGTAATAAGTTGCCATGTCTCCCTCAAAATGTCCAGATTATTAATTTTGGTCGACCCAGAATGTTTTAGCATTCTTCTAGAAAACCACATTTCCAAAATCTCCAAGGATATTATTTCTAATTTTATCTGACAAGGACATCTATATATATAAAACAAAGTGTATGTATGTAAATATGTATGTCCTTTATTTTTTCGCTAACGGCCCATCCGATTGAGATGAAATTTTCTACACGTCTTCCTTTCATTCCAGAGCTGCCAACTGTGATATTTTTTTAGTGTGAAATCGCCTGCTTACTCAGTATTATTTCATTTTTCATTTTTCATTAAAATTTATATATATAGCTAAGGGACTTAACTCTAAAAAAAGTTATTTCAAGGGGCATAACTTTTAATAACATTGTTGTATAACTTATAGTCATATTGTTGTATCGTTTTCAAAGATTTATAAACTCTTTGTCTATAGTTATGTACCGGCATATGAGTTATAATAAATAATGATACAATCTTTAAGGCAATTTCAAAGTTTACATAAAAATAATGCATAATGCATAACATTGTAACTCATCTTTCTATGCTTAAGAAATTATCTTAAAGATGTTGAACAATATCATCGCATCTTTAATGTTTTCCGCTATCATATCGGCACGATTCGCTTGACAGCACTTCTCAGCGCTATCAAGCCAAGACGCCTTACACATTTCAAGCAGCCTGATACGGGGGGAAAATGGCACGTCGTAATAGCACAAAGAAACAAGCAGCTTCCAAGATGCATAGTGAGAAAACCGACCAGACTATCAAGAAGACGAACCTGCCTTTGGAGAGTCTGCATGCAAGCTGTAATAAAGTATCTGAACCTACAGTCAATGAAACTACCAATAAGAAGAGCGACGACTACCCACAGACGAACACAAAAACTTGTGAGAGGAAGGAGGACCAAGACACCAGAATCAGAAACACTGATTCAAACACAGTCAGATGGGTGGTCAAGCGGCTAAAAATGGAGCTTACTGATGAACAAATACAGAAGCAGCTGCAGGAAGAAAATCTTCACGTCAACATTTTGAAGGCAGAGCGGATTCTTACCTACTCAGAATTAAATGAGATGCTCCACACCAGTGACTGGGCGAACCCGGGCCGGGTCAGGCAGACAGACAGACAGACAGACAGACAGACAGACAGACAGATAGATAGATAGATAGATAGATAGATAGATAGATAGATAGATACAGACAGGGAGGGAGGGAGGGAGGGATAGACGGAGGGAGAGACAGAGGGATGGGTCTATTAGACAGACAGACAGAAAGACAGACAGACAGACAGAGATAGATAGATAGACAAACAGACAGACAGACAGACAGACAGACAGACAGACAGACAGACAGACAGACAGACAGACAGACAGACAGATAGTCGGTAACGGGAACGAGAACTTATATGACTACTTATATGAATTAAATGAGATGCTCCCCACCAGGGACTGGGCGAAGCCGGGCCGGGTCAGGCAGACAGACAGACAGACAGACAGACAGACAGACAGACAGACAGACAGATAGATAGATAGATAGATAGATAGATAGATAGATAGATAGATAGATAGACAAACAGACAGGGAGGGAGGGAGGGATAGACGGAGGGAGAGACAGAGGGATGGGTCTATTAGACAGACAGACAGACAGACAGAGATAGATAGATAGACAAACAGACAGACACAGACAGACAGACAGACAGACAGACAGACAGACAGATAGTCGGTAACGGGAACTTATATGACTACTTATATGAATTAAATGAGATGCTCCCCACCAGGGACTGGGCGAAGCCGGGCCGGGTCAGACAGACAGACAGACAGACAGACAGACAGACAGATAGATAGATAGATAGATAGATAGATAGATAGATAGATAGATAGATAGATAGATAGATAGATAGATAGATAGATAGACAAACAGACAGGGAGGGAGGGAGCGAGGGATAGACGGAGGGAGAGACAGAGGGATGGGTTTATTAGACAGACAGACAGACAGACAGAGATAGATAGATAGACAAACAGACAGACAGACAGACACAGACAGACAGACAGACATACAGACAGACAGACAGACAGACAGACAGACAGACAGACAGACATACATACAGACAGACAGACAGACAGACATACATACAGACAGACAGACATACATACAGACAGACAGACAGACAGACAGACATACATACAGACAGACAGACAGACAGACAGACAGACAGTCGGTAACGGGAACGGGAACTTATATGACTACTTATATGAATTAAATGAGATGCTCCCCACCAGGGACTGGGCGAAGCCGGGCCGGGTCAGCTAGTATTGTATAAAATATCCTACATTTGATAGAATGCAGTTTTTGCGTGTCCTGTTCTGTATTTTACGTCTGTAATGCATCTTCCATCTGATGTTATCCATGCGCCTAGATATTTGAATATCTGCACATAATTTACTTTATGTTATACACATGCACATACAGTCCTATCTAGATGGTGTACACATGCTGTACACATGCACTCACAGCCCTATCTTCATGTTGTACACATGCTGTACACATGCACTTACAGCCCTATCTTCATGTCGTACACATGCTGTACACATGCACTTACATCCCTATCTTCATGTTGTACATATGCTGTACACATGCACTTACAGCCCTATCTTCATGTTGTACACATGCTGTACACATGCACTTACAGTCCTATCTTCATGTTGTACATATGAAACCATAGTCCTGTCTTTATGTTGCGCATACGTACACATGCAGTCACAATACTACTTAATGTTGTACACATACACTCAAAATCATATCTTCATGAAGTACACATACACTCACAATCCTATTTCATTCCATGTTGTACACATGCAGTCACAATCATATCTTCATGTTATACACACACACTCACAATCCTATCTTCTTGTTGTACACACGCACTCACAATCCTATCTTCATGTTGTACACACGCACTCACAATTCTATCTTCATGTTGTACACATGCAGTCACAATCCTATCTTCATGTTGTACGGACGCACTCACAATCCTATCTTCATGTTGTACACATGCAGTTACAATCCTATCTTCATGTTGTACACACGCACTCACAATCCTATCTTCATATTGTACACATGCAGTCACAATCCTATCTTCTTGTTGTACACACGCACTCAAAATCCTATCTTCATGTTCTACACACGCACTCACAATCCTATCTTCATGTTGTACACACGCACTCACAATCCTAATTTCAAGTTGTACACCTGCACCCACAATCCTATTTTTTAAGCGACCCACAATCCTATCTTCATGTTGTACATATGCACTCACAATCCTATCTTCACGCTGATGCACTCAAAAAGAGAACTTAGTGACAATTGGCAAAATCGACTCACAAAGAAAACTTTGTGACAATTAGCAAAATCAATGGGAGAAGGGTAAGCGAAAGGCAGAGAAATAAATACCGTAATGGCTTGGCCACAGCATAATTAGAACAAGAACACAGACCTGATACAAGACTCTTGTGATTGTATGAGAAGGCAAATCATGACCGCCCACGCTTATCGGCACGGCTCGTGATGAATGAACGGACCGTTGTCCTCACAACCGCAGGAACCCCTTAGATTCTCACTAACTCACGCACCACGGCCCACGCGGTCTCACGCGGTCTCCTAGTGCGTTACGACATCAAGCAACAATGACAATCATTCAGTGGGGTTTCCCCACTTGTGTCCTGGTTCCAATGAACTGTTTGGTTATTGTCCTCCCCACGTTTTCCGCCAAAGGTTACTGTGGTGACCACATTACGTAGCGCGCTCTGGCGGTAAACAACCTGGTCTCATCTGACCTGGTTAGAGTGTCCTTCACACGTTGCCCAGATCGCGTGACATCAGCAGATATCTACCGTATCTGGAATATTTGGTGTTTACGCGCCGACCCAACCGCAGTGCCCCGCCCGGTTTGGACGCCTGCTTTTTTCAATATTCGATACCTCAGCGTGTTCATTGACGTTCGGGTACTATTCTGTATATTATATACAACAGCGGTTCTAACAATTTTATAAACCTGGCTTCAGAACATCGGAAAATCCCCTGATATAATCACTATAAAATAACATAAAGAAATTCAACTTTACAGACCAGAATTACGAAAACTACAGGTCGCTGCGGCGACTAACCTTCGTCAGCTGACAAATACATACACAAAACACAACATATAATCACGGAGAAGACCCTCCAGGGCTACATTAAAGAATAAGAACGGGATGAGAAGATTGTAAAGATGAAAACATGAGAACAATGATGAGAAAATGAAAATTTGAATACATTGTTTGCTACTTAAAAGAAAACTCTAACCTGCACAGTTCGCGACGACTGCAATAGCCAGGCTGCCATAATTCCTCAGGCTCAAAGACCCCCCTGCCATACAGTAAATGAAAGTTTTAAAAGACAGTTTGCTATTTATATCAGAATCCCAGGCTATGCTACTCTATTAATATAATCACACATTGATATAATCACACACTGACATAATCACACACTAATATAATCACACACTGATATAATCTCACACTGATATAATATCACACTGATATAATCACACAGTGATATAATCACACACCGATATAATCACACACCAATATAATCGCACACTGATATAATCTCACACTGATATAATCACACACTGATATAATCTCACACTGATATAATCACACACTGATATAATCTCACACTGATATAATCTCACACTGATATAATCTCACACTGATATAATCTCACACTGATATAATCACACACTGATATAATCTCACACTGATATAATCACACACTGATATAATCTCACACTGATAGTATCTCACACTGATATAATCACACACTGATATAATCTCACACTGATATAATCACACACTGATATAATCACACACGCCCCGGGAAGGTTAACCCGGTCAACAAATGCCCGCAAAGTCGGATGTGTCGGCCTAACGGCGCAAGAACGCAGCTCTGCTGTAAACAGGCACAACGCAATCACATCCGAAAAAAAACACTCCGGATGAACGAAGAAGAAGAAGAAGAAGAATCACACACTGATATAATGTCACACTGATATAATCACACACTGATATAATGTCACACTGATATAATCACACACTGATATAATGTCACACTGATATAATCACACACTGATATAATCTCACACTGATATAATCACACACTGATATAATCACACACTGATATAATCTCACACTGATATAATCTCACACTGATATAATCACACACTGATATAATCACACACTGATATAATCACACACTGATATAATCACACACTGATATAATGTCAGTTGGTTGGTTTTGAATCCCTTGTACGGGGAAGCCGTAGCTAGGAGGTTACGGTTCCCGTCTCAGACACAGAAGGTACCCGGTTCAATCCTTGCATGGACCAGGAAATATGTCACCTTGATCGTCCGGGTTGAGAGATCAGATCCTTAGCATTCTCGGATAAGAGGATAAAATGGAGATCCCATGTGCATATTAAAAATCCCACGGCGGTTGGGAATCGCAAAGGATTGGCCATAAGGTCGCTGTCGTGGTAAAAATTGTTAGAAAAGAAAACCTGCCTACAGTTAGCTGGAACTGGTTACCGTGGAAAGATTTTTATGAAAAGTGGAGCAGCCAGTAGTCTCGAGAAACCAACAGCCTGCACAGGCATACTATGCATTAATGCCGCTGCTAGAATGCCAATACAAAAAGCCCGCCACGAAAAATACAGTTCATCGGCGATGGAAGAATCAGTCACTAGAAAACCAGCAGCCACACGTTACTGCATAAGGCAACCCAGTTAGTTCAACGACCGGCCGGCGTGCAGTTCAAGCTACAAACAACACGGACAGATGTAAAAGCACTCCACACGAAATTCACAGCCCACAGTTTCACTCCACGCACTCAATTCAGTAGTAGGACGTCGGGACCTTGCACTACCAGTCTAACATGAGGAAAATGCGTAAGAAAACCGTAGTCACAAGCGTAAACACTCCAGAGGCCTTAACAGCTCAACCGCCTATCCTCCATGTTGGGTCCGGATCGTGGATGGATTATGTCAACTCAAAGCAAACACGCACATATGCACGCAGATTTTGAACACACCAACCTAATAGGGGCATGACTATGTGTACGCAACGTCCCTCGAAAGGGGAACGAAGACGATAGGAGGAACCTTTTGTAGACTGCGAGTCTTACTGCTGAAGTCCTACAGTTGCCATTCAGTTCTCTTCACGAAAAAGACTATCGCAGTGACGTTGGTATGGAGAGTTTTCTCTCAAACCTGTACTGAATTATCACGTCCGAAGGGATAATTTTCAAAGTCTAGCTTTCCTATCTGTGACTAGAAATCGGGAGGGTGTGCAAGACTGGTACTGAAACATTACATCAGCGAAGAGGCATTTTAGGATGTCAGCAGATCGTGGTTCAGAGCACCACACGCAGACTGGCTGGGATGAAGAACTCTAGTCATGTTGCTATTTTGACGTCATTCTTGTGTTTGCTATTTCTACGTCTTTCTTGTGTTTGCTATTGCTACATCTGTCTGGCCTTTGTTATGTCTACTTCTTTCTTGTGTTTACTATTGCTAAATCTTTCTTTTGTTTCCCAATCCAACTTCTTTCTTGTGTTTGTTATTGCTACGTCTTTCCTGTGTTTGATATTAGTAAAGCCGATGAATCCCCGTAAAGCTACTCCACACTGGGGTAGGTCCTCAAACTAACTGAGAATCACTGATCAACGGCCCAGCCATGAAAACCATGTCAACAAACGGCGTCAAAAAATTCCACTTCACGTATACGTCCGGTGTTCATGAATCGCCTCGTTCTCTTCCACTCTCCTCCGCCTCTATCACCACATCCTACACCCACCCGCTCCCAGCACGAATTTCCGATAACATCTGCTCAAGCGATTGTGAAGTATGGTCGTCAATAGAAATGACGTCAACGGTGGCCCCAATTTGGCGTTCATTGTTTGGAATTGCTTCGGCATCAGAGTCGTGCTGCAACAGTTCGAGACATCAACACGTATTTTGAGTCTGCCCACGAAACATTTTTAACGTGTAATGCGAAACTCGTAAATGCTTTTGGAAATAAAAATACTCTGCGTATTTCTAGCCAAACAGATTTGTTGCACCTTTTCTCTCCTGATGATGATGATGATGATGATGATGATGATGATAGGGGATTTAATATCATCACGTGCCATACAAGACATCAAGTTCCCACACAATCATCTATTAAGTTCTTGATTCATTCATTCAGCAGCATGTCCTTTGCAGAACTTCGCTCCCATAACAACCTTCCTGAAAACCCCTCGATCACAAGCAAGATGTCTCGCGTTTGATACACCCATCTGGAGATCATCTGCCACATCCTGCACCCATATTCTCTTTGGCCGTCCTCTTCCTCTCTTCCCTGGAATGTACCCCTTCATTATTGTTCTCTCCAAAGTATCATGACGTTTCAAGTGACCAACATATTTCAATTGTCTTTGTTGTATCGTCTTTGGTAGCCCACCATTTTGATGGTTGGTTAATTGTGAATGATCTAGACCAGGGGTAACCACACATTTTTCACGGCGGGCCGGATAACAGACAAAATGACGAGCGCGGACCGCATACTCATTCTGTGCAATACATGCGCCGGGTTCCGTGGCGTAGATCTTATAGACACGGTTCGTAATGTAGTATACCCGCCTTCGAAAGACAACTGAGTGCGTTTTGGCAGCAGACCGCGTTGCGCTGGTTTTTGTTTACGCTATGGTATGGGTGCCGATCGTTCAGAAAGCAATGGCAAAATTTTTTTCCGCATATCCTTTACAGGACATTGCAGTCAACAACAGCATGTTTCAGCTGCTGCTGATGTCTTGGCAGGTTTTTACGTTCAGTAGTTTGCCATTGTTTCTGAACGACCGGCTCACACACCTTCGTAAGTAACCAACGCGACGCGCAGCAGTGTTTCGTACGAGAGTATACGGGATTACACACAACGTCCTTAACTCTACGCCAGGGAGACCGGTATTGGCAAACTACTGAACTTAAACTAGCCAAAAATATCAACAACAGAAAAACATGCTGGTGTTGACTGCAAACGTCCTGCAAAGGATATGCAACTAACTGTAACAATACTTGCAAGCCAAAACGAAAGTTCTGGGGAAAAAAAGACGAAATACTAAGTTAATCATGGGTGAGTGGTGTGCACTGCACACACACACACACACACACACACACACACACACACACACACACACACACACACACACACACACACACACACACACACACACACACACACACACACACACACACACACACACACACACACACACACACACACACACACACACACACACACACACACACACACACACACACACACACACACACACACACACACCACACACACACACACACACACACACACACACACACACACACACACACACACACACACACACACACACACACACACACACACACACACACACACACACACACACACACACACACACACACACACACACACACACACACACACACACACACACACACACACACACACACACACACACAACAAACAAAACAAAGACAACCAACATATTTATTTACTAATAAAAAGTTATCATAGAAGGCGACGTTAGCAAACAAGATAGTTACATCATACCTAGTGTGCACATATCTGAATCTCACAAACTAAGCGGCAAAAAAGGTTAGTGAGATTTGGGAAATTGATATATGGCTTTCAAGATATCATCAATGTTTGGTTTGGAATTTCTGCATCCAATCAAGAGAATTGCTTTCAAATGTTCATCAGTCAATCTCGTTCGATGTGTTGACTTCACATACTTCGTTTCTGAAAATGTTTGCTCACAGACATAATTGGTCCAAACACTGATGCCATACCAACGACACATTTCTTCAGTGTCGGAAACTCAGCATCAGGTAAGCAGCAGTAAAATTCAAGAAGTTTTCCTTCTCTGTGCTTCTCTTTCAATAAGCCATTTGCTTGCATATCAATGAGCCTCAACTGTAGTTCAACTGGCACATCATCAATGTTACAGACAAACGGATTCTGGAACAGAAGAATGTCACTCTCAGTTCTGCCTAGATCTGAAAATCTCTCTCTCTCTCAAAGAAAAAAAAATGCTTCTTCAAGTCACGAACAATTTTTTTTCTCGGAAGATAAAGGTTGACATCTTCGGTGATTGTAGCGCAAAACTCTTTGAAACAGTGAAAATGAGAAAAGTTTTCTCCTCCCAGATGTGCTTCAAACAATGACAGCTTTCTCCGAAATCCTTTGATGATTCTGTAGAGATCACAGACGAGGTTATTCTTTCCCTGAAAGTTTCAAATTCAGTTCATTCATGTGGGATGTGATGTCGACCAAAAATGACAACTTTGACAGCCAGGTAGGATCTGACAGCTGTGGATCAGCTCTATCTTTTTCAGTGAGGAAAACATCTATTTCGTTTCGGAGCTTGTAAAAACGAAACAGGACTTTACCGCAGCTGAGCCACCTCACTGATGTGTGATAAGGCAAGTCACAGAATTCAGAATCAATTTCTTCAAGAAAAGCCTGGAACTGACGTGATTGAGTGCATGTCCCCGAATGAAGTTCACAGCAGAAACGACTGGTTTCAGTACACAAGAAATATCTAAGTCTTTCCCACAGAGTGCTTGCTGATGTATGATGCAGTGTATGAACAGAGCGCCGGAATTTGCAAATCTTCCAACTGAGTCCTGATCTGCCCCACCAGACCCTTCCTCACTCCAGCCATGTTTTTTACTCCATCAATTGTAACACCTCGAAGCTGATTCCACTGAAGGTTATAGTCTTGCAAAATCTTTTGCACTTCCATGAAAATGTCTTTTCTAGTTGTTGTCTTCATGCATGCTGCAAACGGATGCCAACTCTTCCGTTATCTGAAAGTCCAAATTGACACCATGAATGAACACGAGAAGTTGTGACGTACTCGAGAGATCAGTAGACTCATCCAGCGCCAGAGAATACCACAACAAGTTCCTAGTTTTCTCGCGTATCTGTAGCACTATGTTCTCTCCAAGTTCTTCTGTTCTTCGCACAACTGAACTTGCCGAAAGGCTGATAGTTCCAAACAAATCGGCTTTCTCAGGACACAAGTCATTTGCTGCTTCCATCATACACTCTTTGATGAAGTTGCCATCAGTAAACGGTTTTCCTCGTTCTGCCATCTTATGCACTATTTTGTAACTTGTACGAGTGACAGGTTCATTTTCAGCAAACTTTCTAGTGAAGAGATTTCTTTGTGTTTCTAAGCCACGTTTCATGGACTCATATTTCTCAGAGCGATACTTTCCAGAACAGTTTGAATATGTTGATAGATGTTTTGTTTCGTAGTGACGCGGAAGATTGTACTCTTTCAAAACGGCAACACTTTCGCTGCATATTACACAACTGGTTTTCTGGTCCTTTGTTTCCACAAAGAAGTACTTTACTCCCCATTCTTCATTGAAAACGCGACACTCGGCGTCCACTTTTCTTTTCTTAGTAACACAAATGAAGGGTGAAGTACACGGGATCTGAAAATGAAAAAGACATTAAATTAGATGCATAATTAAAATCCTATTGAAACACAAGAAAAGCAGAGGACTAGGGGTCACTGGTGAAGCTACGGCTCACCAAAGGAACATATAAAGTTTATAGGTACCTTTGGTAATAGAATATATCTCATGATAAGGTTTGCAAAATATATAAATAGTGCTGGCCTAAATAAACAGCCTAGATCAGAGTTTTTCAACCGGGGTTCCGCGAATGGCAGCCAGGGGTTCCACCGAAACAGACCGAAATCGCCTACATGCAACATTTCTGCCCATCTCGTTTATTACATAAAGTAGGACAGACACTTGGATCATCGCACAGAGTTCCTTGAGCAACGTAAGCATTTGCGGAAGGATCTGCTCCAGCAGAAAGGTTGAAAAACACTGGCCTAGAGACCAGTTCGATTAACACCTTGACCGGGGAATTCTTCTGAACTGGGGATAATATTTTCGTAATAACATGAGGCTTCTATGGCATTTTTATTCTATGTTTGCTACTTTATTGCCTCTATTCACACTTGTAGTTCACTTACCTACCACTGTCAAACAAATAAATCCTTGTTACATACCTATAAAATGAATTACTGGCAAAAAGAAGTACATATTTCTGGAGCATCGGACCTGTGTTGACAGCCGGACGTATCTGGGGGAGGGTAAGATGCGTGTGTGTGTTGCCATGGAAACAATGGTAACGTCAGAGCGTAGGCGGCTTTACCACGAGCCGGGGAAGGACTTGGGATGGCGCGAAATAAGCAAACATTACAATAAACAATAAAATCTAGATACAATAATTTATAATTGAAAATAGTAAATGTAAGACACATAGCAGCCAGGAGGTCTTCGCACGTGTGAAGATATCCCATTATTTTAAACAAAATATTTACATTTAAATTGTATCACAACGTCTCTTGTTCCATACGTTACATCAAGCAAGTTCGAGTACCGTTGGCGGGCTGGAGGAAATGTCGTCGCCGGCCGGATATGGCCCACGGGCCGTAATTTGGTGAACCCTAATAAAGACGAGTGTGAGTGACGTTGGTATAGAGGCATTCTTCCCAATCTCCCATGAATGAACCTTCTCCACGATGATTATGTTGCAAAACGGTCCTTCCCCTCTCCTAGCTCAGAAACCCGCAGGATGTGTACGACCGAGAGCGAGATCACGCTGTATAGGCAACACATGGTCTCTAAATTCAGCCCAGGCCGTGTGCTATAAGGAGGTATAGGGTGTATTTTTAATGACTGTGCTGTGTTTGAAAATATTTCCGGCCCAAGTTTTGTATTTACCTATTATGTTGCATGAACTTTACATAGGGTGAATACAAAATTTGGACCGGCAATATTTTGCAACACTGTACAGTCATTAAAAATACACCCTATATAACTCCACAATAAAAACTATGGTCTGCCCAGACGGCCCGATGTCTCATGTATGGTAGCTGCAACATCCAATTTTAAACGTCTTAAGGCGCATTGGGAATATGGTGTTAAACCCATATTTGTATAGACCAACCGGCAAGCGGTGGCTGATGTGGTCAGTATCACAATGACCGCCTTTACTTCCCAAGACATTCCTTGGTGCCCATTTGTGGCAAGGTCATCCTGGGAACCAAGGTCAAGGTGCACATCCGGAACAGCCCCGATGCGAATTGTACTCATGCATGCTGGGCCGGCAGGTGAATGTCTAGCCACTACGTCACCATGCTCCACTGTATCACAACCTGGGATTCTCAGATAAGTAGCATAATTCTGTTTAACTTTTAAAATTTTATTTTCATTGGTGACGATTTTATTTTCATCTTTTCAGTATTTCATTCTTTCACTTTCTTTTCATTCTTCTAATCCCCCCCCCCCCCCCCCCCCCAATCTTTCCATTCTTATCCCGTTCTTGTGCCTCAATGAAGTCACTGTAGTCTCTTCCCCACGTTTATATGTTGTGTTTTGTGCATTTAATTGCTGACGAAGGCTAGTCGCCACAACGTCCTGTGTTTTCCGTAGCTGTGTTCTGTAAAGCTGTATTACTTCGGGTTATTTTATATTGTTTACATTTCCACAGCTTTACCGCAGTCCAACTCATGTTATTCATAATTTAGCTTGAGTTCATAGCGAGCGAACGCAATATAGACATTAAAACATCACAAACCTCGACTCTCGCTGCACTAGATCTTCACCATAGAAAAGGATGTGAAATCGGATGTTTGTCATTGTGTGTAGCTAGTCGGACTTTGCTTAGAACAGTTAAAACATCCGATGAAAGGTGTCTTATGAAGATTATAATATGAATCGCTTTGGCATAGGCAGCCTTGTGCAAGATGGAAAACATACTGACTAATAAAGCGCTGCCGACTGCAGTCAGAAAAAAGATTGGTGAAGTGCTACATGGAAACTATGCAAGCGAAACATGGAAAATTAGCCAAAAGATGAAAAACATGTAAAGGCAACGGAAATGTGGTTTCTCAGGAAACTACAAATAATATCATGGACGGATAGAACAACAAAAGAGAGTTCTACAAGTCACGAGTTGAGTTTAGTTGAGTTGAGATAAGAACCAACATCGCTGCACTCAGGACATTCCCATAGACACTGCGTCCCATCGTTCAACAGCCAGCGAAGAGTCATACAACTATTATTTTCCACCGCTATCTGTTTGAAAGTTCTGATCTTGCCTCTCAGTTTCGGGATTATTCCAGAGCCCCGCCGATCTCCAGCAATATCATTCTTTCCACATACGGATTCTCAGTCTGTTCCCCTGCGTTTTGCGCCCGGTCCCACAGGTGTTCGATCACCTCTCCCTTTTCCATAGGTAATCTACCACCAAAAAGTGCATTACCTGGCCGCCTATCAGGCTTGTTCATTTCCCCGCCCTCCCGCATGACCAGGGCAAAAAATCATACAATTTTCACAATCTGTGACCTCTGAAGCTGCAAGATAGGAATCAAAATCGACAATTTATTAGAGAAATTAAACGTAGACAGTCAAGAATTCTTTGGCCGCGATATGAGGAAACATCAACTAGAAAATTTAATGACAACTGGCAAAACTGATGAGAAAAGAGTAAGAGGAAAGCTGAGATAAATATCCCAGATGGCTTGGCCACATGGCAGTATCGAGACAAGAGCACTTGTCTGATCTGGAGATCTCGTGAGATGGCGAAACATGACCCCCAACGTTTATCGGCAAGACACATGATGGTGGTGAAGAGAGTCCTTTACAGGACATTGCAATCAACCCTTGTATTTATTGACTGTTTGTGATTTATCAGACAATTTTAATATAGTAATTTGCAATTGCCGGCCTCCCTGGTCGAGGAGTTAGCAGCTTTCTCCATAACCCCGAATACTCTCGTGGTTGACGTGAGCGCACGAAAATTGGAAGCGGTTCGATTCTCGCCAGTGACTTATGAGAGTATGGAGCTGGTCGCTCAGAAAGCAATGGCAAACTACTGAGCGTAATCTTGCCAAGAAATCAACAATCAGCTGACAGATGCTCATGTTGACAGCGATGTCCTGTAAAGAATATGCAATTTGCTAGTACTGGCGCTGTGGCAAAGGCGTTACACGCAATTCTTAATCCCGCAATCCGCGTTTGAGAACACAGCTGCGGGCGATTTGGCAGCAAACCGAATTGTTATTTCATACAAAGATATGAGTGCCGGTTGTTCAGAAAGTATTCTCAAACTACTGAATGTAAATTTGCCAAGAAATCACAGCCAACAAATGCTGGGGTTGACTGCGACGTCCTGTAAAGTAACGTTTTTTTCTGAACGGCTGAAAACCCATACCGAGGACAACAAGGCAAAGTGATCTGCTTCCAAATCGTCCGCTGCTAATTTGGACCCTTCGACTCGGTGTCGGGGGTTTATGATACTGCGCGTCTCTGTATTCCATAAGTCACAACGTCTGTTGAGGTCACACTAGGTTAAACAAATTGACCAATCCTTCAGTCTTTCTAATGTTTTGTGTGTTATCTGTTTTTTGTTTGTTCGCCCTTTCTTGCTCTGGCTTCGATCAATATCTATTAATTTATGGCCCATACATGCACATAGAGAGATTTCCCACAATCCTTTCTCCTATTGACTGCTGCTATATTTAGAAACAGCAAACACGTCTATGACAATTGAAAACCATGTGTTTTACGATTCTGTTGACTAAATCTGGCTTGTTGCTTGCCACTTAGAAACCACGTTTCCACATTCTGAGTAAACTAGCCAGTAATCTGTCCACATTATGAGCAAACAAACATGTCAGTAGTCAAGTGAATATTTTTATGTTTGCCTTCGTTCGTTTTGAACTCAAGCGTCGTCCATACACGCGCTACGTCTAGTGCACAGGACTGATTTTGGATGGGGATTAGCTTTCCCTTTTACCAGTGTTCTTCGTCATCTGGCGAACCCACTCATACTTCTGAGGTACTTGTAATTTACGTCCCCAAGTCAAGGACGAGAAGTTAATATTTTAGTCTAACTGACCGGAAGCGCTTCTATTCATTCGGCCAAGTTGACCCCTATCAAGTGAAGTGAGAACAAGTGAGACATGACCTCTCATACAAGTCACATACAGACAGGGACGCAGAGGTGTTTCCTAGGCACCAGGGCCAGGTTCTATACTGGCCAAGACCTACTAATACGTCCAAGCAAGCAAGTAAGCAAGCAAGACTTCTCTCATGAATACAAAGACAATACATTCTTCTTCTTCTTCTTTGTCCTTCACTGCCCCATGTCATTAGGCGTCGCAGACTTGTTTCATGATTGGTTTAACAACTAGGGTGCGCTCCGTGGCTTGATATGCTGAGATGTGGGGTTTTAAGATGTTTTTGACTCCCGCGACCCATCTTCTTCGTGGTTTTCCCCTGCCTCTTGATGTTTCTATTTTCATGTTGTATGCACTTGCTGCTAGCGACATTGTGTTCATTATCATTAGATGGCCGAACCAGTTAACTGTTGAGTATTGATGGTGGAAGGAGCGCGATTGGGCAGTGGCTAGGCGCATGCCAGCCGGTAATCACGTGATCCAACCACTATCCAGGAGGCAATATTAAAATTACCGTGGGCTTCCATACCCACATGGCCTAAAATGGGTACCCGGAAATGTCTCGGGAAGTCAAGGTTGTCTGTGAGATATTGAACACATCACCAGTCGAGTGATCATTGGTCGCAACAAATATGGAGCTAGCTCCATGTACTCAACACTTCTCCGGACATGGTCAACGGTCTTTTATTGTTGCCTCTAATTCTGCATCTTTTACTTTTGCCTCTAATTGTGCATCCTTTACTGTTACCTCTAATTGTGCATCTTGTAGTATTGTCTCTAATTGTGTATCCTTTATTGTTGCCTCTAATTCTGCATCTTTCAATTTTGCCTCTAATTCTGCATATTTTACTGTTGCCTCTAATTCAATCCTACACCTTTTACTGTTGCCTCTAATCCTGCATCCTTTACTGTTGCTTCTACTTCTGCACGTTTTACTGTTGCCTCTAATTATGTATATCTTACTGTTGCCTCTAATTCTACATTCTTTACTGTCGCCTCTAATTCTGCATATTTTATTGTTGCCTCTAATTCTGCATCCGTTGCTATTGCCACTAATTCTGCATCGTTTTTCGTTGCCTCTAATTCTACATCGTTTACTGTTGCCACTAATTCTGCATCGCTTTCTTCAACACAGCCAGTTTGTTCTCTGCTGTCAGTACATTAATCTGCTGAATGTAAATGTGCCTAGAAAATCACGAAGAGGCAATACATGCTGGGGTTGTGCCTCTCACTGACTATTTCATCTCCCCTCTTTGGTAACATCCGTTAATATGTTTTTCTCATACTCTCTTTCGTCTCTCGACTCTCTTTCCTCTACTCTCTCTCGTCTGTTTCCCTCGTCTCTCTCTCTCATCTCATTCTCATCTCTCTCCGTCTCTCGCTCTCTCGTGTCTCTTTTCGCTCTCTCGTCTCTCTCTCATCTCTCTCTCGCCTCTCTCTCTCTCTCTCTCTCCTCTCTCTCTCTCTCTCTCTCTCTCTCTCTCTCTCTCTCTCTCTCTCTCTCTTGTGTCTGTGTCTTTCTCCTTTCCCATTGTATCATGAAATCACGCTGAAACACAGCCTGTCGGAAACATCTCTGATATAAACTTACACGGATTCCCACGAAGAATACAAGCTTTCTACAAGCTATTTCCATCTAAACTTTGCGTACTTAGTCTGCACTCGAACACTAATCAAGGCCAGATTCTAAATTAACACATAGTTTATTTAATTATCTGCTTCCACAAGCAATTTATTTGGTTGATCTATTGTTTCTTGGGCCTCCGTGGACAACTGTTATGTTGTTTAGATTGTGCTATTACTATCTTTGAACTCAAGTCTAGTCCACATATGTGCTACTAACTCTAGTACTACTGGACTGATTTTTACGCGTGGTTTAGCTTTTTCAATTACCAGTATCCCTCGCCACCGGGCGAACCTACTCCGACATCAGAAGTACTTGTAATTTACGTTCCCAAATCAAGGTCAAGAAGTCAACGTTTTAATCCAACTGACCGGTGTAGAGGTTGAACTATCTCGGCATCAGCACTCGGGAAGTTTCAGAGCGAACGCTATTAACCATTCGGCCATGCTGACCTCCGACCAGCGGATTAAACTGATTGCCTCGCACTTCGAAGATTGTGGGTTGGTTTCCGGGCTCCATCAGTCGATTCACGATTTCAAGTTTCTCGCAGACACCTGGAGGTCGTCGCTAGATCTACGGAGTTCGTGCTATATGCGAGGCTTTCGACAAGCCCCTATGTGGATATATATGGGTTCAACCCGGTGCAATAAAGTCGATTTTCTTGCCTTTAAAGTTTATTAAGGCAAACAAGAAAAACATGTGCAATTCCACAAACTGTTAGTAAAGCAGATAAGGATTCGTTTCTTTCTACTTCGTGATATATTTCCGGTATATTGTTCTAGCTAAATATTTGTTTTATAGATAACCTGGCATTTGATGCTTGAGGTGGTCAATATCATGACGTCGATTTACTTCCCAGAACATTCATTGTTATCATCGTAAGCAGAATATCTAGAATTTGAATCTATTATGTTAGAACAGAATGAAAGCAGTTAAAAAAACGAAAATCTAATCCTTTTCAAAAACTAGAAAAACTGAATAAATTGTCGCGTGGGACAGATAGACCTACAAAAATTAGATTTTTAAGAGCATGCATCTTTCCCATTGCAACATACCAGACCTGGACACTTTTAAAACAAGCTGAACAGCACATAAATACCTTTGAATATAAATGCTATAAAAGGGTTCAGAGAATATCTTGGATACATCAAAGAACAAGTGTATCAATACGACAAGCGCTGAATATTGTAGAAGGTTGGCTACTAAAGAGGATAAAACAAGTAAAATTTAGATATTTTGGTCACTTGAAACGTCACGAGAGTTTGGAGAGAACAATAATGGAGGGGTATATGCCTGAGAAGAGAGGAAGAAGAAGGCCAAAGAGAAGATGGGTGCAGGATGTGGCGGATGATCTCCAGATGGGTGTATCGGACGCGAGACACCTAGCCTATGACCGAGAAATTTTCCGGAAGGTTGTTATGGGAGCGAGGTTCTGCAAAGGTCATGCTACTGAATGAATGAATGAATGAATGAATGAATGAATGAATGAATGAATGAATGTTAGAACTACATTGTATTGCGGGAAAACAGCGCAAATAGTAAGTTACGTATAGATGTCTAAAACATACCAGGGGGCTTCAAATGAAAACGTTAAATGTGTGATAGAAATTACAGTAACCGTGTCATTGTCTTGTAACCTGTCAATATTGTTTTAAGGGTGTCAAGAGGGTTCAGCACTGACGTTACGGTGCATACGAACACCGTTACGTCATATGGGATATGTAAGGATGACCTCCCCACTTTTAACATGCACCAAAGATAAGCAGCGTTCTGTTCACCGTGCGTGATAATGAAGGCGTGAAACCTATAGAAATTCATCGGCGAATTAATGTCGAATATGGCGATGCATGCATTTAGTCCAGCAAGTGTATGCGTGGAGTTTCTTCTTCTTTTTTTTTTTCTTTTTTAAAGTTGTATATCCCTTACAGGAGGTTGCAGTCAACACCAGCATTTTTCAGCTGTTGTTGATGTTCTTTGGCAAGATTGTGCTCAGTAGTTTGCCATTGCTTTCTGAGCGACCGGCTCACATACCCCGTAAGTATCCAACTACCGCTACCGAATCTCGCGCAGCTGTGTTCCTCGCGTGGATATAAGAGATTACGGAGAAAGTCGTTAACGCGTTCGCCATGGATAGGAAGTTTAAAAACTGCGTGACTTCTGTGACAGACTGTTCACGACCGGGTCAGGCACACCGAGTAGTGACCCAGAGAATTGTTTTCTACATGAATTCAAGCACTTTATCCGCACTGGGACTTGCATTAAACGCAGGGGTGACTACATCGCAAAATGATACATTTGTTCTGTACTTTTTCAGAATATATTCACCACTATTAAAGATTTTAATTTGAAGCCCCCCTCGTAACATACATGAAGTAATAGAATGAATACAAACAAGAAAAAGGCAATGAAAACCCACTAAAGTACAATGAAAAATATATAAAGTGGAGAAAAAGCAAATAACACAAACAAAACAAAAGATTCCAACGCATGAATAATAGCTAGAGGATGTCATCTACAGCAATAACAGCTAGAGGATGTCATATACAGCAATAACAGCTAGAGGATGTCATCTACAGCAATAACAGCTAGAGGATGTCATCTACAGCAATGACAGCTAGAGGATGTCATCTACAGCAATAACAGCTAGAGGATGTCATCTATAGCAATAACAGCTAGAGGATGTCATCTACAGCAATAACAGCTAGAGGATGTCATCTACAGCAATAACAGCTAGAGGATGTCATCTACAGCAATAACAGCTAGAGGATGTCATCTACAGCAATAACAGCTAGAGGATGTCATCTACAGCAATAACAGCTAGAGGATGTCATCTACAGCAAGAGTTTGGAACTGGGCAGAAGTAGCCTGACAGAAAAACAACATAAATATGTCGGTTGGATATTGTGTGGTCAAGGGGTTCATCCGTTGGTTGTTTGACTGGTTTTATGAGTGGTTGTTTGGACGGTTGGTTGATTGTTCGGATAGTAACTTGGTTGTTGGAAATGGAATAATATACTATTAACATTTACGGATAATGCGAAACAAGATGCAATCAAGCAGGTTTAAAGCACTGAGCACATGTGAAGCAGTGCTGTTTGCAGGCCAGACAGAGAATATACCCCCCCCCCCCTCCCCACCCAAGAGGTCGTCTCTCGTTGAAGGAGAAACTCTAATGCTACACAAAGTGGCAAAACAAATAATACATGAATGGGTAGTGGTGAGGTGTAGAATAATAACATAACATTTAGAACCACATAAATAAAGTACAAACGAATGGGATCCATTGTTGAGAAGGAACAAGAATTTCATTTGAAACTTGAAAGTACTTAAAGTAATTAAATAATGGCAAAGGGGTTAGCACTGGCCCAACCTACAGATAATCAGTTTGGTTATATTTGTATTGACACGAAATTTATACTCTCTCTCTCTTTCAAATTATCTATGTTTGTCTGTCCGTCTGTCCATCTGTCCGTCTGTCCCTCCGTCCGCCCGTCCGTCCAGTTCTTAACTTTTTGAAAATAAAGTTCGTTCGTCCGTTCATTCTCTCCAGGTTAGCCTACGTGCCCAATTCTCAACCCGTTGAAAATGAAGTCCCGTCGTTTGTTACTTCTCTATACAACTTATCTTGTGCTTTCATCTAACCAAATGCATCTTCATCAAACACACACGTACACGTATGCGCGCGCACGTACACACGTTCACACACACACACACACACACACACACACACACACACACACACACACACACACGACTGACACACATTTAATGACGTCTACTTCCAGTGCACATTTGCAATGCTTACAATACTGGAAGTCTACGCGTACTCAATACAATATTTCCATCTAAACTGCACTTTTAAGGCATGCACTTTCAACAGAGTTCACCAGCACATTCTACATTTGCGCATGTGTTAGATCATTATCTGTTCATCTCAAGTTTCTTCTCTGTTCTACGCTCGGTTGCACAATAAATGCAATTCAATAACACCACGTTAACAAATGCTAAATCTTTGACAGTGATAAATGTGATACGAGGGTGCGGCTAATGCAAATGGCTAATTACTTCTTACGCATGATGAGGATTTACGGCTGTGACGTTTGCATATACTGGGTCACAGATTTATTAATGTCCCATGTCTTGGCAGAGAGGATTAGAGACCCGGGCCGGCCTTAAGCTCAAGAAGATGGGTTACTTTATAGTGTTGTTGCTGCGTTTAAAAGTTTCATGAGTTTTGCCGTGCAACTTTTCACGCCCAGCTCTAATTGACTGTTAGTGAGTTCACAAATATTTTCATGTCCATTGCAAGACGTTGCGATCTACCCCCATGTTATTTTTTCCGGGTAGTAATACGTTTAGTAGTTTGCCATTGTTTTCTGGAGGAGAAGTCAGTGTTTAAGTTCAATTTAATGCCCGTGTGGGGGTTAAACCACCTACATCGATGGAAGTTTAAGAGCCAGCGCTCTTATCCGTTTGACAACGTCGACGTCTGTTTGCGATTTACTCAACAATTTAATGTTCAGTAGTTTGCCATTGCTTTCTGTTGCAATTTAAATAAGATAACATTCTGTTTCATCACCACCACAACTACCATCTCAATTATTACCACCACCAGTATCTTTGTCACCACCAACACTACCACTACACACATCATTATCACCACCATCTGCATCATCATCATCATCATCACCACCATCAACACCATCATCATTATCATTATTATCATCATCACCATCACAACTACACTTATCTTTATAACCACCACCATCATCATTATCATCACCACCATCATCATTATCACCACAACCATCATCATCATCATTATCACCACCACCATGTTCATAAGCAACAACATCACCATCAACACCACAGCAGCATCATCATCATTATCACCACAATCACCACCACCACCACCACCACCATCACCACCACCACCACCACCACCACCACCACCACCACCACCACCACCACCACCATCGTTATCATCACTACCACAACCATCGTTATCACCACCATCACTACCACAATCAATATCAACCCCCCCACCACCACCACCACAACTACCACCACCATCACAACTACCACCATCGTTATCACCACCATCACAGAGGTGACATATGTGGTTGTCACACATCGACATTTCTCTCTTTCAAGGATTTAGATATACTGACCGAGACATTCTGAAGTAGAAGGCAACAAGAGAGAGAGAGAGAGAGAGAGAGAGAGAGAGAGAGAGAGAGAGTGAGAGAGAGAGAGAGAGAGAGAGAGAGAGAGAGAGAGAGAGAGAGAGAGAGAGAGAGAGAGAGAGAGAGAGAGCATCTGTTGGCGTTAAGAATCCCAGTAGTGAAAATCCCCACTTTGAATATAGGAGATAGTTTGAGGGCTATCCGGCATCGGCAAGAGGTGTATCACGCTCCTGCTTAAATGTCATGTAGTGACAATAACCGGGTATTGGCTTCCTTCCACACAACGGTCAGTCTAACTTCCACGTCCACTTCTCATTCAGAAAGTAAAGACAAAAACTCCACCACAATCACCACCATCATTATCACCACCATCACCACTATCACCACCATCATTATCACCTCCATAACTACCACCATTATCATAATCCACCACATCATTATCACCAACACCATCAACCATCATTATCACCACCATCACCATTATCGCCGCCGCCACCGCCGCCGCCGCCGCCACCACCACCACCACCACCACCACTGTCGCCAACTGGCTTGAGGTATCTCCCGGTTGGGCAACCACCCAGCCAACATCATTTTCTTCTGCTGGTGTTTAGTTCTGGATGCAGTTTAAGATCCCCTAACTCTGTCAGAAGGGACTAATTACCACCCCAGATCCCAGAGAGAAAACGTGGAACAAATGTCTGTTATGCTGATTTAAGACACTGTCCCTGATACTCAAGAAAACAGCCAAGAAGTGGCTCGTTGAAGATAGAATATATCTATATAGTTTTGGCTGTACTTGGTATCACCAGAAGTGAGAAAGGAGGAGTTAAGACATGCAACGTAATCTGGTTACTTATGACTGCATAGGCAAGATACCTCCCGGACATAGATTCCCACTTCTGGACAATATGTGTGAACCCCCACTAAATGATACAAAATGTGTGTACTTGATTACGCTACACAAACATTTATAAACATTTAGAATTATACGGACAAATTGAGTTTTAAAATACAACAACTGTGTTTATTATTTCTAGTCTTGATGATAATATGATAATGATGATGATTATGGTATACGTAACTTAAGAGGTCACATAGGTCATGCTTCCCCCAGTGAGACGCAGTTCACTGTCAGATTGAAGGAGTCCAAAGTGGTCCCTTCACAAGGCTAAGTCACTTCCTGATATGGGTTGTTGGCAAAAATGTGTCAGCCATGTGTTCCTACTTTGCTGCGTATTGCAGTGAGGTGTTAAGCATCTGGTCCTAATTGCTCCTTTGTGGTGGCAACTACAGACGTTGTCCCGGCTCCCCAAAGTCTGGACTTTTACCGCATGTGTTATTTCAGACGGGTCTGGCTGACCCTCTTATCTCCCATTCTGCCGTGGCTGGTTCACACGTTAGGTCCTGTTGAACTAAGGTGTTAGGTGACTGTCCCTATTCCAACCACAGGATTGTAAACTAACACGTCAATCTCAACTGACTGGCTCCGCGATGTATCAACTCGTCCCCAGCCCAGATTTCACACTTTGCCGTCTTTCACTTCCCTTGTACTGAAATCAGTGAGCTTTCAACCTTTGATAGCGCCCGCCGACTGGTGCCGTGGTGTCTGGGTATTACGTTTGATCTGTACATCAAAGCTTTCTCAGACCTAGCATTACAGAAATGATGGGGCGTGCGTGGTCAAAATGTATTTTTCTCTTGTTTTCAATTCTCTTGCAGTTCTATCATTTTCTGGTGGACGTTTATGCTTTTAGAGAAAGATAGAAAAATATTGTGGGCTCTTTAATTCCTTTTGAACTTGTGTCATTCTGATGCTGCCGGGGCTGTCCCGTCACATAGCTCCCCAATTTAAGTAGGTTCAGCAATGAAGCCTATAACAGAGCCTCGGCAGCATTCAAGAATGTATCTAAGTGCTCTCCATTCCAGAATTGCCTCCAAGTCTGGGTTCCCAATATTCCTTGTGGCAGTGGGTTGTCCGGTGAGTCCAAAAAGACATCCCATGTCCATTCTCCCAGGATAAATCTTGCAAATCTTTGCTCCTGGTTTTAGGTTGGATTTCCGTGCTATTGCTCGGTAATGTCCTGTCCTCTGGAGGTTTTACTTTTTCCCAGCCGGGAAATTGCAAAATGTATAACAAAATTCTCCTGCGCTGCAGAGAGACTGTTATTGTCCACTCAATTTCTGGCCCTTGTCCTATAAGCAGAGGAAGTGCCATCAGTGTTTTCTTAAAAGAATTGGTCGCAGTAATGTTGCTCCATTTTCTTTTCCTCCGTTGGCTAAAGATCATAATAAAATCCTTCAGTCTCCTACATTTAGCAGGAAATTTGCTAAACATCATAATTTTATGATGTGCATTCAACTCGTACTTGCCTCTTTCTTGGTAGGGCATCCGTTTACTCCCTCCTGATTTAAGAGTTTTCTTCCCTCGATAATTCTTTATCCAGGTTCGTTCCTCTTCAACAGAGTTCCATTTTGAATCTGTGTTTGAAAGTATAAGGCTAGTAGAAGTTGTCCAGCTTTGAGAAATCATGTTGTTCCCCAAGAACTGTGAATTTGTATCACTCCTTGTAGAAGTATACATAAACAGCTGTTCTCCACATCCAACATTGGTTGAAGTGAAAGGTAAACAAGGTCCTGAGTGTTGAGTATACCAACCGCTTCTGGCTTGTTCCGCTGCAGAGTCCATCAACTGTGATCCCCTGTTAGCTTCAGCTGTGTTGATGATAGGTATTACCTTCATCTTGACCAAAGAAGTATTTTCTTTGTTGACAGCAGACATGTGTATCGTCCCTGAATCAGAGTCCGTAGTATAATCTACATGAATGCTTTCTATATCTTGAATTTCCTTTGTGGAAGACTCCAAGATACTGACATCGTAAGAATTCTCCTCCGTGTCTTGTTTTTCCTCCCTGGCCAGGCCCTCTTGTGCCAAGTCCAATTGAGGTATTCTCTCCCTTGTCTGGTTTTCTTGTGCCAAATCCAATAGAAGTGAATGTTGTGAGGTGTCATTTTCAATGCCATCTCCCACCTGAGATAAGTAATTCAAACTGGTAATTATTTCATCTTGTGTGGCCACACCGTGAGAAACACTGGAATCCTGTTTTACATCCATTCCAGTATCAGCTGAATTCATTTCCACTCCTAGTTTCTCTTAACTGAAGGGAATAAAAGAGTCGGGTAAGGTCTCGCCTTCGATCTCTTTAATAGTTTTCCTCAGGTCCTCCTCCTCCTGGATTTTTCTCTTTGAGGAAGTCTTAGGAAGCTCCTGAGATTGCTGGGTTGCCAAGCCAGCTAATCCGCTTTCATTGCGGTGTAAACATTTATCACGTTTGTGACTGTTTACCGTACGCTTGGTACATTTATTCCTATTCCGTTTATTTTTCGGAATTGAGGTGGGAAGCATCTGCCTTTCTGTGCCTAAGTTTTTGTTTTTCTGAACCATGGGGATTTGCGAAGGAATACATGCCTCTTCTTTGTGACGGTCAGCTTCCCCGCTTTCTATCAGAGTTTCGGCTTCAGTGATTGGCTTTTCCTCAATCGAGCTGATAGATTCCTCCACGTTCAGTATTTCAATTTGCTTCTTCTTAATCTCATCTTCTTCAGCTTCGTGATGCATATCTGCTTCTAATTCTGCAAGTCTTTTCATCATCTGCTCATCTTCTTTGTCCCACCAATCCATTTCATCTCTAATAAATAGTTCTAGCTTCTCTCCTATTAAGCCGAGCCTTATGCCCCATCCTCTAGCGGACTCTAAGATATATGTGCGTGCATCCATGATCTCTTATCAGCTTAAACTCAGGTAAGTAATTATATTATTACCCTACAGAGAGCTAGTCAGATTTATACTAGAACAGGATAGTGACAAGAGGAACCGACACTGCTATGAGAATGATAGTAGTGAATTTGTATGAGAAAGTTGATGCAAAGCAGTCTGTCATACACTGAAGTAATTATGCATTATCAAATTATTCATGATTAAATCAAATTATAAAGCATGTAATCAAAAGAATCATCAAGTAAATCATCAATAAACTAATTAATATCACTAATTAATGTGATTATTAATTCTATAGTCTTGAATGATGTAAATTAACTCATATGATATTATCCATTATTAACTTTTTAACAAGTTATTTAAATTCTACAGACTTCCCTAGAAACAAATTCCTAAGTTAATACTTAGCAAATGTAATGGGTGAAGAATGAAAGAATGGTTTACGATAATCAGTAGTCTAGAATTTATTCTCTGATTCTATCATGGACGAGAAGTCCTAATGTGTCAAAATCTGGCCTACAAACAAGCAAGCTATTACATTAGAAATAAATTATAACTAACTAATGCTGTTAAGAATGTAAGTGAGAATGACCTAGGTTCTATCCATGGGCCAGACCGGAATAATACCAGACTAACAGATTTGAAATAGGTTCGTTCCTTGCAAGCGAACCAAAGTTTTCTAGGGTTTACTCCCGGATTCTATCGCGAACGAGCAGACCAATATGTCGCCAACTGGCTTGAGGTAGCTCCCGGTTGGGCAACCACCCAGCCAACATCATTTTCTTCTGCTGGTGTTTAGTTCTGGATGCAGTTTAAGATCCCCTAACTCTGTCAGAAGGGACTAATTACCACCCCAGATCCCAGAGAGAAAACGTGGAACAAATGTCTGTTATGCTGATTTAAGACACTGTCCCTGATACTCAAGAAAACAGCCAAGAAGTGGCTCGTTGAAGATAGAATATATCTATATAGTTTTGGTTGTACTTGGTATCACCAGAAGTGAGAAAGGAGGAGTTAAGACATGCAACGTAATCTGGTTACTTATGACCGCATAGGCAAGATACCTCCCGGACATAGATTCCCACTTCTGGACAATATGTGTGAACCCCCACTAAATGATACAAAATGTGTGTACTTGATTACGCTACACAAACATTTATAAACATTTAGAATTATACGGACAAATTGAGTTTTAAAATACAACAACTGTGTTTATTATTTCTAGTCTTGATGATAATATGATAATGATGATGATTATGGTATACGTAACTTAAGAGGTCACATAGGTCATGCTTCCCCCAGTGAGACGCAGTTCACTGTCAGATTGAAGGAGTCCAAAGTGGTCCCTTCACAAGGCTAAGTCACTTCCTGATATGGGTTGTTGGCAAAAATGTGTCAGCCATGTGTTCCTACTTTGCTGCGTATTGCAGTGAGGTGTTAAGCATCTGGTCCTAATTGCTCCTTTGTGGTGGCAACTACAGACGTTGTCCCGGCTCCCCAAAGTCTGGACTTTTACCGCATGTGTTATTTCAGACGGGTCTGGCTGACCCTCTTATCTCCCATTCTGCCGTGGCTGGTTCACACGTTAGGTCCTGTTGAATTAAGGTGTTAGGTGTCTGTCCCTATTCCAACCACAGGATTGTAAACTAACACGTCAATCTCAACTGACTGGCTCCGCGATGTATCAACTCGTCCCCAGCCCAGATTTCACACTTTGCCGTCTTTCACTTCCCTTGTACTGAAATCAGTGAGTTTTCAACCTTTGATAGCGCCCGCCGACTGGTGCCGTGGTGTCTGGGTATTACGTTTGATCTGTACATCAAAGCTTTCTCAGACCTAGCATTAATTACAGAAATGATGGGGCGTGCGTGGTCAAAATGTATTTTTCTCTTGTTTTCAATTCTCTTGCATTTCTATCATTTTCTGGTGGACGTTTATGCTTTTAGAGAAAGATAGAAAAATATTGTGGGCTCTTTAATTCCTTTTGAACTTGTGTCATTCTGATGCTGCCGGGGCTGTCCCGTCACAACCACCACCACCACCATCATTATCATCATCATCATCCTCCAGTGTCTTGCCTGCTGGCGTGGGCTATCATGTATCTCCACAAATTACGATCTCCGACTGCATGGATCAGTTCGTGTGTTGACCGCGTTCCGCGCCATCACACAAGACTGTCAAGAATCTTCTTACGCTGTCTTCCTTTATCTCTCTTTCCGCAAATCATTATCACCACCATCATTATCACCACCATGACCATATTATCACCACCACCACATCCACCACGATTATCACCACCACCACCATCACCATAATCTCTTTAAGAATGGTGATAGGTGTAAAGTAAAAATCTCCACCATCTTGTCGTCTTGACAGATGATAGTTTGTTATATCGTGCTTTAAAATAAATGCATAATTACAACCCTTGGCGGTAGCGAATATGACTGTCTGTTAAAAAACAAAAGGTCATCTACTGCCTATAGTACCATGCGGTGTAGGACGTGGAGGTGGGGGGGGGGGGTGGTGGTGTGTTTAGCCTGAGGAATTAAGGCCGCTGTCTAGTGCAGTCACCACAAACTGTGGAGGTTAGGGTTTTCTTTTTGCCCCCGAGAGAAGAAACTCCACATCTAACCGAGGATTCGAATCCGCATCTTCCGAAGGAGAACCCGGAATTCTAGCCACTCGGCCAGCCAGGACCAATTCGCGCGGTAAATGTTCGTCCTAAATGAATGCACACATGAACACACGGTGAATTCCACCATAGTGCAACATCTAACATCTCGCACGCTCAGTGTGCGGCCTATCTGAATGGACAACTGCTTAAGTAAAAGTGTCTAAAGAATCAACACGGGATTGAGAGCAAAGTCCCACAAAGGGCATATACCATTGTAAAATCTATGGGCGACTGTTAGCTGAAGAGGGAATAATAACATATGAAACCACATATTTAAGGATGTTTGTGTCTGGAGGTAAATGTGGTACCGCCGGGGAGAAACGCATGAGGGTGCAAATCCAACGTATTACAATCAGCGTATGACGAACTTTCATGTTTTAAATAATTAAACTGTATAACCACATTACTGCATGTGCCATTTGAGAATATTTCACAAAGTCATTTAAATCAGAAAAAAACTATCATCTAAAATTGTTTAAAACAATAATCTGATGTAAATAAACGAGGTCGAGAACCAGTGAGTATTATCATTTATAAATTCCGAAAATTAACCACAGTTTAACAATAACTATCTATCAAATGTGAGAAACAACACATTTTTCCCCCATGACATTTTGGAAAGAGTTTATTTCGGTGTAAATATTCAATTACCGGTCACTAACATTGCAGAAGATACGGGAAATGAAACAATTAATGAAGGATTAAATAATGAGCCCATTAATAGACTCATGGCAGTCTAGGGTAGTTCAATACAGGCGATAAAGTGGCTCACGGCTGTGAATCAGTTAACGATCAGCATTCACATTCTACAATTGCCAAAGAAGACCGTGCATTTATGTCCTCGTCCAAAGTTCTATGATGTCGATTGTTAAACCAAGAAAACAAGAGCGAAAACACTCAGAATTGAAAGGAACGTGTCAATGTTGGAAGAGATTGATCGGCAACAACACCGTGCATCACCCTTGGCGCTGCTCTGGTGAAAATGACTCATAAAATGTACTTTCTGGAACGTTGCATCGCTACTAAGTCATACAATACCTGGAGTTTCTAGGTCACGCAGGTGTAATCTCTACACCTAAACTGTCAGTTCACACGACTGTTGCAAGGCTGAAAGGTTGGAGAATACTGTAAAGGTCGCCAAAAGGTTGAATGCAGTTGTATATAGCAATAAAACAGCCCATCTATATCAGGTTTTATTAATTCAGATGATGTAGATTAGACGGTGTTACGTTCAATCGTTTACCATACAAACACCGCGGCTGTATTCTATAACTTCAGCTGCTGCTGCTTTTGCCTCTGATGCTGCTACTACTGCTGCTGTTAGTGCTGCTGCTGCTGCTGCTGCTGCTGCTGCTGCTACTACTACTGCTACTTTTTTTTTTTTCTTTAAAATTCGCATATCCTTTTACAGGACATCGCTGTCAACAGCAGCAACTTACAGCTGTCTGTTGATTTCTTGTCAAGATTACGCTTAGTAGTTTGCTATTGCTTTCTGAGCGGCTGGCTCAGTTATCCCGCAAGTCACCAGTGGGGGACGAACCGCTCCCAGTTCTCGCCCGCTACGAGACTCTGCGTGATAAACGGGATTACGGAGAAAGTGGTGTAACCCCTCGGCCAGAGACTACTACTACTACTACTACTACTACTACTACTACTACTACTACTACTACTACTACTACTACTACTACTACTACTACTACTACTACTACTGCTGCTGCTGCTGCCGCTTCTTCTTCTTCTTCTTCTTCTTCTTCTTCTTCTTCTTCTTCTTCTTCTTCTTCTTCTTCTTCTTCTTCTTCTTCTTCTTCTTCTTCTTCTTCTTCTTCTTCTTCTTCTTCTTCACTTGCTACCTTCTCCTCCTCCAACACCACCACCCCCTCATCCTTCTGCTCTTCTTCATCATCTTCTTTGTCTCTGAAACCAAATCTCTCTTCCTTCCAAGCTCTTCCTAATTTTTTTCCGCCACATTCCAAGATTCACTCATACACAACAGAGCAGATTCAACAACAACAACATTTCAATAATCTATCCTGAGCTGAGGTGAGTTGAGTTGAGCTGAGAACTGACATTACTGCACTCAAGACATTCCCATACGTGCTCCACACCCTTGTTCAGCAGCCAGCGAAGAGTCTTACCACTAATCGTTCCCACCGGTATCTGACTGAAAGTTCACCTGGTCGTTCCTTACAGTTTTGAGAGTCTAGCAGAAACCCTGCCAATCCCCTACAATCTCATCATTTCCACACATAGGATTCACAATCTGTTTTCCCACCTTCTCCACCTGGTACCACAGGCGCACGGCCACCTCCCCCTTGTCCATAGGTAATCTACCACCAAGAGGTGAATTCCCTGCTAGCCTTTCAGCCTGTTCATTCCCCTGCACTCCTGCACAGCCAGGGCAAAAATTCCATATAATTCTCACAATCTGTGACATCTGAAGAGAGGCTAGCCATTCCACACGAAACATTCATTTCTCCACCTTATTAAGCATACACCGGTCTCTCTGGCCGAGGGGTTACAACACTTTCTCCGTAATCCCGTTTATCACGCAGAGTCTCGTAGCGGGCGAGAGCTGGAGGCGGTTCGACCCCCGCTGGTGACTTGCGGGATAACTGAGCCGGCCGCTCAGAAAGCAATGGCAAACTACTGAGCGTAATCTTGCCAAGAAATCAACAGACAGCTGAAAGATGCTGCTGTTGACAGCGATGTCCTGTAAAGGATATGCGAATTTAAAACAAAAAAATAAGCATACCCGGTGAGTCTGTAATGAATACAATGTGTGTTGTAGTGGTCTCCTCTAACCAACGGTCCATTACTTTTTTTTTTTTTTTCTTAAACTTCTGGCATGGCTACACATGGTGAGTCGCAGTAGCGTAGAGGTTAGACGCTCGCCTGCAGTCCCGATGGTCATGGGTTCGATTTTGTAGGATCTAATGTGTAAAAGCCTACCTCCGTGGCAAAGGCGTTACGGAGGCGGTTCGTAATTCCGCTTACCTGCGTTCGAAACACAACTGCGG
Organism: Cepaea nemoralis; assembly: GCA_014155875.1. NCBI lineage: Eukaryota > Metazoa > Mollusca > Gastropoda > Stylommatophora > Helicidae > Cepaea > Cepaea nemoralis. The sequence continues at coordinate 235,113 of JACEFZ010019456.1, forward strand.
CCGATTTGGCAGCAGACAGTGTCGCACTGGGTTTTAACTTGTTGGTATGGGAGCCGGTCTCTCAGAAACCAATGGCAAACTACTGAACGTAAACTGTCCAAGATATCTACAACAGCAGTGCTGGTGTTGACAGCGATGTCATGTAAATAGGATATGTAGGGGAAAAAACAAAACAAAGATGTGTAAAAAATTGACCTCGATTCTCAGATCGACTCAACCTATAATGTGTACCAAGAAATTTTCTGGGAAGTAAAGGCGGACGTATGATGTTGCACACACCACCCACCGAGTGCCGATTGGTCTATACAAATATGGGTCAAGCGCCAAATGCCAATTGCGCCTGAAGGTATAGGGGTCCTTTACTTACTTACGTGTATATTTACGTTCAGAAAGCAATGGCAAACTACTGAACATCAACTTGCTAAAAAATCACCAACAGCCGAAAAATGCGGGAGTTGACTGCGACGTCCTGTAAAGGATATGCAACTAACTTTGCATATTTACTCGTAGACAGCAGACTTTCTAGGTGTGCCGCTAGCGTGTGTGTTTGTCTACGTGTGTGTGTGAATAAATGACACGGGGAATATTTGCTTAACTGTCCTTCCAGGTATGCCATTTATAAGACTTGTATTCTCTTTTGAAACACCACTAGTGAAAAGGTATAGTTCTGCTCCACCGTCTTGGGGAAATAAAACACCGTTACCTTGTCTAACTTCCTTGATCCGCGTTGGTTATATGTAATATCAATCGGGAAATCATATGAGGCCACTAATACATTCATATATATATATATACATATGTTTAAAAAATAACACTCTACAAATCGAGCAACCAAGCAGTCATACAACCAGACAACCGACAAAAAATCAGCTAACCAACCAGCCGACAGTCCAACCATTCAATCTACCAATCGACCGATGAAACAACCACCTTTCTGACCAGTCAAACAACCATCCTGTCATACATCCAGCCAACCGACCAAACAATCAATGAATCAACCTACCATCACAGAAATCAACCAAGAAAACCAACGGCCAAACAATCAGCCTTTCATCCTAACAATCAACCAACCGTCAAAACAACCACCCACAAAACCAGTCAAACACCCAACCGACTGACCAAACAACCATCCAACCGACGCTTATCATGTTGTTTTCCCTCTCAGACTCTTCTTTTCAGTTTCCCAACTCTTGTTATATACGAAATCCTCTTGCATTGGAGTCCCCCCCCTCTCTGTGTGTGTGTGTGTATGTGTGTGTGTGTGTGTGTGTGTGTGTGTGTGTGTGTGTGTGTGTGTGTGTGTGTGTGTGTGTTCTCTGTTATTGATTTGCCTGTTGTCCACTTTGTATTTTTTGATTGTACTTTAAAATGGGTTTTCATTGTTTTGTTGTTGTTGAGGTGATAAGTGTTTGTTGTTTGTTTTTGTGTTTTTTTCTTACGTGCTTTTATTTCATATGTATTATGTTTTAGGGCCCTACGTGTAATGTCAAACATCATCTACTCGCTATCGTTCTTCTGATATTGATAATTGATTATCATAACTGATTAAATGCCATGGGATGATAAATCGTATGAAGCGACTTCTTGTATCTGCCATGGACTTATATACCGCCGAAATGTTGTCACTGCTTTATATTACAACATGTTTGCTATCATATTAACAACTCTTAAGTCATAACTGTAACGCACCCGTACATCTCATTTTTTTTTTGCCATCCGTTATTGTTTGGTCCTAACCTAATGTATGTTTCGCACAGCTCCATAGCAGCGAAAACATGAACATAACAACGCAGAAGAATTCCTTGATCTCTTGATTCCTCGCAAATGCTCTGCCAGTAATCAATCGTATTATCAATGCTAAGGATCATGCCGCAATTAAAACCAACATCGCAGAGGTTGATGAAACCACAGGTAGAATGACTGGAGCTTACAAGATTTGTGGTGCTATCAGAAGAATGGTTAACACCAGTAGAGTTCACTCTCCCCTCACGGCCTCAATGTCCAACACAGATTCATTTAATTTCCACCCTTCCACCCTCAATCCTCGTAATTGTACAGTCCACCTAAAAAAAAAAAAAATAGTTGCATGTTCTTTAAGGACGTCGCAGTCAATCCGAGAGTATTTTTTTTTTTCTGAATGCGATTTCTTGGCAAGTTTACGTTCAGTGGTTTGCCTTTGCTTTTTGAACCAACGGTACTCATACCATTTTGTGAAAACCAGTCAAGGTGGTTTGCACCCAAATCGCCAGCAGCCGTGATTCGAACGCGGTATGCGGATTTACGAACTAGGCCCATGACCCCTTCGCAACAGAGCTGGTTGTAGTCCATTGCTATTCCCTATTTTACCGTTCGCTTACATAATCGCTCCCCTTCCCCCTAGCGGGTGTTCTCCCCTCGGGTGGCTAGCCAATCCCTGGGCTTGTGACGTTTTGAGCTTTAGTCCATTGACCCGCTTTAACCACATATCCGGTTCGTTCATTCCACTGATAGTCATCAAACGCGTTGATCGTTTAAGACGCATTCAGCCACAACTAGGATACAGCTAAGTAACCATCGTAAACACATGTAGTATTTTTTTTTTTTTAAATTTAGTTGTGTCGGTTTGTGTTCTTTTGTTCTGAACTGACGAAGGCTTTTGCCACAACGTTCAATTTGTTTCTTGTAATCGTGTTCTAGTTAAGCTCACAATCTACTTCTCGGTGTTTGGTGATTCATTCATTGTCAGAAGAATGGGAGAGTCCGATGATTCATATAACAGATCAGCAACACGGGACAGAGTCACTTTCAAGACCATTTAAGCCCAGCAGCAATTGTCGTGTACACGGTTTGGACATGATAAAATGCACATTGTATTCTTAAGCTGTGTCTGAAAATAATAAAATAAATAAAAAACAGGACATATTAGCTGTTTGTCTGAAAAAAAAATAAAAAAATATTAACTATGATTATGCTTTCAAACAGTGTTTACGCTTTTTAAATTTTTAGTTGATTTTCTATGGCGCGGTGGCTTAGGGGATAATGAAACTGCTTTTCACAGTTCCCCACCTCACGGTGTCGACTTGTCGAAATCAACCGGTGTGGAAGCTTTGCGCTGGTTTCAATAATATGAGGCGTCGATTGTTTAGAAAGCAATAGCAGACTACCGAACTAAATATTGCATGGTAAATCACAAACAGGCAACAAATGCTGGGAGTGATTCCAACGTCTTGTGAAGGACATGCAAATAACTTGATTGTTTCCTTCTTCTTATATCCGTATCCTTCCCCGCTTATTTATTTGACTATTCAGCTCTCTCAATATTTAACAAAAGTTAGTTGTATATCCTTTATATGACTTCACAGTCAACCCCAGCATTTATTTGGCTGTTTGTGATCTCTTGGCATTTTACGACGTTACGTTGCGCGAGAATCGGTATCGATTATCTCCGCGTCGTTAACTTACGGGGTATGTGAGCCGGTCGCTCAGAAAGCAATGGCAAACTAATGAGTGTAATCTTGCCAAGAAATCAACAATCAGCTGAAAGATGCTGATGTTGACAGCGATGTCCTGTAAAGGATATGCGAGAAAAAAAAAGTTTGCCATTGCTTTCTGAACGACCGACACTCACATCATTTTATAAAAAACAAAACAAAAAACAACAACAGCGCAAGGCCAACGCTGCCAAATCGCCTACAGCTGTGTTTCGAACGCGGTATGCGGAATTGCGGACTGCGCCCTTAACACTCTTCACCACGGAGCCGGCGCGATAAGCATGGTTTAATTCTTTATTTACTAATTGTGACGGGCCTTATACATTTATCCTAGGCGGCCGCGGTATTGGTCACATGTGTGTGTGGGGTGAATGAATGGATCCGAGAGCGGCGTGGGAGTTGCAGACCACAGATCTATTTTCATCAGGCAGTGACAATAAATGTAGGTTGTGTCCCTTAGCTTGTGGTTCATGACAGAAAAATGGGGTTGCAAGACGTAGAGTTAGAATTGTCACGCGAGTGGGCGAAAGTGGAGCAAGAATTTGAGTGAGAGATAGTGGAGCAAGGACGTGAGTGGGAGATAGTGGAGCAAGGATTTGGGTGGGTGATAGTGGAGCAAGGACGTGAGTGGGAGATAGTGGAGCAAGGACGTGAGTGGGAGATAGTGGAGCAAGGACGTGAGTGGGAGATAGTGGAGCAAGAATTTGAGTGAGAGATAGTGGAGCAAAGATTTGGGTGGGTGATAGTGGAGCAAGGATTTGAGTGAGAGATAGTGGAGCAAAGATTTGGGTGGGTGATAGTGGAGCAAGGATTTGGGTGGGTGATAGTGGAGCAAGGATTTGAGTGAGAGATAGTGGAGCAAAGATTTGGGTGGGTGATAGTGGAGCAAGGATTTGAGTGAGAGATAGTGGAGCAAAGATTTGGGTGGGTGATAGTGGAGCAAGGATTTGGGTGGGTGATAGTGGAGCAAGGATTTGAGTGAGAGATAGTGGAGCAAGGACGTGAGTGGGAGATAGTGGAGCAAGGATTTGATTGAGAGACAGTAGAGCAAGTATTAGGGTGGATGATAGTGGAGCAAGGATTTGAGTGGGAGACAGTGGATCACGGATATGCGTGTGAGATAGTGAATACAGGAGCAATAAATACATTCACAACTATAGGAAATGCATTCAACTGCTGTTGATGTCTTGGCAAGTTTTACGTTCAGTAGTTTGCCGTTGCTTTCTGAACGACCGGCTCACACGCCCCCGTAAGTAACCAGCGTGATGCGATCCGCTGCTGAATCTCGCGCAGCTGTGTTTGATACGTGGATATACGGGATTACGAAAACCTCTTTAACGTCTTCGCCAGGGAGACCGGCCATTCAAAACTACCGCCTCCAAAAGACGAAATCGCCTGGATGAAATTCTCTTTATCCCATTTCTGAATGTGAACAACTACGTGTTAATGTGAACGACTACCCGTGAATGTGAAGGACTGATCATCGTTTAGCTAAAGATGTAAAATAAACAAAGTATGAAACGTTCTTCTAACGAGGTTACGGCCTAATCTGATCTCTGTCATCTTAAGAGGTAAAACACAACAAAAAGATAATTAAACTTTCTTCTCTTGGTATCACATGTTCAGATTTGATCACCACGAACAAAAAATGCAAAAACAAACATACAGAACCATATTCTACGTTCTAACCTTTCAGGTCAAATCCTTTTGTCGAACGACTCCATGTATTACGCAATGGCTGGAATCAATACCCAGTATCGCTCAGCGTTATGTACCAACCAAAGTGCTGTACTAGTCGGAGTCGGTTTCGGCCCACTGTCTGCGATACTAGACGAAATATTTGCATTGATACCAGCCAGCTTGTGTTTACAAGAGCCGGGCTGGGAAATCCCTGCCAAGGATTATATGCTAGTAATTAGACGTGGCTGTTGCAACTAATTGTCGTAGATCCTGATGTTGCTATGTTTAGAAGTGAGTTGTGTGTGTGTGTTAGAAAGTGGGAAGCAGTGGTGATGAAATATGGATTCTGGAATAGAACTAAATGGAAGTGAATTAACACTTCTTCTCAGACAGCTACATTATTAAAATCATACCATGATGTCTCAACACTTTCATTAAAGTCATGCCGTTATGTCTCAACCGTTTCATTAAAATCACACCATAGTGGCCCAACAGTTTCATTAAAATCACACCATAGTGTCTCAACAGTTTCATTAAAATCACACCATAGTGGCCCAACAGTTTCATTAATTACTGTCTGTGCAGAACAGAAGGAGTACACTGGTATTAATTCATCATGTGCCATGCCGACAAGCGTGGGCGGCCAAGTTTTGCCATCTCAAGCGATCACCAGAGTCGTGGATCAGTTATATGTTCTTGTCTCTAACAGCACGTGGCCAAGCCATCCAGATATTTATTTCTCTGCATTTCCCCTTGTTCTCTTCCCCTCGATCTTGCCATTTGTCACCAAGTTCCCCAATTTATTTCTTCTTACACATTTTGCTGCGTATCCCTTACCCGTAATGCAGTCAACACCAACATTTTTCAGCTGCTGTTGATGTACTAGGCAATTGTTACGTGCAGTAGTTTGCCATTGCTTTCTGAACGACTGGTTCCCATACGAGCACGTTATAACACAACGCGACACCGTCTGATGCACAAATCGGTCGCAGCTGACCTTCGAACGCCTGGTACCCAGTTCACGAACCGCGTTCGCAAGCCTTTAGCCAACGTGACCAAATAAAAAGCGTAACTGTCTACGTCCAACAATTCTAATATGTTTATGGTGTTCAATTTTTTCTTACAGAACTTGTTCATCGGTTTTTCTGTCTATCCATGATATTCTTTGCATTTTCCTCAGAAACCACATTTCCATAGCCATCAGATGTTTTTCAGCTTGTACGTTCATTGTCCACGCTTCACATTCTTACAAAGTACAGGTTTTGTGCAGCATCAACATTCTTTTTCTCGTTGCAAATGACATCTTTTTATTGGCCAGAATGTTTTTCATCTTGCAAAAGGCTAACTTCGACATGGCGAATCTTGTTCTAATCTCTTCAAGCCACTCAACGCACTTAAAACTATGGCTGCAATGGACATAGAGCAGAGAATGCTTTTCAGACTATACCAGCACTTGATCCTTTCAGCGATTGATTATGGTCTAGGACTGCTCACTGTCTCAAAGAGTCAGCTGGTGAGATTGGAGCGCATACAGAACGAGGCTATGCGCGTCATTCTGGGATGCACCAGAGACACCCCAGTGGTGTGTATGCGGTACATCCTTGGTTTGCCGAATGTTGCTGGTAGGCTCAAGGTGATGCAGGCGAAGGCATACCTCAGAGTAGCTGCTGACACAGATCACCCGTTGCATGAGGCACTGGACGCAGTTAAGGGCCAGCGACTGATAAGAGGGAAATCATGGATGGCTCAGGCGGAGGATACGATCAGACAGGTGTGCCCCTTGGAGAACATTAGGCGAGGAGAGACGTAGGTCAGAGTGCCAGCAGAGCAGTCAGACTTGTGCAGAGTTATAATCACATTGAGCCGGGAGTGCAGGGAGTGGCCAGCAGGGACCATGAAAGTGGAAATCCAGCAACTAATTCAGGATAATGCTCGCCCGGGTGATGTAATTATCTACACAGATGGTTCGGTCTTGAGAGGTAGTAGAAGTGCCTGGGGTTTCTTGGCTAAGGTCGACGTTTGGTGCAGGAGAGCCTGGCATATGATACCACAACATCTAGCTTAAGAATGGAGGTGGAGGCAGTCAGTGCAGCTTTCCGCTGGATGGGGAATACAATACACACACACACACATCGTGATTGTAACTGACTCTGAAAGCATGCTGAGTAGGGTGAGGACTGGCAAGCTTCGTGCCGAGTGGCTTACTTCGCTTCGGAAGTCACGGGTGGCAAGCATCGTCTGGATATTTTCTCCGGGGCATGCTGCTGTTTTGAGGAATGAACACGCAGATAGATTGGCTGGCTCTGCAAAACGTGGTGGAGTATTGATGCATGATAAGGCAGACGTGGTTGCGGCCTTATGGGAGCACGTGTACACCTCGGAGGAGCAAATGGATCACCATGGTCTGGCAAGAATGCGACAGCGTGGAGTGACGAGGGGATTTGGCCGATGCTCGACTCTTAGAGGAAAGGCGAGACGCACATATAATCAGATTGCTACTGGTACTATTGGGGTTGGAACTCTTCGCTGGCTTCTGAGGATGGGGACGGAGCGCTTATGGGAATTCCCCGAATGCTGTGATGTCGGTTCCTAAATCAATCAATCAATCAATCAATCAATCAATCAATCAATCAATCAATCAATCAATCGATCTTCAAGGCATCTCCCGTCAGATGTTATGACTGTTCCGAGATAATTGTACCGATTCAATAGTGAATATTCCCATGTACTTGTATATTGCATTGTGTTATTTCCTTCTTCCGAGTGACGACTATAATCAGTGTCTTCTTACAATTTAATTCTAACCCTAGTTGTTCACTGTGTGCAACAACCACATCTACTAAATGTTGCAGATCCTGCTCATTGTCTGCAATCAATACTGTATCATCTGCATATCTAATGTTATTGATGTTTCGTCCCCCTTTGATGATTCCATTTATATCTTCTAAATTTCTGAAAATATTTTCACTGCACAGGGAAAAAAGATCTGGAGACATTACACATTCATGTCTCACATCTCTCTTAATATTCTGATATTGACCTACTTCATTATCAATCTTTCTAGCAGATTGTTTCCAATATTATTTTTTTTGGTTACAAGTCAAATGTCTTTCACAGCAATTAGTAGATCTGCAAGAATCCTCATCACGTTGACATGTCTTACTTTATCAAAAGCCTTTGTGTAATCAATAAAGCAAAGGTGTAGGTCTTTGTTTACTTCTGTAGAACGTTCAAGTAATGTTCTCAGAATATATACTGCATTTACTGTACCCTTGCCTTCTACAAACCTACATTGTTCGTCTCCTATTTCGGGTTGTATTGTCTTCTTAATTCTTTGCATAATAATTTTTAGCAAAATCTTCATGATGTGACTCTTTATACTAACTGTTCGATTTTGATCACATTCCAAGGTTCCTGATGTCTTTGGGATTGCAATAAATATAGAATTACATAATTCAGGAAGTATACCCCCAGTATCATATATTATGTTCAGCAGTCTGGTGACTTTTTATGACGCAATCATTAGTGCGGAGCTTAAGGAGAGAACTAGATTCCAGCGAATCAGCGAGGAACATATACTGGCGCTGAATGGATACAAACCGAGAAAACATGATAACAGAAAATTCCGCCCCTGAAACTCACAGGGCACATGAAATTAAGGGAGACATAATAACATACGGTTAAGAGAATTAGAGACAGCGATATGTAACAGGGGGAGGGCAGGGAGAGGGCTGCAGGAGATGGCAAAAAACCGGACGTAAGCTAATTGAGGACTTATGCTCCAGTGGGGAACAAGAGCAGACGACAAGAAAAAAGATGTCTGTAAAGATATTGCGTCCTTTATTTTACATCGCCGTCTCCGTGGCCAAAGGCTTGCGAACGCTGTTCGTGAGCCGCTTACCAGGCGTTCGAAACTCAGCTGCGACCGATTTGTGCAGCAGACCGTGTCGCGCTGTGTTATAACGAGTTGGTATGGAAGCCGGTCATTCAAAAACTACTGAATGTTAAACATGCCTAGTACATCAACTGCAGCTGAAAAATGCTGGTGTTGACTGCAACGTCCTGTAAGGGAGATGCAACATTAAAAAAAAGTTTACATCTGAGATAAAAATTTAATTTATGGACTTCTTCCAAGACTGTACTCTCATAAACTGTGCATCTTTCGCATATACAAGGTCATGGTGGTAGGAAGTGAGATGACCTTGTCTCCGTCTGGTAGCAACGTTAAGGGTCTACGTGATCCAGTGACTCCAAGAGTATGCCACTTGTAGCAGTGTCTTTCAGGTCGACGATGGGATACAGAAGACGTGGAATACAAACACACCTGCTGCCTTGCAGATAGATTGGGGACTGGCTAAGGCTGGGAAGACATGTCCGAAAAAAGTGCCTATTAAATTCGAATGTAAGCCCTGAAATGGGCTTGCATCTATCTGGGTGGGGTTGGTGTACTACATTCAAGACGGGGACTGTGTTACAGGCTATACTTCCCTCTCCAACAGCAGGATCCAGCATCATGTTCAATACCCATACTTGAGAGTCACATCTACTAAAAGGCATTAGGATTCTGGGAACTTTAGCCAACTGGGGACCGCGATAGGAGGCACCAGGGAGAGATACATCAAGTTTGTGATGAGTGAATGTCATTGATGCTGGTCATATGACCCAAGCAAGAGAAAGTGAAGGTTTGAGAATGGTTGAGGTTTATTTAGGACAGAGTTGTCAGTGGTCAGTTTACAAT